>NW_020871806.1:35621-78121 GCF_003789085.1 Penaeus vannamei
TGGGAAGGAAAGGAGGGGAGGGGGAGGGGGGAGGGGAGAGAAGGGAAGGGGAGAGAAGTTAAGAGGAAGGCAAGCGAAGGAAGAGAGGGAAGGGAGGAGAGGGATAGGAGGAAGGGGGGGGTGGCAAGAGGTCGAAGGGATGGAAGGGTTTCTAATTGACAGAAACTGGAAACGAGATGGCCTCCAAGACGTCGGGAAGAGGTGAGGAGGAGGAGGAAAATTGGCAAAAGAACGGCCTTCCGATCATGGGGAGGGAGGAGGGAGAGAAGAAAGGGAGGAATTAAAAGAAGGAAGGAAGAGAAGGAAGGAGGGAGGGAGGGAGGGAGGGAGGAGGGAGGAAGGAGGAGGGAGGAGGGAGGAGAAGGAGAGGGAGAGGAGAGAAGGGAGAGAGGGAGAGAGAAGAAAGAGAGAGAGAGAGAGAGAGGAGGAGAGAGAAGAGAGAGAAGAGAGAAGAGAGAGAGAGAGAGAGAGAGAGAGAGAGAGAGAGAGAGAGAGAGAAGAGAGAGAAAGGAGAGAGAAGAAAGAGAAGAGAAGAGAAGAGAGAGAGAGAGATTAAAATCATCACAGGAATGGATTCTCACAGACTGTTTGTTCACACACCATTCAATATATATTTTTTTAAGGTTAGAATGGCAATGAATATCACGACAATCAAACATTAATCTTAATTCAGAATTATGCCTTATGCTTTGCTTTCAATTATAACTCCGCGAGAAGTTCTTTGAGAAAAGAAAATTGCTTGATTCTTACGACCTTAAGTATTTTAAAAATTTGATAAGATACATTATGTATGTATGTATGTATATGTGCACACAGATTCACATTATCTATCTATCCACATTATCAACGATATCATTATTTTGTCCTTATAGCACTTTATTAGCTTTTGTAATTATTATCTCTCTCTGTGGATACGGCACACGTAACTATTATACTCGCCACGTATTCACATTATCTATCTATCTATCTATATACACATATTTTTCCTGTATTTATGCGTGGGCACGATTATGTATACATGTATATTCGTCTCTGTGAACGCATACGTGAACACCTATGTATAAGGCTATGTAAGAGCGTGCTTTCGAAGGTGAAATGAAAATGGAACAAAAAAGAAATGAAGAAACAAAGGTATTCTCCAACAGTGGGTCTGTACCTCAGCGCAGAACAATTTAATGTCAAACTTTCGAACAAGTTACGCCAATTAATTCTTCTTCTAATCAGCTCCGGCACTTCTGTGCATCTGAATTATGGAGAGAGAGGGCGAGCTGCATCTTAAGATCTCCCCGAACGCCTTCCACGGGGCCGCCGCCGCCGCCGCCTCCCTCGACCTGTTGGCTCGCTTCGGAGGCCTCCCACACGCCCGCACGCCCACACACGCCCAAAGAGCACACAGAGTTGCTAGGTCTCACGGGCATGAGGAATGGGTTGCAAATGAAAGCCTTTGGGTATCTACATACATACATACATATATAAAGAGAGGGAGAGAAGGAGATAGATATATATATAGATATATAGAGCGAAAGAGAGAGACAGAGAGCAAGAAAGAAACAGATAGGAACCCGAGCCCGGTAGCATTGGGAGAGGGGGGGTTGGGGGGGGGGGTGATGAAGTTCTACTGCTTAAGGTTACAGATTCTGGACTTTGGCTAAGACTCCGGAAGTTTACGGTGACGCACTTTTACCGGAGTTCAGTTTATCTTCGCTCGCTATAACTTGCACGTGGAAACGCCGCCGAAAGAAATGGAAAAGCGCTTCCCCAGTCTAATGGAGATTCTTCCCCAGACGCCGGAATTCGATCACACACAAGTCCTGCTTGTCGTGAGAGAGAACGAGGGGGCATTTGCATGTAAAACAACCTCTTCTTCTCTCTTCTCTTCTCTCTCTCTCTCTCTCTCTCTCTCTCTCTCTCTCTCTCTCTCTCTCTCTCTCTCTCTCTCTCTCTCTCTCTCTCTCTCTCTCTCTCTCTCTCTCAACACCTTCCTTCCTCCTTTCCCCCCACGCATGTAGTCAGCAATGGTTTAACTGGTACAAGCTACAGTGCCAGCGACCTTGGCCTCGGCATCGATGCCATCCCGGCTCAAATATTAGAGCCAGAGCCTCACTGGCTGTCTGATATTAGCGGCGACACTGTGCAACGCAATTCATTTAAATGGCAGCAGAGACCAGTCGGAAAAATATAAAAAGTAGCAGTAGAGGGGGTGAAATTGGAATATATGCTGGAAATTAAACGGCAAGTGTTGGCAGTTGTGTTTTAGAGTTTGTCTGCGGAAGGGAGAGGAAGGGTAGAGTGGAGAGGAATGCCACCTAAGGTAGGGAGGGAAGGAGGAGGAGAAGAGGGAGGAGTGAGAGGAGAGGAGAGGAGAGGAGAGAAGGAGAGAGGGAGAAGAAGAGAGAGCGAGAGAAGTCACAGACGAGAGATTGAGATAGAGATAAAGATAGATAGATATAGAGAGAAAGAATGAGAAATGATGATGATGATGAGAGGGCGGACGAGAGGTGTGGACGACGCAGAGAAAGCAACAAAAGGCAGAGGGAGACTATGACAATGGCTGAGAGAGATAATGAATTATTAAAAGCGAAGAGTACGCGCGAGTTAGCAAACATTCTGGACCAACAGTGAGAGCGAGAGAAGAAGAAAGAGAGCAAGAGAGAAAGGGAGAAAGAGAGCGAGAGAGGAGAAGGAAAGAGAGAGATGAGAGAGTGAGAGAGAGAGAGAGAGAGAGAGACGAGAGAGAGAGAGAGAGAGAGAGAGAGAGAGAGAGAGAGAGAGAGAGAGAGAGAGAGAGAGGAGAGAGAGAGACGAGAGAGAGAGAGAGAGAGAGAGAGACGATGAGAGAGAGAGAGAGAGAGAGAAGAGAGAGAAAGAGAGAGAGAGAGAGAGAGAGAGAGAGAGAGAAGAGAGAAGAGAGAGAGAGAGAGACGAGAGAAGAGAAAGAAGAAAGAGAGAGAAGAAGAGAAGAGAGAAGAGAGAGAGAGAGACAGCAGAGAGACAAATAAGAGAACGTCGCCGAGTAGAGAAAGCATTCAGCGAGCAAACAGAATTAAATAAAGTACAGGCGTCCCGTCCGCGGGACACGCAGCGCACGGCAAAGCGAGCGAAAACCCGGACTCGGAAACAGACCGACGCGCCGGACCGCATGGCCAGGCACGTGGCCGAAAAGAGACGAAGGAGATCGATCTGTCGCGCGACTTCCGAACTGGAATCCCCGGACGAAAACCGCTCGAAAGAGTCCCCCCCACCCCCCCACCCCCACCCCTCCCACCCCCCCCAAACACAGTCAAAGCTCCCCGGTCCCTTCCTTACAAGAGCGGCCGTGATACCAGTCAGTTCCCCGGTGCTACGCTAATCCAATTTGGGGCCCGGTGCGTGACGGCTATTAAACACTACACAAATGATCAATTACCGCCCGGGAAATATTCTTAATTTATTCTCTCGTCGGAGCTGCGCGCGGCAACACTTTACAGCTTAACAGATTTAGCCCGGCGCCCGCTCGCAGCGTCCCCGAATATTGGCCGTTTCAAAATTCTCCGACCAAATCGCCGGCGGCCGCTCGCCAAATCTTGCATTCTTTCCGCGAATTTCAGATTTCAGCGTCATGCACTGAAGATTAATTGCGGGCGGGAGTTACTCTGTGCCCGGTTGATTTACGGCGCGCCATGCAAGTGTTTAAGTAAGTCCGGACTCTGCAGCGCGTAGAAAATGTTGCCAGGAAGAACTACGCGCAAGATTTATTATAATGGCAAGAATTTAATGATCGGCACTCCTTTCATACAAAAAAAAAAGAAAACATAACGACATAACTGCAGTGACGGCAGCAATTATATATAACGAAATCAACTATAACAACCACTCAAATAGTAAAGGCAAAAGCTACGCACATTCCCCTATTCTGAAAGGTGTTCGTAAGACAAACATCGAATCTCTTCCTCGCCGAAAGATAAATGAAATGTTTGTTTGGGAATCCGCAGAGTTCTCGCCTTATTAGGACTTCCACCTGCGCCGAATATCTTGAATTACGAAGATACGGTCAAGAATCGCAGCGAGAGATAAACACAATAGATAAATTCACGGAAAACAAAGGGCATAAGAGGAGAAGTCGAAGAGATGACCGAAAACGAAACGCGAGAGGAAGTGCGGAGAAGAGAGGAGAGGAAGAGAAGGGAAAGGAGGGGCAAGGAGAAGAGAGAGAGAGAGAGGAGATGAAGAGGGGTCGGCCTGGTCTCCAGCCGCCTCGTCGATGCTAACTAATTAAGAGTAATGCAAAATTAATTAAAACTTCTGCCGATTCCGAGTGAGAGTAATGATTGCTGATTTTCGTTACGTTTGTGGACGGCCATGATGTACAAGCCGGCGGCCACGCCCACTCAGCTGGAACAGGCCCTCTTTGACCATCAAATTGTGCTGCTCGGCTTAAAACACATTCATTAAACTTCAGCTTGAACTGCAATAATTGGGCGCGAGATTAATATGGATTATTCATGAAAATTTCCTCTGACGGGTAAAGAATACTAAGCAGCCAAGGGCGGCGATCCGGCAGGCGGCGGCGCCCACGGGGACACGGCGCTTCCAGCTCGCCCTCGTATTGTTCGCCGCCTCGCCCGCCGCGCCGCTGCGATCCCTCCCGCCGCGGGAAGAGGCGGGGCTGGGCCTCTGGCGACGAAGCCGACGACGTCCGTGCCACCAACCCCGTGTACAGGAAGCGCTACAGCCTCTGAACAAATGTGTACAACAATCTGCGAGTAACTGTGTTCAGGAAAACCCACGGACGGTGAACATATGCACGCACAGACAGCCTTGCCCTGGTGCCTACACCTACAACCTGACAGTGCCTACACAATAAAACCTACCGCCCGTGAAGAACCCCGAACGCAGCGATCCGCACCTCCACAAAGACACACCAAAGAGGCGCCCATCCACCCGCCCGCAACCCAATCCCATAAAGCCGCCCGTATCAGCAAAACAAAAGAAACACCAAAGACCGCTCAATCACAAGCGCCTTCTGTTACAACTCTCCTTCGGCGCGCGTAGAAAACTCCCGCCGTGTTATTAGAGCTCGCCGTTCTGGCCTGCCTGCTGATTAAAATGTATGATTAATGAACATCTGTTCTATCGGAATACTCCAAAGTATTAACAGTGATAAGCATCAGCGAGCACCGGGCACCGTGTTCGTCTGTGTTCATATGCACTTCAGAATATCAAACGGGAAACGGGATGGACGAGACGACGGTGGGAAACAGAGGAGCGATGGAAACGTTTTACAACAGAAAATTAGATGAGAGAAATGCGGTGTCAAAGCGAGAGAGAGAGAGAGAGATGAGAGAGAGAGAGAGAGAGAGAGAGAGAGAAGAGAGAGAGAGAGAGAGAGAGAGAGAGAGAGAGAGAGAGAGAGAGAGAGAGAGAGAGAGAGAGAGAGAGAGAGAGAGAGAGAGAGAAATAAAATAAATAAATAAAAACAAAACACGAACCAAAAATGACAAAAACATAAACACCAACCCAACCACACTCAACCAACCCACCAAACAAACAAAAAACACACACACACACAAACAAACAAACAAAACACACACACACACTGACAGACATCAACCCAGACGTCAATAACACATCCAGGCGAGTCCAGTAATTGCCCTGACATCACGTAATTGGATTCTGGACGGTGGTTTCTCCGTAATTAAGCAACGGATCAACAATGACACAAGACCGTAGAAAGCGTCACAAGCCTTGTTTCTGAATTAGCCGGAGACAAAGAAAGGGAAGAGTGGGGAATAAAGAGTGGAAGGAGACAAGGGCGGATGATGAGGGACTGAGGGAAGGAGAAAGGGGGAGGGAGGAGGAAGGAGAGGAAAGGGAGGAGGGAGGGAGGAGTAGAGGGAGAGGAGAAAGTAAGAGGGAAAGAGGAGGGAGGAGGAAGAGGGAGAGGAGAAAGTAAGAGAAAGAATGGAGGAAGATGAAGAGGGAAGGGGGAATGAGGGGAAGGAAAGTGGAGAAAGAGGAGGGAGAGGAAAATGAAGAAGAAAAAGGAGGAGACGGGACGGAACTGAGGGAGAGGAGAAAATGAGAGTAAAAATGGAGGGTTGGCTTGAGAAGGAAAGGAGAGAAACTGAAGGAAAAAATGAGAAATGTTGAGGTGGGAAATGGCGAAGGAAAAACGATGGGGAGGGAGAATGAGGAAAAGGGGGACTCAGAAGTAGAGGAGGAAAATTATAGTAAACAGGAGATGAGAGGAGGGGAAGGGGTGAACACGAGAAGAGGAGGAGGAGGAAGGAGGAGAGTTAACGAGGGGAAAGGGAGGAGGAGGAGGAGGAGAATGTGAATGAGGGGGGAAATTTCGAATTGGAGACGAGAGGCAGAAAATGGGTTTGATGAAAAGACACAGAAGAGACTCACAAACATTTAAAACAAGGGAAAATAAACAACAAGAAGAGGGAAAGAGAGGGAGAAATGGAGGGAGGGAGTAACGGAGAGAGCGATGGAAGGAGGAAGAAGGAATGGGAGAAGAATGTGTGTAGTGTAAGAGAGAGAGAGAGAGAGAGAGAGAGAGAGAGAGAGAGAGAGAGAGAGAGAGAGAGAGAGAGAGAGAGAGAGAGAGAGAGAGAGAGAGAGAGAGAGAGAGATAGAGAGAAGAGAGATAGAGAGAGAGATAGAGAGATAGAGATAGAAAGATAGAAGAGATGAGAGAGAGAAGAGAGAAGAGAAGAAAGAGAGAAGAGAGAGAAGAAAGAAATTGAAAAAGCCAGAACACCAAAGAGAAAGAGAAAGCGAGAAACACGAACCCACAAAGAGACAAAGAGAGCGAGAGCGCGAGAGAGCGAGAGACGAGGGAGGGCACAGGGCGGGAGGGCGAGAGCACGCGAGCGAGAGACAGCTAATATAAACCAGTAGTACCAGCGAAACAATATTCCGTACTGATAAATGGAACGGTGAGGGCAATCTGCCCCATATGGCTCGGCACTCGACCCTTGATCCAGTTAGCCGCGCGCTAAAATTATTTCCTGCCAAATGGGGCCTGTGGTGATGGGGCATGTTGCGTCATTTATGGCACCCGGACCAAGGATTTTCGTCACCCGCCTCTCGCTCATCATCATAATCCGAACGGGGGGAATCGTATCCGTATGTGTGTGTTTATGTGTATGTGTTTGCGTGCGTGTTTGTCTTTGTGTGTATGGATGGATGGATGGATGCATGTATGGGTGTATGTGTGTGTGTGTGTGTGTGTGTGTGGATGGATGGGTGTATGGATGCATGGTGTGTGTATGGATTATGTGTGTGTGTGTGTGTGTGTGTGTGTGTGTGTGTGTGTGTGTGTGTGTGTGTGTGTGTGTGTGTGGTGTGTGTGTGTGTGTGTGTGTGTGTGTGTGTGTGTGTTGTTTTTGTCTTTGTGTGTCAAAACACTTCCCCCGATTCTTTCCTTCTTTTTTGAGTTGTAGAGAAAAAGAGTAGCGAGAGAAAATAAAGAACAAAAAAGAGAGATTGAAAGAAAGAGAATAAGGAAGAGACGATAGAAAGAAAGAGAGAGGACAGAAAAGAAACCAACAGAAAGGATGAAAAGAGAGAAAGAAGACCCTCCACACAGATCGAAAAGGCAACCGCCCCCAAGGAAGCAGACACGCCCCCTTTCGACTCTGATAAGAAGCCAACCTTAAGACGTTACAGCATCCTACGAGAAGGAGACTTACGCCCCTAAAGAAGACATCTCACTTCGGTATATGAAGGACACGCGCGGCTTCTGCTCGGAGGACACACGCACGCACTTCACGCTGGGGGAGAGAGGGAGGGAGGGAGGGAGGGGAGGGAGGGAGGGAGGGAGGGAGGAGGGAGGAGGGAGGGAGGGAGGGAGGGAGAGAGGAGAGAGAGAGAGAGAGAGAGAGAGAGAGAGAGAGAGAGAGAGAGAGAGAGAGAGAGAGAGAGAGAGAGAGAGAGAGAGAGAGAGACTCTGCACTACAAAGGGAGTGTCCTCTGAAGAAAGAAGTTCAAGAAGAGATGAAAAAAAACACGTAAAAAAGGCCGTAATGAAGTGGATGTTTGTGCGATGTACACATTTGTATGACAGGGTTTTCATGTGTATATGTATATCTGTGTGAGTGCATTCAACTACATATATATGTATGTATACGTGCGTTTGTGTGCGTGTGTGGAGGGGCGTGTCCCGTGTGCGTGTTCGTGTATGTGCGTGTGCGTGTTCGTGTATGTGCGTGTGCGTGTTCGTGTATGTGCGTGTGCTTGTTCATCCCCATGTCTACACATCTGCGCCACCTCCTCACCCAGAAGCCGCCCCCATACGCTAAAACCCAGCCCTAATAAGGTCCATCTGCATGTCCTCCCCACCGCCCGTCCTCCTCCATCTATAATGCACGTCCCCGGATCTACAAAGACGCCAGCAAATACTTGGCTTGAAGAGTATCAAAGCCATATTGCACTCGCGAGGGGACCGAGGCCGGAGGTGGAGGTGGAGGTGGAGGTGGAGGTGGTGGTGAGGGCAGAATCTTCCTCCAGAAAGACTGTTGATGGAATAATGTGCAAGAACAGGGTCGTATTTTCCACCCGCTTGGCTCTGTTGTAGTCGTCGCTCTATCATTGTAATTAGAAATTCCCTGTGATCTTAAGGTGCCGCTCGTAGTAGCTAATTAACTTGGCAAAGGAAGGGTGGTAAGTCAGCGCTTGGGATGGGGCGGGGGGGGGGGGGGGGGGGGGACGGTAAGGGGAGAGGGGTGGGGAGGAAGAGCAGACGGAGGATGCGTAAGGGAGGGAGGGAGGGCAGAGGAGGGAGGGAGAAGGAGAGAGGAGAGAAGGAGAGTCGGAGAGAAGAGAGACGGAGAGAAGGAGAGACGGAGAAGGGAGAAGGAGAGAGAGAGAGAGAGAGAGAGAGAGAGAGAGAGAGAGAGAGAGAGAGAGAGAGAGAGAGAGAGAGAGAGAGAGAGAGAGGAGAGAGAGACAGAGAGACAGAGAGAGAGAGAAAGAGAGAAAGAAGACAGACAGACAGACAGAGAATAAGAGAAAAAAAAGAGGGAACTGAGACAAACCCACACAGAGAAAGAGAGAGAAACAAACACACACATACAGAGAGAAAGACAGAAAGACAAAGACAAACAGACAGACACAGAGAGCACGCACCCCTTAATACCTCCACGTGAGATACAACGGACGCAATGTGAACCCCTTTCGCATCAAATACCCCGACAGCTCCCGGTACTATACGAGCGTCAATGAAGAGGCAAGAGGAGAGGGGGGAGGGGATGGGGGAGGGAGGGAGAGAGGATTAGGGAGAGGAGGTAGGGAGGGGAGGAGGGGAGGGGAGGGGGGAGGGGAAGGGAGGGAGAGTGAATGAGTGAGCGAGTAAGAGAACTAATGAAAGAGAGAGAGAGAGAGAGTGAGCGAGAAGAGATGAGAGAGAGAGAGAGGAGAGAGAGAGAGAGAGAGAGAGAGAGAGAGAGAGAGAGAGAGAGAGAGAGAGAGAGAGAGAGAGAGAGAGAGAGAGAGAGAGATACAGATAGAGATAGAGAGAGAGAGAGAAGAGGAGAGAGAAAAGAGAAAACAAGAGTGAAAGAGAGAGAGAGAGAGAGAGGACCGAGGAAGAGAACACGGAAACAGAGACGAGCTGTTATGAGAAGAAAGGGAGACGGAAAGGGGTAAAAGCAGACGAGAGATACACAAAGATTAGGAAGGATTAGCAAAAGAAGAGGAACAAGGGAAAGTGTAACAGAATACCGGACATACGAGACAGCCATAAACACAATATTGATCAGCGTAACCGGACACGATAAACCTTACACTCGATACGCTATACGTGGCTATTCCTGTAAGGGGAATAACTTTAATAAATAACATAAACAAATGAATAACAGAACACGCAGATAATGGAGGAGGAAGGGGGGAGGAGCCACACACCGCTGCAAAAACAATAAACACGATAATGGCAAAATACATTTACGCCAGTTGGGGTTTCTTTGATGCTTAATGCGAAAAAAAAAGAAATTGCATTATGAAATTCGCTTTGATACCGTGAATTTCAATCATGCTAAGGAATGAAAAACGCAAAAACGCCTTTAGCAAGAAAACGACACGTGTTGGTCAGGAATTAACCGACGTAGTAAAACCCCCAAAAAACGATGTAGAAGACGGAGAAGAAGTAGAAGGAGAAGATAAATAAGTTAGAAGAAGATAAATAAGTTGAATAAGTTGAAGAAGGCGAAGAAGAAGAAGAGAAGACGAAGAGAAGAAAAAGGAGGAGAGGGAGGAGGAAATGGAGATGGCGATGGAGACGAAGAAGGAAAAGAAAAGAAAAAGACGAAAGAGAAGAGCGAAAAGAAGAAAAAAAACGAGAGACGAAGAGCAAAAGGAAGAAAACGACGAAAGAGAAGAAGAAGAAGAAGAACAAAGAACAACCAACGCAGAAGACTGTGAGAAACTCCCCCATCCGTACTTCCCTCCCGTCCATAGCCCCCCCCCTTCCCCCCGCCCAGCATTCAGCGATTCGCAGTCTGCCAATAGCCTAATCCGCCCCCAATCTGCGTTCCAGAGTCACTAGTAAACCCCTCCCCCCCCCCCACCCCCGGGTCCCCCTCTTTCCGTACTATCAACCCATGGTCGTCTGTGACAGCCTGACATTTAAATATTTGTTTGTTTGTCAATACTGCCATGTAGGCCTCGGATAAAATCACATTTGGGATGTCATACGGGCAGCGAAAGTCGTGCGCACGTCACACTTCTTTTCTAAGTAATGTGATATGCGAGGAACGGTGCTATGAGGCGCATACTCCTGCCCGGTGCATGAGTGAGGCCGCATGTCACTCCCGTCGCTGGTTGCTCATGCAGATGGTCATGCGCCGATCGCCGTCTCATTAAGCTCACTCTGGATGCCGACGTATTTTTTTTTCTGTTCTTATTCCGGGTTGTTGGGTTTTTCTCGGATATTTGTAAATAAATCGTGTTTTCTTTTTTTCCTCTTTCTCTCTCTCTCTCTCTCTCCTTTTCGAAAAAAAAACTAATCTGTGATAAGGCATGCATACAATTCCTACTCTCCCCCCACCCTGCCAACTCTTTGACCCCTCACCCCCCCCCATACCAACCTTTACCCTTCAACCAACCCCCACCCCACCCATAACCCTTTTAACCCCTAACCCTTACCCCTTTAACCCACCCCCCACCCACCAACCTTCACCCCCACCCACCCATACCACCCTTTTACCCCCACCACCCCCACCATACAACCCTTTACCTCACCCACCCCCCATACCAACCCTTTACCCTTCAACCCAACCCACCCCCCCCATACCACCCTTTTACCCCTTCACCCACCCACCATCCACCCCACCCACCCCACCTACCATACCCTTTTACCCCTCACCCCCCTCTCCCTTCAGACATTCAGCGCAGAACGCAACTTTATTTCGCCTTTCGGCCGCGTAAGGACACACGCGCCCCAAGCAAACAAGGACCAGAAGACAATAATAGGCCCGAAGGGAAACACACGCAGGAGGCGCTACTGCTGTTTGCTCCCATCCCCTAGCCCCCCCTTCCCCTCCTCCTCTCTTTCTCCTCCCCCTCCTCCTCCTCACTTCTTCTCCCCTCATCCTCATTCTCCTCCTCCCCATCTCCTCACTTTTCCCTCTCTCCACTTTCCTCCTCCTCACTCTTCCTTCCTCCCCACTGCCCCTAATCCCTCCTCCTCACTTCTCCTCTTCCTCCTCCTCCTTCCTCTTTCCTCCTCCCCTTTCCCTCCTCCTCTTCCCCTCCTCCTCACTCCCCACCTCCCCTACTCTTCCCGTCCGGCAACGTTGCCAATGACTCGACCGTAACGACCACCGCGCCTCGACCTCGACTCGCACAACCGCCGCCCTTCGTGATTTTTTTTTTTTTTTACAAACGTTAAAAAAGAAAAAGGAAAAAAAATGAAAATGAAAAAAATATACATTTATAACGAAGCCCCAACCCCCAGCCTTCAGCGCAAACCGAATGCCACGCGGACTCGCAGGGCCGTGACACCCCCCCTCCTCCTCCCCCTCCCCCCCTCTCCCTCTCCTCGACCTCCTGTGTGTGTGTAGCAACGCCGACGCTTACACAAACGCCCTTTATTAAGCGTCTCCGCCTCACCTAAATTAATTGTGCCAAATATATCGCCAAAATATTGCCATCTCCTCCCTCCGACAAATGACTCATGGGCTGAGTCCCTCCTTCCCCCCTCCTTCCCCTAACCTACCCCCCCCCCCACCGCTCCTCCAGCCTCCCCCCTCATACCATTCCTTACTCTCTCCTCTTCCTCCGTCGCATCATCCTTCCCTCCTCCCTCCACTCCTTCCCTCCCCTTCCTCTCCACCTTCCCTCCCCACCCTCCTCACCCCTTCGCTTCCCTCCCTCCTACCTTCCCTCCCAACTCCATCCACCAACAACACCCCTTCCCTCTCAACCCTTCCCTCCTCTCCATCACCCTTTCCCTCCCAACCCCTCCTTCCTCTCCCCCTCCCCTCCTCCCCCCATCCCCTCCCTCCCCCCAGGAACTGCACCAATATCTATAATGGGAATGCAAATGAGGGAGCCATTCTCTCAGATGAAACGAAATGCACAAATCAAAATAACGGCGCGAAGTCGTAGCTGTATACATAATACCGGGCCGAGAGATGCGACTCCCTGATAAAAAAAAAAAAAAAAAAAAAAAAAAAAAAAAAAAAAAATGATATCACGAGCGAAGGAAGGAAGGAGTAGATGAGGAAGAGGAGGAGATGGAAAGGGAGTGGAAGGGAGGGGGAGGGGAGTGGGAAGGGAGGGGAGGGGAGTGGGAAGGAAGGGGGTGGATGAAAAAAAAAGAAAAAAAAAATGATATCACGAGCGACGTCGAGAGTATCCGGCTCATTCGGCATCGACTTGCCAGTTAACTTATTTCACTTTTAATTATCTGTTTGTTACTAGCATCTATTTATTTATTTCATTTTTTTTATTTCTCTGTTTGTTACTAGCATCTATTTATTTACTTATTTTTTTCTATTCTCTGTTACTACATTTATTTATTTTATTTCACTTTTTATTCTCTGTTTGTTACTAACAACATCTATTTATTTACTTTATTTTTTTCTATTCTCTGTTACTAACATTTATTTATTCATTTCATTTTTTCTATTCTCTGTTTGTTACTAACATCTATTTATTTACTTTATTTTTTTCTATTCTCTGTTATTAACATTTATTATTTATTTCATTTTTTTCTATTCTCTGTTTGTTACTAACACTGATCTATTTACTTTATCCTTTTTATTCTCTGTTTGCTATTAACATCTACTTATTTCTTTCATTTTTTTTCTATTCTCTGTTTACTATTATCTACTTATTTTTTTATTTTTTTCTATTCTCTGTTTGTTACTAACATTCATTTATTTATTTATTTATTTATTTTTTGTTCTCCGTCTACTATTAACATCTACCTATTTCTTTCATTTTTTTCTATTCTGTATTTTCTACTAACATCTACTTATTTATTTCATTTTGTTTCTATTCTCTGTTTGCTATTAACATCTATTTTTTTTATCTCTATTTGCTATTAACATCTATTCATTTATATTTTTTTATCTATTCTTCGATCAAACAAACTAATTAACATGAAGAGATATGATATAGTTTTTCACCTTCAGTTTCTTAATGGATTAACGAGAAAAAATGTATATATAAATCAAAAAAAAGAAAAAGAAAAAAAAAGAAAAAAAGAACAAAGAGAGAAAAAATTGAGAAAATCGAAAAAAGAAATAAAGAAAGAAAGAAAAAAGAAAAGATAGAAAAAACTGAGAAAATCGAAAAAAAGAAAGAAAGAGAAAAAAAATAACGAAAACGAAACAGGGAGAAAAAAACAAAAAACAAACGTATCGTGTTAAATTATCCTCCGACGAAAGCGTGGATGAGACAGCGTGATAAAGAAAGAACAAAAAAAAAGGGGGGGGGGGAATTGGAGAAGGAGCGGCCGAAGGAGTTGGAAACGACTGACGAAGATAACGCTGCGATAAACTCCGAGGAAAACAATGTTCTCGGCTTATCTGATCCTTCGGTCCTGAGGGGGAACGCCCTGGGTCGGATGAGGGGGGGTTGTGGATGAAGGGGGGACGGCAGGGAGGAGGGGGGAGGGGAGTGGATGAAGGGAGGAGGGGGGAGGGCAGTGGGAAGGGAGGGGGGGAAGGAGAAGGGGTAGTGGAAGGGGAGGAAGGAGAAAGGGGAGTGGATGGGGGAGGGGAGTGGTTAGGGAGGGAGGGGGGAAGGAGAAGGGGAATGGATGGGGGTGGTGGGAGGGTGGGAGGGGAAGGGAGAAGGAGAAGGGGGAGTTAGTGAAGAAGGAGGGGGTGGGAGGAGGAGGAGGAGGGTGAGGAGGAGTTAAAGGAAGAATGGAGGAAGGGAGTAGATGAGGAAGAGGAGGAGGATATGGTGGAGTTGGAAGAAGAATGGAGGAAGGAATAGGAGGAGGAGGAGATGGAGGAGAAGAATGAGAATGAGAATAATACTGTGAACAGCGGAGGGGAAGAAAGACGAGAAGGAGAGAGAAAAAAAAAAAGAGAAGAGAAACTGAATCAGAAGAAACCGATTAAGAAGACTGACAATAAAAAACATAACGAAACGGGAAGAATACAAGAAAATAAGAGGGGAAAAAACCGTATCAGCAACCCCTCGGCCGAAGAGGAAACTCGCGGTTCCGAAGAAAAGGAAAGGGAGAAAGAGGGAGAGACAGCCCACGGCCCTGAGGGGAAAGGGGCGAGGGGAAAGAAAGAGGGAAGAGCGAGGTCCGGAAGGAGAAGAAGAGGGAGGGGAGAGGGGAGGTTAGATGAGAGGGATAGGGGAAGGGAGGGGAGGAGAGGGGAGTGGGTAGGGAAGGGAGAGAGGAGAGAGAGAGACGAGAAGAGAGGGGGATGAGGGAAGGAGGAGAGGGGAGGGGGTAAGGGGAAGGGAGGAGAGGAGAGAGAACGAAAAGAGAGGGGAGGGGAAGGGAGGTGAGGGAGGAGAAGAAAGGGGATGAGGGAAGGGAGGAGAGAGAGAGAACGAGAGGAGAGGGGAGGAGAGGGGATAGGTGAGGCAATAGGGGGAAAAAAGGACAAAAAAAGACAGGGAAAACTCCCCGTCACAGGCAGGTGCGGCGGAGGTGGAGAGACGCTCCTAGACTGGAGGTACAGAAAGAAGATAAAAAAAAGAGAAAATAAGAAAGAGAGAAAAGGGATAGAAATAGAAAGGAAGAGGCGCAAAAGGCGAAGGAATAGAGAGATAAAGGAACCAGGAGGAGGGGGGGGGGGGGAGGAAGGAGAGGTCAGACCGCGTTTCCGTCTTCGTAAAAGGGAGGAGGAAGGAGTCTGCGAGTGACGGATTGAGAAGGGGTCAAAGGCAAGGTTATACAGACACTGTACATGTGCATATACGAATACATACAAATACACGTACATATATACATACGATACATACATACAGATGGACATTTATACACACACACACACACACACACACACACACACACACCACACACACACACACACACACACACACACACACACACACACACACATTATATATATATATAATATAATATATATATATATATATATATATATATTACATATATAGATAGATAGAAATAGATGTAGATACTCACCATACATGCATACACACACACATACACACACGATGTGCATACTTAAATATACAAACACACATCAAAGTCTAGAATCGAATTCCCGAAACGTACGAGAAGCAAAGAAATAAACAAGGAGGTCACTAAGACACCACACAATTTGGGACAACAATCAGACACTACTTGACACACACAATCATGTATGTATCACACATACCTGTACGACACACACACACACACACACGCACACACACACACACACACACACACACACACACACACACACACACACACACACACACCACACACACACTCGCCTGCGCTTCCATGCAAAAGGTTCCTCATAAAACGCCACTCACAGCGATATTTTGCGTGTGAACCCCCCCCCTCCCGTGATAATGCAGCATCCCCCCCCCCGCCACGGACCACCAGCCTCCAACCAGATAAGGTGATCAAACCAACACAAAAGATTTCCAGGCCGGGAGTCACCCTCAGGCATGACTGACTGACTAACTGACTACTGACTGACTAATTGACAGACGGACAGGCAGCCAGGGAGACGGGCAGGCAAGCAGGCAGGCAGGCAGCAGGTACGCTTCTGTCCTGATCTCTTGTCTTTATCGCTCTCTCTCTCTCTCTCTCTGTCTGTCTCTTCCTACCTGTCTGTCTTTTCGACTTTGTCTCTTTCTGTTTGTGTCTCTCTCACTCTGTCGTTTGCTCTCTATATGCATCGCTTTCTCTCTCTCTCTCTCTCTCTCTCTCTTCTCTCTCTCTCTCTCTCTCTCTCTCTTCTCTCTCTCTCTCTCTCTCTCTCTCTCTCTCTCTCTCTTTTTTAAATCATTTTTTTCCCTCTCTCTCTATCTCAATGCCTGTCTCTCGCCATTTAGCTCTATCACTATCTTTCCCTTCCAACCCTCTCCTTCCCTCTCCTCTCCCTCCTTTCCTCCCTCTCCCTTCTTCCCTCCTTCCTCCCTCTCCTCATTCCCTTCCTTCCCTCCCTCTCCCTTCTTCCTCCCTTCCTCCCGTTGTTTCGAAACCCCAAAATAGCCTTACTTGCGAGCGACGGCTACCTGGGGCACCACAGCAATACCGGTCGTCACACTTACCTGCAAAAAAGGAAAAAGAAAATGTTAGAGTGAATGACGCAACGGAGTGACAGATGAACATGTAAGCTGGTGTGGAACAATGATCAAAATGAGAAGTTTACGTAAGTGCACGTAAGCGGTGTCATGTAAGAGCGGAGGAGGATGTAATAAACGGACATAAATAGCGAGCAAGAACACGTCACTCGTGTGTACAAAGTTTCTCCGAACTAGATATAAACCAACAATTGTACACACACATCACGCACACACACACACAACACACACACACACACACACACACACACACACACACACAACACACACACACACACACACACACACACACACACATATATATATAATAATAAATATAATAATAACATTAATAATATAATGATACTGCTATAAAACAACAGATTCACACGCAGATCACCTCCCTTATAATAACCTGCACAGTTTTTGCTTCAGTCCCGATTAAATCTCCGCTGCATATCCGCCCGACGGCCCTGGACCCTCCGCCAGCAGCAGCATCGCGCCAGATGTGTTACTCCCGACGCCAGCTTACCCTCCTACTATGCCCTCGACCATCGCCGTCACACAGCCCCTCCCCGCCCCTCTCCCTCCATCGCACTCCCCCTCCCCTTCCCCCCACCTGCCCCACCATCGCACTTCCTCCTCTTCCCCTCTCCTTCCTCCCCCACCCCCGCCCCACCCCCTCCCTCCCCGGGTGCAGGTTCGGCTTTAAGCGTGACGTAGCCTGCAGCATGGCGGCGTGCGCCCAACAATAGCAAGAAGCCAGAGCTAAGGTGAGCTGAACGTGTCTGTTAAGTGGCTCCTGAGGCATGAGTGGGGAGGGGGAGGGGGCACATCCACCCCACTTTTTGTCTTATCTTCCAGCTTAAAGGGATTGGATCACCAAGCGCGGCACTTGTGGACCTCTCGGATCCACGCTGGTTGTCCTTTGTTTTGTTTTTGTTTTCTTGTGCACGGGCCCGTCATGCGGAGGGGGGGGGGGCGTCGCGCACCGAGGCGTCGGCGTCGTCCCCGCGAGGAAGAGGGAGGGAGGCCGAGGGAGATAAAGAGAGAACAGGGAGGGAGAGAATCCTTTTCGCCAGCTCCTCTCCCTGACCCTCGAATCCTCCCTATCTCTCAGTGGTATCCTTCCCTCTGTCCTAATTCCTCCCCTTTACCCCACCTCTCTCTATCCTCGGACGGACACATCCTACAACCTCACCCCACCCTACACCTCCCCCCAACCCCCGCAACCCCTGCCTTCCATCTATCCTCAACCGGGGGGAATCATACGCCTCCCCCCCCCTCTCACTGCCTTGGGGAACCTATAGCCCCAAAGGACTCGCCGGACTCTCCAGCTCCTCCTCCCTCGAGTCCCCACGACCTCGAGAGAGTCCATACCCTCGGGAAACTGGGGATGGATCCGAGTCTGCTATAATACCAAAAAAAAAGGGAAAAATACCCCATAAAAAAACGAAAAAACGAAAAAAAAAACGCAAAAAACGTAACCCGTATTAAAATGCACAAAGTATTCACCTGTAATATAAGATTTCCTCTTCATTTTTACTACATTTTCTTTTTTTTTTTCTCTATCGTTCTTGCTGCGGTCGACGTGTGTTGATACGGGAATCAAACCACTCTTAATTAAGGGAGAGATTTATAGGAGCATAATGTTTGGTAAAAACTGTGCGGGAAATGATGACAAAAACAGAGGTGGATGAAAACTGCGATTATACGAAAAAAAGAAAAAAGAAAAAAGAAAAGAAAAGAAAAGAAAAAAAAACGTTTTAATCCCAACTACGGATTATATTACTATTTTAATAAAACAACAATGATGCTCACCTTCCCGATACAACCTCCAAATAAAATAAGTACTTCAGTTTATTTATCAAGAACTCATCGGTACCCTTTATTTATTTATTTATTTTTTTACTTATATCTATACTTTACTTACATCTATATCAATCAATTAATCAATCTATACACGTACATATATCTATCTACCTCTACACTAATCCAACCACCCATCTATTTATCTATATATCTATCCACCTATCTACCCAACTTCCCATCCATCTATCGATCCCTTCAACACCTATCAACCTCTCCGCTTCTCTATCTATCTACCCATTTTCACTCTCTATCCCCCCCCCCCCGCCGCCACACCGTCATCCTGGCTTCGAGTTCCACCCCGTCTCCGCCCTCCCTTCGCAGCCCCTCGGACTCGAATGACACTTCCTTGATTTTGTCTTGGAGCTCAA
Source organism: Penaeus vannamei (assembly GCF_003789085.1). Lineage (NCBI taxonomy): Eukaryota > Metazoa > Arthropoda > Malacostraca > Decapoda > Penaeidae > Penaeus > Penaeus vannamei. Next base: position 54,569 of record NW_020871806.1, read on the forward strand.
TGTCCGCGCACTTTTTACACGCATTCTCCATTGCGCTTCGCCTTTGTCTCGCAACTCTTCTTCCTCTCCCATCTTCTCGTCTCCTATGGCGTGCTCGGGTCTCTGATTGGGTTAGGGCGCCGTCTTGCAATCCCGATAGGTCTTTTTGCTTCTTGAAATCGTCTTTTTTTTCCCCCCACTGACTGTCCATTCTCGAAGGTCTTGTTTCTGTGTCTTCATATTTCCTCTTTTTTTTCTTTCTTTTCTTTACCCTTGCCTGTCTTTCGTACTCGAGCTTCTCCGCTAAAATCTCGCTCCATTTATTCTTTCCTTCCTCCGTATCTCTCCGCTGGCTTTCTGAACTATCCTCCTGCCTTTTTCTTTATTTCTTTTCCTCTTCACCTATCTATTCCCTTCTTCCTTTTATCCCCCATCCCATATCTTTTCCTTCAAATCCTTCCTTCCTTTCTTTTCCTCCTATTCCCTCTTTCGATCTTCTCCCTTCTCCATCGTTTTTTTTACTTTTTTTCTCCTTTTCTTTCTTTCTTCTCCTCCATTTCCTTTCACTCCTCCCATCCTCCTTCACATTTCCTTTCTTCCTTCCCCACTATCTCTTTCTCTCTCTTTTTCCTCTTTCCTCGCATCTCCTCCTCTGTCCCCGTTTCTTCTCTTCATTCCCCATCTCTGTAACTTTCCTCTTCCCTCCTATTCCCCTCCTTTACTTCCTATAATGTCCCAGAATTTCCTTTCTCCCTAGCACACTACCTCTCTCCCTTTTTCCTATTTCCTCTTTTACTTCTCCTCCTCTTCCTTCTCCTCCCTCTGTTCTCCTCCCCCTGCTCCTCTTCCTCTCCTCCCCCTCCTCTTCCTTCTCCTTCCTCTGTTTCTTCCTCCGCTCTCCTTCTCCTCCTCCCCCTTCCTCTTCCTTCACCTCCTTCTGCCTCTTCCTCCCCCACTTCCTTCTCCTCCTCTTTCCCCTGCTCCTCTTCCTTCTCCTCTCCCCTCTCCCCCCTCTCCTCTTCCTTCCTCCCCTGTCTCTTCTCCCCTCTTCCTTCTCCTCCTCCCCCTCTCCCTCCTGCTCCTCCTTCATCTCCTCCTCCCCCTCTCCCTCCTGCTCCTCTTCCTTCTCCTCCTCCCCCTCTCCCCCCCGCTCTCTTCCTTCTCCTCCTCCCCCTCTCCCCCTGCTCCTGCTTCCTTCTCCTCCTCCCCTCTCCCCCCTGCTCCTCCTTCATCTCCTCCCCTCTCCCTCCTGCCCTCTTCCTTCTCCTCCTCCCCCTCTCCCCCCCGCTCCTCTTCCTTCTCCTCCTCCCCCTCTCCTCCTGCTCCTCCTTCATCCCCTCGTCTTGCGCGAGTCTCCAAGCCACAAGGAGAACCCAGAACTTGCGCATTGTTATGTTAATGCTGAAGTCACAAGTCGTATGTTCGTGTGCCTTGTTAATGCTCTTGTCTCGAGGAGGACGCAGAGGATGTGGGGATGGGGGGGGATAGGCTGGGGGTGGGTGGGGATTAGCGGGTTATGGGGAGGTAATGCGTCTCCTCCCCTTCCCCCCCCCCTTCTCTCACTTCCCTCTTCCTTATCCCCTTTCGCTCTTGCTTCTTTTCCCCGGATGCTGTTTTGTAACTCCTTTGGCTTCTTTTACTTCCTTTTTTCGGGGTCTTTTTCTTATCTTGTCTTGAACTATTTATTTTTCTCTGGCTAACTTCTTTGGATGCTTTATTATTTATTTGTTTTTCTCTCTTTTATCATTCTCGTTTTCTTCTTTCCTTCTTTTTATTCCATATCGTTTTCTTGGTTTTCTTTTAAACAATGTCTGCTGCCTTTAGTTTCTTATACTTTCGTGTTCTTTCCACATTCTGTCGTTATAGTGTTTGATTCCCGTCATGTCACCACAACCTTTACTTCATGGCATATCACCATCTATTCACGCCCCGCCCTCATATCCTCAATATCCGACCCGGCATCACATCCCTCACTTCACGAATCACCTCACATCCTACCGAATGACACTCCACTCTATTTCTTCACTTCAGACACCTTAACCGAATCCTTCAGCTTTACTTACGCGTCACCACACCCAGCAACAAGACATGCATCACCATCAATGAACACAAGCACAAACACCATAACGTGTACACAAAAATGAAAATGAAACTAGCCACAATGTGACATGAATTCCTCGACAATGTGGCTAGTTTCATTTTCATCACCATAAATGTTCCAGATTAAAAAAAAAAAAAAAAAAAAAAATAATAATAACAACACTACAACCCTTTCACTATACCTACCTACCATCCCCCGCCATCGAAAGAGCACCAACTACTTTAACACAAACAAACAAAAGCCCATTAATACGTGTGACCAGCTGAGCAAACAATTTCACAGCATTTCACTTCAAATCTGGCCTATCCGGATTTATGATAATAACGCGTACAGGGATGAAACGGAAGAGAAAAAAATAGAGATAATAAACTAAAAGAAATATAGCCTGTAAACAATTAGGAAAAAATAGAATCACATGGAGTGAAAGAGAAGGGATAAGAGTAGGGAGAGGGAGAGAGAGAGAGAGAGAGAGGAGGGGAGGGGAGAGAAGTGGAGAGAAAAATGTAATGAGCTAGGGAAAGAAGGTGAGTGGGTGAGAGGCAAGGAGAGGGAAAGGAGAGAGAGAGAGTAGAGAGTAGAGGAGGGAGAGAGAGAGACTGAGAGAGAGAGAAGGAGAGAGAGGAGAGAGAGAGAAGGAGAGAGAGAGAGAGACAGAGAGAGAGAGAGAGAGAGAGAGAGAGAGAGACAGAGAGAGAGAAGAAGAGAGATGAGAGAGAGAGAGAGATGAGATAGAGGAGCGAGGAGTGAGACGGGAGGAGAGAGGAGAGAGAGAGAGAAGATGAGAGAGAGAGAGAGAAGAGGAGGAGAGACAACAGAGGAGAGAAAAAAGTGGACGCAGAAAGACAGAGCGAGAGAGAGATGAGAGAGAAGAGAAAAACGAGGAGGAGAGAGAGAGAGAGTGAAGAGAGGAGAGGATGATGAGAGACCAGAGAGGAGACAGAGACGGACGAAGAGAGAGAGAGAAGAGAGAGAGGACAGAGAGAGAAGGAGAGAGATGGAGGAGAAACGGAGAGAGAGGGAGGACAGAAGGAGAACGAGGCGAGAGATCAGAGAAGAGAGGAGAGAGAGAGAGGAGCAGAGGGAAAACAAAGGGAGAAAAAAGTAACAAAAAGAAGAAAAAACAAAGAGAGAAAGAGAAAAAAAGGAGAAGCAACAAACGAGCGACAAGCCGAACAAGCGAACGAGAGGGGGAGAACGAGGAATTCGTCTCGATAAGAATATCTATAAATAACCCCAATAATCTTTATAATCCAGGCACCTGCGGGTTGATGATTAATTTTGGAAGATATCGGGAAGAATATCAGTCGCCGATAGTCAATGGGTCCTCACGTGACCAATATAGCCGTGTGTGTTGATAGATGGATACACAGATAGAGAGGTTGACATAGATAGATACATACATAGATATAGAGGTTGACATAGACAGATAGATATATACATAGATAGAGAGGTTGACATAGATAAACAGATAGATACAGATAGATATACAGATAGAGATTGACATAGATAGACAGATAGATGCATAGATAGAGAGTTGATATGATACATAGAGAGGTTGACATGGATAGATACATAGAGAGGTTGACATAGATAAACAGCTAGATAGATACATACATAGGTTGACACAGATGTGTGTAGACAAATAGGTAGATAGAGAATTATGGGTATGTGTGCATTCATGTACGTTTGTGTTTGTGTGTATGTCGGTGTGTTCGTGTGCGCGCGTGTGCATGTGTTTCTTCTTTCTTTCTATATATTAGATTAGATTAGAAGGAGGGGGAGGCAAGGAGGATAGGAGAGGGGGGTTGAGGAAGAGGAAGAAGGGAGAAGGAAAGAAAGATAGGGTTGGGGGAAATGAGGAAGAGGAGGGGAGGGAAAGGGAAGGAGGGGGGAGGGGGTTGAAGAAGAGGAGGAGGGGAGATGAGAAGGAAAAAGGAGGGAGGGAAGGGGGATGGAAGGGGGGAGGAAGATAACTTGTTAAAACCGCACTTTTTTTTCATTTATTGTAACGTATTGCCAAGTCATGTTTGGCGAGCACGCGATAAGGGCAAACCCACGTGTATATATATACCTTTTTTCATCCCTTTTCATTTATTGCTTTGGTCCATATCGGGTCAGACGATAAGCATCTCGAGCCGTAAAAAAAAAAAAAAATAAAAAAAATAAAATAAATATAAATAAATAAAGGAAATATAAACGGTAAAAAGAGAAAACAACGAAGAGAAAGAGAAAAAAGGCAAAAGGTAACAGCATCCATCCAGAAAAAGGGGGAAGAGGAAGGGAAAGGCTTTCGGGATAAAACGCTCAACAATCATAAAAAAATACAAATGGAAAGAGGAAGAGGGGAGAGGGAGGAAGGAAGGGGGAGGAAGAAGGAGGAGGAGGAGGAGAGAAGGAGGGAGGAGGAGGAGGAGGAGAGGAGGAGAGAGGAGGAGAAGCAGGAGGAGGGAGGAGGAGGAGGAGGAAGGAGGAGGAAGAAAGATAAAGAGGAGGAAGAGGAGGAACAGGAAAAGGAAGAGGAGGATAAGAAGAAAAAAGCGAGGAACCCTTCCTCCCAAAGTAAAGAAAAAAAAATAAAAAAAAAAACAACAAAAGAGAGAAAAAGAGAGAGACAATAAAAACAACAACAATAACAATAAGACCAAGAACTAAAATAAAATGTGTACGAACCACGCCTTCCCCACCTTCGCCGCTCCCCGTCGCCATGAATATGTAAATAAGAACAATAACCAAGGAACAATATATGCTGGACGACCATATCTCGGCCACTGGAACACTCCGATGGCCATAAAGACAGTCCTCGAATGATAACGCTGCGCTGCGGTCTCGTTACTTGGGCCTTTCCGGGCAATCGCCTTCTGAACGATCGGGACTCCGTTAATTCGGTTTGCGTCCGACCTCGCGCTAACCGAAACGCCATTTTTATCTTTTCCCCTTTTTTTTTTTTTTTTTTTTTTTTTTTTTTTGAGGGGGGGTGGAGGAAGGAGGAAAGGGGAGGAGGAGGAGAGGAGGGGAAGGGGGGTGGAGAGGAGGAGAAGGTGGGGTGGAGGGTGGTGGAGGAGGAGGAAGAAGGGGGTGGTGGTGATGGGAGGGGAGGAGCGGAGGGGGGGCGGTGGAGGAGGAGGAAAGCGGGAAGGGCTGGAGGAGGAGGAGCGCAAGGGAGGTCGGTGATGGCCGGCTAGGAGGGTGGTGGGTATTTTGCTGTGGTTTGTTTTAAAGGGGTTGAGGAGGAGGAAGGCGGGGAGGGTGGGGTTTTATGTGATGGGATAGGGAGGGCGCTGTGTGGTTGGCTATGCTAGGGTAGGGAGGGAAGGAGTAGTGGTTAAAGGGAGGAAGTTCTTTGATGATTATTTGTCTATCGCACGTTTCCGGGTCCCGGGGCGGCAGTATGTGGGTATCGAACCTGAAACAGGAGGGCACGGAGAGCAGGCTGAGAGAGGGAGTCATTGGGTATATAAATATGACCTATGTGGCATGATAGGGGCGGGGGGCGAGGGGGGGTTAGGATAGAAGAGAGGTAGATAACGTCCTTATTTTTTTACCCCTTCTTTTTTTCTTCCCCTCCATACGTTTTATCACGCACGTTCGGGTCGCTACAGCTGATCGCTTTCCGACTTTACCTAAACCCGGTTTTATGCCATCCCCGGAGACGTCCCCGTGGGCTATTGTGAGGACCCTGGCCGACGTCGTATGGCGATGTTTCGTTACATGAATCTCTTTTTTTCTCTCTCGCTGTCTTTTTCTTCCCTACGTCGCTGTATATTATCTCGCTATCGTGCACGGTTGCGTGTGCCTTGCGCGACATGTCTACATTACTCCTTGCCAACATAGAACTAAAAAAAAGAATAGACAAAAAAACAAACCTCACTACCAAATCCCACTGTGACGTCATACGCTTTATCTCTATATTACTTCCGGCATTGCTAAGCCTCCCCGTGTCCGGGATTTCGTAAGCGCGATTCACTTACGCGTCAAATTCCAAAAGGGTCTATTTAAAATCGTCAATTTATCAAAAAAATATTTCAGAGAGGAGACACCTCGGGGACACATGCGCGTCCTCCCCTCTCTCTGGTTGTGGTTGTGTTGATGTGTGTCGTGACTGAATGTGTATGTGTGTGTGGTGTTTGTGTGTTGTGTGTGTGATTGTGTGTGCTGTGCTGGTGTGCAACTCTGTGTGTGTGTGTGGTGTGAATCCCAGACCAAATCTGTGTGTGGTGAGAGAGATAAGAGACGGAGGAAGAGATGGAGCGGAGGAGAGAGAGACGAGATAAGACAAGAAGAGAGACCGAACGAGGACGAGCATGAGAACAGCGTCTCGTTCGGAGATAAGAGACGACGAAGAGGAGAAGAAAGAAAACAACCTGCGAGATGAGAAGCGAGAGAGTATTCGAAAAAAAGTAGCAAGATAAAAAAACGAAGCGAAGAGAGAGACAGAGACAAAAAAAAAAAAAGGACACGGAAAAAAAGAAGCCCGGCACGTATTAGAGCAGGCGCAAACGAGGAGAGGAGAAGGCAGGCGACACGAGGGGCGAGCCAAGCGAGGGAAGAGAGAGACGATATCGACGCGAGAAGCGAGACCGGCGAGCCCGAACGATCCGAAGAACTCCACCCTAATTTCGGGACTCATTCCCGGCTTCGGTGGCAGTAATTCGGCTTTGGTTGATCCCCCGAGGTAATCGTTCGCGGGTTTCCGTGTAACTCCTTTAATCCGGGTTAGGGAGCAGCTGGGGCTGAGCGACCGTAATAATGCTCCTACTCCATTCACGCTTCTCTTCTCTCTCCTCGCCTCCCCGGACTCCTTCTTCCACTTCACGCTATCCTCTCTCCTCTCTCTGCTCCCTTCTCCCCTTCCATCGCTCCTCTTCTTCTCTCCTCCATTCCGGGCTCCTCTTCCCACTTTCACGCTATCTCTTCTCTCTCTCCTCCTCCTCCTCCTTCCCCTTCACCGCTTCTCTTCTCTCTCTCACTTTCCTGCTCTCTCCCACTTCACGCTCTTCTTTCTCTCCTCCTGCTTCCTCTTCTCCCTTCACGCTCTCTCTCTCTCTCCTTCTTCCTCCTCCCCCTCTCCTTCTCCACGGCCTGTCTTCTCTCTTCCTCCCCCTTCCTTTCACGATCTCTTCCTCCTCCTTATCTTCCTTCACGGTCGTTAGTCTTTCTCTCGTCCCTCCTCCTCTTCCTTCCTTCCTTCCATAGTCTTCCTTCTCCTCCTCCTCCTCCCTCTTCACGCTTCTCTCTCTCTCTTTCCTTCCTCCTCTCTACCTCCATCCCTCACCCGATTTTTTTTTTCTATCTCTTCTCCTCTCCTTCCTCTACACACATATTTTGTTTTCCTTGTACCCTTTTTTTTTTTTCGTCTCGCTCCTTTAGTGCAATTTCTTTCCTTACGGTCTCATTCACGCTTTCTACTCTCATCCTATTCCTCGTTCTCCTTCTCCATCTCCCCTTTCCCTCCTGGAGTTAAGTAAGCGGCTGGAATGAGAGGAGGGCAAAATTGGTGAGAGGAAAGAGAGGGAGGTCGAGATCGAGGGCAACGTACAACGTAAGGGAGCAGGGAGATGGAGAGGGAGGGGAGACAAAGGTCGCTCGGGAAGAGGAGATAGGGAGGGGAAAGGTCCATCAGAGTACGAGTAGGGAGAGGGGAGAGAGATGAGGGAGAAGAGGGCGGACAAAGCGGGATCGAGAAAGGGACGACACGACCCGTGAGGAAGACAGGCGAGGGGAAAACATGAGAGTAGAAAGAGGCCGTGCGGAGGGGGAAAGAGTGAAGAGGAGAGCGAGGACGAGGATTGAGAGAGAGAGAGGGAGCAGCGAGGGGAGAGCGAGGTTATCTGAGCCGGAGCGACGGATCCATAGGAGCGAAACATGAGAGGGGAGAGGATTGAGAGGGTAGGGGGCGTTCTCCGCAACGCCCGCCCTATCATCCGCTTCGTTTTGCCCCTCCCTCCCTTGATCAGTCGCTTGGCAATCTCTTTTCCCTGTCTATTTATGAAGGGAAAATAAGAGAGCGCCAGTCACTCGTCGAGACTGGCGAGCTCCTCTCTCGCCTCTCATTAGCTGCAAATCTTCCACGAGCGAGGACACAAAAGAGCAGTCACCCTCCCATCCTCCGCCCTTCCACTCCCCTCCCCCCTTCCTCCACTCAGGATCCTCATTTCCCACCCCTCCTGTCACAACCCCACCCCCTCCCCTCTCGCAGCATCAACATCCACCCCTAGTCTCACCCCCCCCCCGTCTCCTCCATCCAACATCCCACCCCCCTTTCCTCACACACCCACCCCCTCCTCCCCCCAACATTCCCACCCCCACACACCCACTTCTCGCCACGCTACCACAACAGAATATGCACATTAGCCGTGTGTCCTTCCGTGTGGCCCAGACACAATCAATTCAAAACACACCTTACTCAAGTACGGCCGTTTGATGATCGATAGCCCCCGATTATCCCTTCCCCTCTTCCCCCACCCCTCCCCAATCCCCTTCCCCTTTCACCATCCCTTCCCCAGTTCCTTTCCCTCTCCTCCTCCCCAATCCCCTTCTCAGTCTCAAACCTCCTTTCCCCTCCCTCCATCTCCTCCTCACCCTTCCCTCTCCTCACCCTCCCCCAATCCCCTTCCCCTTCCCTCACCCCCCAATCATCTTCTCCCTGCCCCTCTCCCTCACCCCTCCCCTTCCCCACTTCCCACTCTCTGTCACTCGACCAAACAGCCTTGGTGCCGCGTGCTATGATGTTGCATGCTCGATGCCTGACCTGCCCCCCCCCCTCATTCCCCCAGTAAACCCCAACAGCTTATTGAGGTGGAATGGGTGGGGGGGGGGGGGGGATGGGGTGTCCTCAGGTGCAGGCGATCGCAAAAAGGCAAACGGCGAATAGTTTTACATTAAGCGTGCAAAATTCGTGACTGTTATACCTTTGCGCCGCGGGAAAATAACGCATTTCCGTATCGCGGGAGACCATTTCGCTGTACACTAATTGCAAGCAGAGTGACTCGCTCAATGTGGCAGACTTGTCGCCACCCGGAAATAATGATGATTTGTGGCAGACTAATGATGGGCGAGGTCAAGGTGTGACAAACGGCTCGACTAACTGATTTTACTAAAATGTTTAGTGTGCGCGGTGCATGCGAGTGCGCGACGTGCATGTGGAGGGTCGATTCAAGCACTTTGTTTTGCGTAGCACGAGACACCCTGGAATCTACGTGTCCTCGTGCCTCGACTCGTGCCGTCCCCGTCGCTCGTCTGCGATCAACATGTCTCGCTCCTCTCTTCCTCCTTCCTAATCCTTTTGCTCTCCTTTCTCGCATCAAATTCCTTTTCAACTCTCTTCTCTCTTTTCCCCTTCCTTTGGCCCTGATCGCCCTCCTTTCCAAACCTTTCTTCTCCTCCCTCCCTCTCCTACCCTTTCCTCTGGCTCGCACCGCATCATTTCCTCCTTGCGGCCGCCTGTGGTCTGCATCGCCCACCGTAAAGAGAAAAGAAAAAAAAAATGCGAGGGCCTCCGTAGAGCAGTAAAATCCCAACGACCGACGTCTTCACCTTTTCCCTATTCCGCTTTTCATGGCTCTTCCCGCTCGCCCGCTCCCTCTCCTTGTCATTTTCCTGATTACTTGCTCCGCACTGACATCGGGTCTTCCCCATGCCTTCCCTTCGCGATTTTTTTCTCTGGTACTCACACCACCCTTTCTCCTCTTTGTTATTTCATCTCTGGGTCTTCATTCACACACCTCTCTTCTCGTTATTACCGCCACTACTTACCATTTCTACCCGTTTTTAGCATCCATCTACTCATTCTTACTACATTACACATCATCCTTTCTCCTCACGGTATGTCTCATCACAATCATCACCATTCCCATCATTCCTCCTCCTCTTATTACGCATCTCTTACTCCCCCCCCCCCCCCCCGTGTTCTGTGGTCCGCTCGTCCGAAGGCGTAAACTGCGTACTGCACCTCGGCCTCGCGCGCGTGTTCCTCCCGGGGTAAACGAGAAGTCAAAATTTACTTGTGAGAACTTCGAGTCTCTTGTGTCCCCTAAAGGAAGATTCTCCTCCTTCCCTTAAAATATCTCCTTCCGAAAGTTTCTCTGCTTTTGGGGAGAAAGTTTACCTCGTCCTTTATCAAGCGGATGTATTTTTATCATGTAGTCTCGACTGTTCTTTCACGTGCCGGGGATCTATTTCCCGGAAAAAAAACGGCAAGATATTAATGCCGCCAATTCCTCCCTATCATATTTAACGTAGTAATCCACCACACTTTATGGCTAATAATTCCTCGCGTAGTCCGTCTGCAGAATCGATTTGATATTCGGGGTCGAATCAAACCGACTTTATCATTTAGCGAAGTCGGCACAACAGTCCATTCGGCTTCGTGTCAGATAACAGTGCGTGGGTCGTATGCCCCCGATTCCGCGACCACTAATCATCCGGCGCGCTCCCGGCTGCTGTCTATTGCCCCGTCCACCTTTGGCGCTGTCAGCTCGGCCATTTCGGGGATAATCTTCCCGATGGCCCATTCCTACAGTTATTCCGCCTCGTCAACTGTACTGATATCATTTGTATGGCTCCGTAAACTGCGCTAATCCATCGGTTATGGCTAAAGTATTGTCAGCATGCGACGGAGCTCCGGCAACCCTTCGTCGCTCCCCCTCAAAAATAAGACGAAGAAAAGTAGAAACGATAGAGAGGAGAGAGAGAGAGAGAGAGAGAGAGAGAGAGAGAGAGAGAGAGAGAGAGAGAGAGAGAGAGAGAGAGAGAGAGAGAGAGAGAGAGCGAGAGAGAGAGAGAGAGAGAGAGAGAGAGAGAGCGAGAGAGAGAGAGTCGAACGCCATTTTCCCATACATCAACTTTCAACACCGCGCGAAGCTCCGGTCAACACCGCCATTGTCAAACCGGCTAATCACACATCGACGGCCGAACATATTTCCGTTTTTCGAATAACTATGAATCATGAAAGACCCCGACGCCCGTGAGTTAATTGCAAGATACGGATCGGCAAACACTCGCTCTTAAAAAAAAACGCAAAGAATGTAAATATTTCATTCGTTCGTCGCGGTTCTGCTGTTTAGCGCGAGGAAATTCGCGAGTAGAATTGCACCGGCGAGTAATAGCTCATTTCGCGTTGCTTGGATTGTAGGCCTATGTTGCTTGGATGGTATTATTAGGCCTATGTTGTTCATCGTCGCTGGCAGCCTTTTCAATAACCTTCTAGAAACAGTAAATATGAAGTCGAGTTTATCTGAGAAATGTGAACATTCCAGCTGAAGAAGAGAACTGGAGGAAATATAAGCATTTCATGACTAATCAACAACAAATAAAACAAGCCAGCAAACTTTTGCAACAAAATAATGACTCCTTTAATGCGACATTCCGAATGAAAAATGCCCCCTTTTGTACCTTTGATGTTGCCAGCTGCACTGCACTTGTAGCACAGCGTTTATTTTTGTCTCTGCAACACTTCGGGAGAGAGACAACTCCTTGTTGAAACTGACACGACTATAATTGAAGAGGGGAACCAGAAGCACGATAAGTTATGGTAAGTTAGAAATGTGGAGCGGCTTTTGCGCCAGTCCCGGGGGCGCGGGACACAGAGAGCCGAGAAGGGTAATGATCACGGGCCACAAAATGCGACTTCACTTCACTCTGCGCATGCGACTGTGCTTTGCGGAAAACGTGCGAGTGATCCACAACATGATCCACAGCCCTAATGACAACACGAGGACCACGAGCCAACCGTACATAACCGATCCAACGCAAACCCCACGGAGCCACACACAACCCGAGAGAATCAACGAGGCTAAAACAAAAGAAGGAGGGGGGTAAAAATACAAAATAAAAGAGAGAGGAGAGGCACAAACTGGCGCTGAAAGATTTCCCTCTGTTTTGAGGAAAACTTTCACTTGAGAGCAAAGTTTCCGCAGCCATTCCAAGGAAGTTTCGCTTCCTTCCCACCCCCTCTCCCCCTCCCCCCCTTAGTAATGAAGTTGTGTATTACTCACGAGAAATGGCAGTCAAAATCGAGGAGTTTGTTGACTGCCTGGCAAGTCATTAAAAAAGCTATATACTTTCTGTCGCAAGTTTTGGGAGAGGCTGTACAAAAGGCCCGAATTTCGTCGGTTAATAAAATAGAACGCTATGCCGGATGTGCATAATTCACTAGACAAACGTGGTTCAAGTTCATTAATCAGGTGGAATACATTATGCTCCACCCAGTGTATGTCATTATTTCGGCATAAAAGTGTTTAAATAAAAACTTCCACAGTTATAAATTTTTAAACTTGGTGTAGTTCCCGTGACGCGAAAGTCCTCAAAGGCTACAACGAACGGTAGAGTTAATCTGGTTTACTAAGCCTAGGCCAAAATCCATCCGGAATGAGGATATAAAAAAGGTAAAAAAGAAAAAAAAAAAGAAAAAAAGGGGAATGATGATAAAAGTCAATGGTGGAAAAAAGAGAGAGAAAAAAATGTGGGAGGAAGGGAGGGAGACAAACAGATAGGCAGGGGGGGGGGAAAAGGGAGAGGGGGAGGGAGAACAAAAGAGATGAGGAGAAGGAGAGAGATGAGGAGGGAGGCCATGGGAGGAGACAGAGATGAGGAGGGAGGAGACAGAGATGAGGAGAGAGAGAGAGAGGAGAGGAGAGGAGAGGAAGAGAGAGAGAGGAGGGAGAGAGGGAGGGAGGGAGGGAGGGAGGGAGAGAGAGGAGGGAAGAGAGAGAGAGAGAGAGAGAGAGAGAGAGAGAGAGAGAGAAGAGAGAGAGAGAGAGGAAGAGAGAGAGAGAGAGAGAGAGAGAGAGATGAAGAGATGAGAGAGTTAGAGATAGATGAGAGAGAGAGAGAGGAGAGAGAGAGAGAGGAGAGAGAGAGAGAGAGAGAGAGAGAGAGAGAGAGACGCCCTCCTTCATTCACTTTCGTCAAAGTTTGAATGGGTCTCGCAGTGCCGATATTAACTGGCGAAAGGCTTCCAACCCGTGTCCGAAGGGCCTGCCAACTTTTATTGGTCTTTTTCTTGTCTCTGAGGGAAATGCCTTATGGTGTTGGTAGGTGTCCTTTACCCCGCCTCGCCCTCTTTCCCTCCCGAACACTACAAGACAAAAAAAAAAAAAAAAAAAAGGAAAGAAGACACCAACCTCTTCTACCTGACCAGACATTTAACAAGAAAACATTAAAGAACAGCAGACGATACCATTATGACTCGCAAACCCTCCCGCGATAACTCACAGCAGGAGACGAGCTGTGTGCACCACAAGTGACTCTACTTTGGACGCACAATACATCAAGAGTACATTATGGCGCGTCACTAGTTATTAGCGTAAATCATTGATGTACCCCGATAAATTCCTGGTATATAATGGTAAATTGATTACATACTGTCAGGGCGGCGGCCGCGGTTGCACAAGTGATAATGCCGCCATGATGAGCATAATTACTCAATTTGTCGATTTTTCCCCCCCCGCATTCCTTATCTTATTTTAGAAACACACCGTGGCGACATAAACCAGCATGTATTCCCACTCGGTAAGCGCCCTCCCACGGGAAACGCGCGAGACACATGTTGCACAATCAACCAGCAATATTCCGCGCTACTTTTTCGCAACAGCCTCCGAAAAAATGCCTCTCCCCCATGACCTATAAGCGAAGCATTCGAAACGCCTAACAAACCATCCATTATACAACCTTAAGGGTAATTTATCAAGGGCCCGGAGAATAAACACGGCGTGCCTTGGCGTGCCAGGCACACTCATGAATATTCTAACCCAAATACCAAGAGGGGAGTTGAGTCTGCATTACATCTGGCTCGGGGAATGAAGTCGTGATGAATACCGGGTATGAATCATTGCACAGAAGCACTGCAACGGCGGCAGCAACCCGAAGCTCCGAACCAGTGATTAGTGACCCGCAGCGAAGCGTTCCCCGAAGAGAAAATGAATGGTGGCATTTTCTGATGATACGAGCGATATTAGGGTGCATACTCGCTCGGCCACCACTTGCTCCAAAACAAATGATGTCGAGAGATATACTTTGGAGGCGATTTGCTGTATAACGAATGGCTCCGAACGAATGCGCGTGGGCGAGTTTATGCTCCGAAGAACCGTCAAAAAATACGTATCCCCCATGTCTATATCATACACAATCTGTTATCATCCTGTGTGTAAATAAGAACTTAAAAAAAAGAAGTGAGCAGCACCACAGACACACCAACCCCAATAACAAAGCACCTGAATCACACCTGCAGAACACCTACACCGCAAGGACCACCTGAAGCACCATGCACCACTCACCTAGCCAGGCCCCTCGACTCGCCACTCCAACACGCCTCCAAAGCCCACCCTGGCCCGACGCCTTCGCCCCCCAAAGTCAAAAAAAAAAATCATAGGGGCCTCGACCAAAGGGCTGAGGAAGGGCTCGAACCTCCCGACTCATAGATAATTTACCTGAGATCCACAATTCATCACCAGGTAGTATTCATTATTCATCCGCGCCGCCCTCACAAACACAGCCGACCTGGGAACTGATATGAATAATGAAGGCTGCGCTGTCTTCCTCATCTCTGCTGGTGACAGTAGCGATGGTGATGGATATGGTGACGGTGATGGTGATGGGTATGGTGACGGTGATGGTGGCGCCCGCGTCCCGTCTCCCACCTGACAGGCTGCGCAGAGGCAGCTGTTCTATGTGTAGAGGTGTGGTGGTGGTGGGGGTGAAGGAAGGGAGCGATGGAACAAGGAAAGAGGGAGATAGGGAGGATGGAAGGACAAACAGATAGAAGAGAGGGAGGAACGAAAGAGAGGAGAGAGAGAGAGAGAGAGAGAGAGAGAGAGAGAGAGAGAGAGAGAGAGAGAGAGAGAGAGAGAGAGAGAGAGAGAGAGAGAGAGAAGAGAGAGAGAGAGAGATGACACACATCTGAAGAGAGAGGAAGAGAGAAAGACAAGTACCACAAACAAACCGCATCCACAACATACACACACACACGAACCCCCAACACACACACACCTTAAGCACACCCAACTTACCCTTAACCCCCTCCCACCCTCCACCCCTCCTTAACCCCCCCCTCCCCCCCCCTTCACCCCTCTCCCCCAACGAATTACACGACGCCGAACAATCACGTTATATCGCTTCCCTAACCGTAATGCATAAACGGAAGGGATAACATATTCCTCGCCGTCACTTCTCGCTCATGTCAGCCGCGAGGCCGTGACATATTTCCCCGGCGCTTCATTTCGCTGAGATGACGCGCCCGATTGAGATGAATGCCTTCGATCAAACCCTCTGCTGCGTCTTGCGAGGCTGGTTATCTTGGCTTATCACGTCTGCTTTTTGAAAAGAACCTGGGCCCAAATCTGCCATGTCTTTTAAAAGGATTTCGTTCGTATTGCGTGTTTTTTTTTTTCCTTATTATATGTTCTTGTATGATCATTTTGGTTTTTATTCTTATTCTTAATGTTCTTTTTGGGGGGTGAGATGGTTTTATTCATTTTGTCAACAACCACAAAGCAAAATTATTCATAAGCCTAAATTTCGCTTTCTGAAACCATGCCTGCCGTTATCATGGTTATTATAAGTAAAACTATTAACATCATCTTCATCTTAATTATCCAACTCATTATTAATTTAATCAACATTCTCAAAATAATTATCGCGGCGCCGGCATCGCTCGCTGCTACTATTACTCCCTTTCTCATCACCAGCGACAGCAAATTAGTTTACTCATCAACATTATTATTATAAATACCATTACCATGAAGCATCATTTATAATTAACATCAGAGTTCCTGGGATAAACAGATACACCAGCTGGGACGAGATGTAATAACACAAACGCTTCCCCGCGGACCGAAGTGCTTGCTTGAACGCGGCACAAACACGGCGGCGAGAAGAAGAACAAGGCTGGCGGGAAAAAGGAGAGCATCCCTCCCTCCTCGCGGGTTTTGTCCCGAACAATCGATTGGGGAAAGAAATGGAGGGGGAAAAAAAGGACAGATAAGTTCCATATTAAGCGGACTGACCCAATAACACAGCCCGGTGACTTACTCCTCCGATTTCCCCAACCAGTGATAGTTATGGTCTAACTATCTGTAATAAATCATATTAGCAGATCCCGAGGACGCGCGGCCAATCAGGTGGCAGCGAGGCGTCAAGGCGCTCGGTGGTTGGCTGGAGCGTCTTCGGGGGTCGCGCCTCCCACCCAATGGACGTCTTGGAGCAGGCGTCGTGCGAATGCATGAGACTACGGAATCACTAAGTTCGCCATTGATTAAAACTGCAATCACAAACTTGAATCGGTCTATTTACTCGAAATCGCAGAGGAATTTTAAAGTTTGTGCCGTTGATGCCCGGCGCTCGCTCGCAAGCCGTTTATAAAGAAAGAGTTAATAATAGCGAGCCGAGTGTCGCCTTATTGGGACGGCCCGACTCGCTCAAGACCAATCAGCCTCTCTTAAGAGCCGACAAGGCGGCGAGAGGAGACTGCGCGAGATATATTGGCACAAGAATGTGCATCCTCACTCCAAATCGACTCATACCTTCCACATTTGAATACAAATTAGGTCGACAGGAAGGACAAATCCGTCCTCGCCGTGACGACAAACCGCTATAAGGAGGAGGCGGAGACAGGGAGGAGGAGGGGGAGGGGGGTGAGCGGGGGGACGTGGCTCGGCGGAGGCGGAGCAGGGCCGGAGGGGGCGGAGACAGGTTACCTTATCGTCAACCCATGATGTTGAGGACTGTATGGGATGCCCTTAATTCCTACTACAGCTCGAGAGTTCTTTCAGTTGGCTGCACTTTTGGCTCGGGCCCGAGCTCAATTGCACAAAATGCTCTCAAAGCGTCGGATTGATGTTGCCTTGTAATATCATCCGATGCCAAGCACCAGTGCCTGAAATTTTCCATGATATTCTTCCCTGGCAGAACTATATCTCAACAGCTTAGCCAATAGCCTTTGTCATTGTATATGTTATGTCAGCACGTATGTATGTATGCATGTATGAAAGAATAAATATATTTATATGCATGTTTATAAGTAGGCTCTGCACTACCACCCTTTTTTTTACGAATAAAGATACTCAACAAACAAATACAACGAAGAAGTCTCCCGGAACTTCACCCCAGACGGTTAGAATCAAAAGAACGCCACGAGATAATGAGTATTGTGGAGCCTGTCGTCCCAGCAAGCCACGGACACGATGTCTGCTCGCAAACAAACACAAAGAAAGAGCAAAGTTTGCTTTCGAGGCGGATTCGTCACGGCGTCGCGTTCTGTTCCAGGGCTCTAAGGCGGGGTTAGATGAGGGACTTCGCGGCCTTGGTTCCTCACTGCTTTCGAGGGAGGCTGCATGCGGGAGGTGGGAAGAAAGTGGCAGTGGTGGGAAATGGGAAATAGAGAGGGAGGAGATGGTGAGAGGGGGAGGGGAGGGAGAGGGAAGGTGAAGAGAAAGGGAAATGGAAGGACGGAGGGAGAGGGAGAGAGAGATGGAAGGAGGGGGAGGGAGGAGAGGGAGGGAGGGAGGGAGGGAGGGAGGGAGAGAGAGAGAGAGAGAGAGAGAGAGAGAGAGAGAGAGAGAGAGAGAGAGAGAGAGATAAAGAATGTACCGAGAAAGAGTTTCTAAAGGGGGAATCTTAAAAAAAAGTGGAAAGTAACCAAAGAAAGTCCCCCAAAACGGAGAAGACAGGTAGTATAGCCAAGTCCTAAGATTAAAGGAAATGGATAGTTTTTTTCTTCTTCCTTCGTCAGTGGAGAAAAACAGAAAAGTTAACATTAAAGTGGATAGAATGAAAGAAGAGGAGGATGAGGAGGAGAAGCAGGACGAGGCCATGAACGGAAAAAGGAGATGGAAGAAGATGAAAAAGGCAGCAGACGGAGAAAGAGGAGGACGAACAAGACAAGGAAGATCAAGAGGAGGACGAATAAGAAGACGAGGGAGAGAAAGAGAAGCACCAGAAAGGGGGAAAGGGGAGAGGGCTCGAACGCACGTCTCCGCCGAGGTCATTCCTGGAGGCCACACGTTTATCCCATAAAGTAGATGACCCTAAGTAATGGTTGCCAGCCCTTCGCCTCGCGCAGGATTCCATAACCGTCTCAGACCAACGGAGATAGGACGACGACACGGCCTGGATGATAGGATACATAGGGTAGGGGACGGAGGTGGGAAAGTGCGAAGTTGAGGGAAGGGGAAGGAGAAGGAGGAGGAGGATGGGGGGAGAAGGAATAGGAAAAGGAAGAGGAAGTGGGGGTAAGAAGAAGAAGAGGAGGAGGAGGAAAGAGGGGGAGAAGGAGGAGGAATAGCAAGTGAAGAGGAGAAGGAGGAGAATAGCAGAGAAGAGGAGAGAAAAGAGAAGGAAGAGGAAAGAAGAAAAAAGACACTGAGAAACATACACAAAGACATCCCGAGAACTTGACACGAAGAAGACACACCCATCACCAAAATACAACAAACAAACAAACAACCAAACAAACCTTAGACGCCATCCATACCAAACCCAACAAGCGGAAGACGAGACGGAGGGAAGGAGGGGGAGGGACTCGCGACCGACGTCTCTGCGGTGGAGTTCGGAGTGGGAGGAGGAGCAGGAGCAAGGAAGTACCTTAAAGAGACCGGAACCAGCACGAGCCCGAGGAGGTTTAATGACTCGCTAATACGAAGGCGTGTTGCGGACCAATGAGGTGTGCGGCCGAGGATACGAAGAGGCCGCCGAGCGCTCGTCTTGATAGTCTGGGGGAAAGTCGGGGAAGAGAGGAGGAGGGAGAGAGAGAGAGGGAGGAGGGAAAGAGGAAGAGAGGAGAGAGAGGATGAGGGGAGGGAGAGAGAGGATGAGGGGGAGAGAGAGAGAGGATGAGGGGGAGGGAGAGAGAGGAGAGGGGGGAGAGAGGGAGGAGGAAGGAGGAAGAGAGAGAGGGGAGGGGAGGGAGAGAGGGTGAGGGGGAGGGAGAGAGAGGGTGAGGGAAGGGAGAGAGAGGATGAGGGGAGGGAGAGAGAGAGGGTGATGGGGAGGGAGAGAGAGGGGGGGAGAGGGAGAGGGATGGTGGGAAGAAGAGAGAGACAGAGGAGGGAGAGGGAGAGGAGAGGGACAGTGGGAAGAAGAGAACGAGAGGGGGAGGGACAAAGGAGAGAGGATGAGGGCAGTGGGAGGGAGAGAGAGGGGGAGAGGGACTGTAAGAGAGAGAGAGAGAGAGAGAGAGAGAGAGAGAGAGAGAGAGAGAGAGAGAGAGAGAGAGAGAGAGAGAGAGAGAGAGAGAGAGAGAGAGGGACTGAAGAGAGAGAGAGAGAGAGAGAGAGAGAGAGAGAGAGAGAGAGAGAGAGAGAGAGAGAGAGAGAGAGAGAGAGAGAGAGAGAGAGAGAGAAGAGATAGAGATAGATAGATAGAGAGAGAGAGAGAGAGAATAGAGATAGATAGATAGAGAGAGAGAGAGAACAGAGATATATAGACAGAGAGACGAAAGAGGGAAGGTAGGACAGCCTGAGAGGAGGACTTGTGAAGTGAGCGAAAGATACTACATAACAGTGAGAGGCACAGAAGTTTCTGAATTAACGTGCGTCTAAGGTGGTTGGGTACGAAACAAGGGGAAGAGGGGGGGGGGGGGGGTGGAGGGGGGGGGGAGGGGGAAAGGGATGATTGGAAGGCCTTTTGCTCTAGATTAATTCCGATTGATCGCCCTTCCATCATTCTACTCTACTGTTTGCTGGATAGTTTCCATCAACTCGCACCCGTCGTCCGTTCGTCTGTCTGTTTACGTCCTTCTCTGTCTATCTACTTCTCTCTTTCTCCCTCGCGAAGATTCTCCCTCTCTTTTATCTTTCCGTTTCTAACTCTATTTCTCTTTTTCTCTTTCTCCCTTTCACTCACTCCCCTCTCTCTCTCCTTCCCTCCCTTCCCCCCTAAAGCCCAATCACCGAAGGACTCCCCCCTCCCTCTGGCCGTGATCCCCCGCACACTTGCAGCAACAAAGCAACTAACGACAAAGAAGAAACAAAGCAAAGCAAAACAACAAAGCAAAGCAACACAATAAAGCAACAACAAAGCAAAACAACTAGCAACAACAAAGCAAAGCAACTAGCGGCAACAAAGCAACAATCAATGACAAAGCAAAACAACCAGCAGCAGCATAGCAACTAGCACCAACAAAGCAACTAGCAGCAAGCGAGAACAAGGACCAATCGATAGGCTAGCCGAGTAATAATTGAGCAGCTAACTGCCCTGGCGCTCCGGTCATCCGCTCAGCCGGGGTGACATCCTTCCTTCGGGCTCGGAGTGGGGGGGGAACCAACTCACTGAATCCTGCTCGCCTCCTCCTCGCCCTTCCTTCGCTCCGCTTCCACTCCTTCCTATTCCTCCTCGGGAAGAAAAAAAAGGAGTAGGAGAGGGAGTGGGGATGCGAGGAAGGAGGGGGAAAGGAGGGGGGGGGAATCCTCCTTCCCTCTCTCTCGCGTTCCTTTTCCACTTTCCCTTTCCTTCTCGTCCTGCTTCTCGAAGAGTAAGGGGAGGAGGAGGGGGGGAGTAGGGGGGAAGGGGTACTGGGAGCGGGGAGGACAGAGAGGGAGGGGGAGGAGGGGGAGGAGGAGGGGAGGGAGGAGGAGGAGGAAAGCGGAGAGAGGAGGAGAGGAGAAGAGGGAGAGAGGAGGAGGGGAAGGAGAAGAAGCGGAGATAGGAGGAAGCAGGAGAGGAGAAGGAGAAGGAGGAAGAAGAAGCGGAGAGAGGCGGAGGAGGCGGGGGAGGAGGAGGAGGAGGAGGCTGGCGACGCGACCTCAAAAAGACGCCAACACTGACAATTAATCAAGCCATCAAGTCGCCCCTCAAACGACCAATTATGTGGTGGAATTGGACAGACGGATCCGGGCCGGCGCTACAACATCTCTGGTAATTGTCACTAAACGCTCCAATTTCTCGCTCTTACGACCAATATATATCCCGGCCGTCGAATATCTAATAAGGATCAAAGTACTTAAACATTTCTTTCACGGACTGCACTTTGCTTACGTCTTGTTTATGTGCCATCAATATTCAGGCTCCTACTGGGGGCGTTTCTTCAGATATTGAATTCCTCTGGATAGTGTCTCTGCTGCCGCGCCGATGAGACGGAAGCGGAGTCTAACGCTGTGAACCGATATGAAACAATTTGGGAAATCTATCACTCTGGCGGCACCTGTTCGAACTCGGACGCGCATCTTTACAGGCGGTTTACATATCGCGAAATAATTGATTTGAAGATTATCAAGTATTCATGATCCGTTTTTCTCTCGACAAGTATTTATCATACATTTTTATCTTGACATCTGACAGCACCTGTTCGAACTCAGATGTGCATCTTGACATGCTTTTTTAAATCGCGAAATAATTGATAAAGAGGTATATAAAGTATTTATCATGCATTTCTTTTGACAAGATACAGTTGATGAGCACAGATATATCTCATCTTATACTATCACACCACGTCACCGTCACACCATCGTCCTTCGTGTTACACCCACTCCCTTCCCACTCCCTCTCACGAACGAAATGAAAACCCTTCACCACCGACCAAATCCCACTTAGAAGTCCTAACAGACCCCCTCGAAACCTCTAAATACCCCCTCTTTCCCCTCCCCCCTTCCCCCCCCCCACCCCACCCCAAAGCTCCTCAGCATTCGTCACCCTCCCGCTCGGCCGACGATAAACCAACTGTATTTCCTGTAATCTGCTGAGTAGACGGGACTCGCGCGGGTCCTTGGGTATCAGGGGCTTCGGAATCAAAACGCGGCCGGCGGAACGCACTCTTCGGAATGACAAAAAGGCCCCGCGGATACAGAAGGGCGATGGATGGACGGATCCACGAAGATAGACATACAGAAAAAGAGACAGCGAGAGATGGCTAACTCGCTGGATAAGTGGAGAGGGGGGGGGGGGAGGGAGGGAGGGAGAGAATTATATTGTTAGATGGATAGACAAACAGATAAAAATACAGACAGACAGACAGTAAGAGAGAGAAACGGAGGCAAAAATCCGCCAGCAGATGTCGATCCTTTCCAAAAGAAAAAAGGAGAGAAAGAGAGACAAAAAGAAGCATAAAGCGCGGGGCTTCACTGCCGCGACACCAATCATATCCTTTACATTAACATTTAAGGAAAATGTCCTCGGTTCCTTTTCTTGATTTTTGAAATCCTTATCTCGGGAGGAGCCATTATCTCAACAGCTGTGAAAGATATCGCGGATAATAGCCACTCACAGCGCGCATGAGAGTCGGGTTAACAGTTAAATAATAACTGCAATAACTAGCCACGAGGAGGTTAATATCGCGTATTCAGTAGTTAAAGGCGATATACACTCTCACTAACTATTAAAACAAATTAACGAGCGCCATAAAAACTAGTCCAGTGTGAGTGTAGTCAACTGAACCGTGGTCCAAGAACCAGGGCCAGGCTGTTGCCACTGGGCGACTCCGGTGCCTCCCGCTCCTTCCCTGCCACTCGCATGACAACTGCTAGAGTCATGCACGTCTGTTATGGCGACATACACGCAGTAACGCAAGATCGCAGCGGCCATCAGCAGCACACGGCGCCGACACAAAGTAACAACCTCCCAGTGACAACAGCGAGTGCCGGCATTAGTCGAGACGCAACAATTATGTAGAGAACGGCAGCAGTCCGTCACACCGCGGTAATATAAGGCCGTAGTTAGCACGACAATTACACAGTTGATGGTCCGTGCAGGGCCCCGGGCCATTATGCTAGACGAGGCTGCCTCTCCAACACTGTCGCACGCACTCTTCGCCCTGTCACTACTCCTGCGCCTCCCTCGCTCTCCTGTCTGCTTCTCCTCGCCCTCACCCGTCTCTCTCCTGCTTTCTCTCTCTCCTCTGAATTCTCGTTCTCCTGCTCGCACTCTCTTCCTCCCGCGTCGCACTCGACTCGCTCTTGGCCTTCTCCCGCACCATGACTCCGGTCTTCTTGTTCTACTGCACGGCACTCTACGCACCATCGGCTTCCTTTGTCCGACCTGCCTCACAATCGGTCTTGCTCCTCGCACTCTTTGATCTCCCTCTCATCATAATCTCCTCACACACGCTCTGATTAAACTCTAATTAGAATCCTCACGCTGATCGTATCCATTCTCGCCTTCATTTGGTCTCCCATTCCGCCCTCACGTGCACGCGCCGTCTCGTTTCCCTCTGGAGACGGGAGCCTTCCTCGACCCTCCGGCTTCGCGCTCGAGACGGAGGCGATGAGAGGGGCGACTTACACGGAGGCGATGAAGGAGGCGGCGATGAGGGGGGAGGGGCGAGCTGGATGGAGGCGAGGACGAAGGCGGTCAGGAAGGAGGCGATCTGGATGGGGGTGAAGGCTGAAGCGATCGGGAAGAAGGCGTTCAAGACGGTTGCGATCGGCGAGAAGACGACCAGGAAGAAGGCAATCAGGGAGAAGGCGATTCATTCATAAAATAGGTGCCACAATCCACCATTGAAAGGCTTCAGAAGAGGAACAGCTGGGCGCAGGGGCGAGGGACATGGG
>NW_020871806.1:83121-105621 GCF_003789085.1 Penaeus vannamei
AGTGTCTATTGAATTATTTGCCGTGAGCGAAATTTTAACTGAGTAGGGAGGTAATGATTTCCGTGTGTGTGTGTTGTGGTGTGGTGTGTGCGTGTGTGGGGTGTGTGTGTGTGTGTGTGTGTGTGTGTGTGTGTGTGTGTGTGTTGTGGTTTGTGGTGTGTGTTGTGTGTGTGGTGTGTGTGTTGTGTGTAGTGTGTGGTGTGTGTGAGTGAGGAGTGAGTGAGTGGTGTGAGTGAGTGAGTGAGTGAGTGAGTGAGCTGAGTGTGTGAAGTGAAGTGAGTGAGTGTGTGTGTGAGAATGGTCCGTCTACGTGTATGTAACACACGCAAGCTCAACTAAAAAAAAAAAAAAAAAAAAAAAAAAAAAAAGAAAAAAAAAAAAAACGCCTTTTCCCCGTAAGAAACGTGCGGTGCTCCGTTCCCTCAAGTCGAGCGGGCCTCGCTCCGTCCCCCAACCCCCCCCCCGCAGTGCGACAGCCCCCGCAGCCACAGGCCACAGCCGCCCGTGTGCAACTTCCCGACTCCAGACGCCAAGTTCTGCTGAAGGGAGAGAGGAGGGAGGCGCTCATTAAGAGTTGGCGGCCGCGCTCTTGATCAGTATTTCTTCATCGGCGCGGAGGCATCGGCGGGGCGCCACGCTCTCCCGCCGGAGACACTGCGCTCTGCTCACTTTCCGAGTCTAATTGAGTTCTATGGAGAAGAGAGAGAAAGGGGTGAGGGGGGAGTGAGGAGAGGGGATGAAGGGGGTGGAGGGGAGTGAGGAGAAAGGAGAGGGGGTGGGGGGGTGAAGGGGAAGAGGGGTGAAGGGGAGTGAGGAGAGGGGGTGAGGGGGGAGTGAGGAGAGGGGAAGAGGGGGTGAGGGGGTGAGGAGAAAGGAGAGGGGGTGAGGGGAAAGGAGGAGAAAGGAGAGGGGAGGGAAGGTGGGAGGGAGCGAGAGGACAAAAGAGAAAGAGAGCGAGAGAGTGTGGTGGGCGGGGGGGGGGGGGAGGGGGAGAGAAGAGGGAGGAGAAAGAGAGAGGGTAGAGGCGGGTGAGTGGATGGTAAGAAGGAGAAGGAAGGGAGAGAGGAGAGAGAATAAGAGATAAATAGATAGACAGATGGACAGACTGATAGGTAGAGAAGAGAAAACGAAAAGAGCATAAAGAGAGAGAGAGAGAGAGAGAGAGAGAGAGAGAGAGAGAGAGAGAGAGAGAGAGAGAGAGAGAAGGAGAGAGAGAGAGAGAGAGAAGAGAGAGAAAGAGACGCGAGCGAAAGAGCGAGACAAAAGACGGGGGCGAGCGAGGCGGAGAAAAATTAAGACCGCGAAATACTTTCCCACTTCCAGAAAAGTACAATAATCCCAAAGTGGAAGAGACAATGCCCCCCCGAGGAGCGTCGCTGAAGCCAAATGCCCTTTTCCCCGCAGCCAAGACGTGGGGCAGGAGGGGGGAGAGGGGCAGGAGGGACAGGAGGGGGGGGGGCGTGGCAGAAGGCCTTCATCACCGGGGCTTTACGAGGGACACAACCCCGCGTCCACAGGCCTTCGTCAGGGGTGTACTGTCCCCGCGCTGCTCCTTCGTGGCGTTCATGAATCTATCTCGCGTTCTCCGTCATGGCTCGCGCGCTCATAAAATAACAAGCATTATTCACAGAACAATGAACACAGACTTATCGTTGAGGTCATAATATTTAAGCACTTGATGTATTGTAGTTTCAGAGCGACCGGTAAATTTGGCTCCCAATACATGGCGTATGCATTTAGAACTACAAAAAAAAAACTTCAGTGAAGATTGACAGAACAATTATCCAGACTATTTTCAGTCGCCATGCAACTTTGAGAAGTATAAAAAGAAGGAGGAATAAAAAAAAAAACACACGAAAAGTCTAAAACAAGAATTAAATAAAATGATAAAAAACACAGACACATATTCTTAAAAATCGGAAAGAAAGAACAAAATGGCAAAAAAATAAAAAAAATAAAGTTTCGCGTGACAAATTTAAAAAATGCAACAA
This sequence comes from Penaeus vannamei, assembly GCF_003789085.1. Lineage (NCBI taxonomy): Eukaryota > Metazoa > Arthropoda > Malacostraca > Decapoda > Penaeidae > Penaeus > Penaeus vannamei. Next base: position 85,113 of record NW_020871806.1, read on the forward strand.
AGCGGAACTTCCCAACAACTGGTCGGAAGAATACGAAAGTCCCGAAGGATCTCGAGGGGAACTTGCCACTTCACCCTCGCATACAAGTCCCCAACGCTCGCAACAAAACCCTTTCTCCGCCCTTAGGACCTGCTCCAATCCCCCCACCCCTACGAACTCGCCACTTCACCCTCCCTCTGGAAATCCCCAACGCCGCCCTCTACAGCTCCCTCTGCTCGCTAGGGGCATAAGCCTAACATTTGGACACCAGCTACATTAGAACATAACAAAATCTACTTAGCATAGATTTTGGGTGGGAAAAAATACCCCCGAAAGCCACTTAAACCATCAGGGGTCCGGCGATAATCCTGGCAGGGTGGAGGAGTGAAGGGCTAGCGAAGGGTGAAGGGGTGCATGTGGGGGTGGTGGGGGGGGGGGAGGGCTTAAGGTACGAGAGCAGAAGGGGAAGAGCGGAAGGTGAGAAGGAGGAGAGGGGGGTGAGGGGAAGAGGAGAAGAGGTGGGAAAAAGGGGTAGGGGAAAGGAGGAAAAAGGTTTGGGATGAGGGGGAGAAAAAAGAGGAGAGTGGGATGACGGGAGGGAGAGAGAAGTTGGGATGAAGGATAGGATGAGAGGAGGGGAGAGGAGGGAGGGGGCAGAGGAGGGTGGAGGGCAGAGGAAATGGACCTTAATAATTAGCCTCCCATATGGTGTGTTGACGACAGCACTGCCAAAGGTCAGCCTCGCCTCCCTGACACACAAACACACACGTGCCATTATCGTTGTTTTACACTGTCCTTCTGCCCATAATGGAAGCGCGCTGCCGACGGACGGGAGACGTCGAATCCCCCCCCTTGTTGTGGGGTGAATAAATACCTGTCAGTTGAGAATTCATCGATCTTCGCAAAGAATAATGGAATCGCTTTTCTTTTTTTCACTCCCTTTCTTCCTTTCTCTCTTTCTCTTTGATGTTACTTTTTTGTCGTCCCCTCATTTTCCCTTAAAAGAAAAAAAATAAAATAAATAAAATATAAAATAAATAAATAAAATAAATAAATCTTAAATGGTCTTTCGTGTTTCTAAGACGAGCTTAAACGTAATTGATCTTGAGGGCCATCAACGACCCTATTTCCCCTTTCTCCACCATATTCTACCCATCTATCCATCTATCCATTTAACTCCCTTCCAATTTTCTCTCCATCTATCCATTTATCTATTTACTCCCCATCCTCTCCTCCATCGATTCCCTAATCCATTAAGCCCTATCCCTTTCCTCCATCTACCCATTCATCATTTTTCTCCCCCCTTCCTTCTTCTCTTCCATCTATTCATTCATCCACCGAGGTCCTATCCCTTCCTCCATCTATCCATTCATCCTTTCGCCATCAATCCCCGACAGACGGCTTATCGAGCACCTTCCTTCCCCAACGAAAGACACGTGCCGGAGTACCCACAACACATCCCCTCCTCCCCCCTCCCCCCCTCCCTCCACCCTCCCACCTTCCCCCCAACGGCCCATGCCCCGCCCTTCGTACCCCCCCCCCCGACGCCGTCCCGAGCGCGCTGCGATCCGGCAATAGCACTCATTATCCCTCCTTCTTCCTTGTTAGCAGATGCAGAGGTAGTGGGGGGAGGGGTTCTTTGTCTGTCTGTCTGTTTGTCTCTCTCTGTATTTATGTCTCTGTCTGCCTTTCTTCTCTCTCTCTCTCTCTCTCTCGTCATCCTCTCTCTCTCTCTCTCTCTCTCTCTCTCTCTCTCTCTTCTCTCCTCTTATCTATCTTCTATCTATCTATTCTATATCTATATCTATCTCTATCTCTATCTCTCTGTGTTGTGTGTGTGTGTGTGTGTGTGTGTCTGTCCTCCCGCCTTTCTCTCTCTCTCTCTCTTCTCTCTCTCTCTCACTCTCTCTCTCTACTCTCGTCTCTCTCTTCTCTCTCTCTCTCTCCTCTCTCTGCTTCTCTCTCTCTTCCTCTCCATCGCTCTCGCTAAGCCTTTGTGGGAAACCAATTACGTCTTGTGTCAAACTGCTTCTCTGTGTCACACAACCCCTCCCCCTCCTCCCTCCCTCCGCTCCCAGCGACACTGCTAATAGGGGCGAGAAGGGGTAAGGGGGGGGGCGATGGAGGGGGCGAGAAGGAGTAAGGGAGGGGGTGAAGGAAGGGGGCGAGGAAAGGTGAGGGAGGGGTAAGGGGGGGCGAGAAGGAGTAAGGGGAGGGGGGCGAGGAAGGGGTGAGGGAGAGGGGGGGGATCCTGGCCAAGATAATGAGGTTAAGGCGACGAAGGAATGAGCAGAGAGGCGACGCCCGAGGTACACGGGTGGGCTGGGCTGGAAGGGCGCGCATGGGTGGGTCGCGGGAACTGCAAAGTGCAACGGGATCAAAGGAAAACAAACGAATTGCTTCATTAAGGAGTAATGAGTGTAGTCAATTTGTTTGTATACATCCACACACACACATGTATATACACACACATACATATATATTCATATGTATGCTTGTGTTCATGTGTTCGTGTGTTCGTCGTGTGCGTGTGCGTTGTGTGTGTGTGTGTGTGTGTGTGTGGTGTGTGTGTGTGTGTGTGTGTGTGTGTGTGTGGTGTGTGTGTGTGTGTGTGTGTGTGTGTGTGTGTGTGTGTGTTGTGGTGTGTTGATGTGTGTTGCGCCGTGGGCGAGACTTAACGCCATACATTACAAAAAACCACAGTGCAAATTCCAAACGACATATCCATAACAAAACACAAACGTAGACCAAAATGGAAACCCAAAGCAAACAACAACAAAAAAAAGAAAAAAAAAGACTCACACGCACGCACACAAGAAAGCATAGCCATTCCCCCTTTCGGGACAGAACAGTGAAAAAAAGAAAGAAAAAAAGGCTTAAAATGAGAACAATAACCAAAAGCGCCATGAAAACATCCGAAAATAAGTTCCGAAGCGGCGACTAACATAAACAAGACAAACCAACATAAACAACAACGAGGCGAGCATGAATGAGTGTTTTGCCCTGCGTGCTCACGGAGGGAAAAAGTGCGAGTCGAAAGTTTGCGTAACTTTGGGGCGCGACGCAAGTTTGGCACCACAGCTTGTCCCTCTCCATCCTCCTTCCCTATTTCTTTTTTCTCTCTCTCTTCTCTCTCTCTCTCTCTCTCTCTCTCTCTCTCTCTCTCTCTCTCTCTCTCTCTCTCTCTCTCTCTCTCTCTCTCTCTCTCTCTCTCTCTCTCTCTCTCTCTCTCTCTCTGTCTTTGAGTCTATCTCTGTCTGTCTCTTTGCTTCCCCCCTCAACTCCTCACTCTCACTCTCCTCCCCTCTCCTCTCCTCTCCTCTCCCTCCTGTTCCTCACCGCTTTTTCTAGCTCTCTGTTTATGCCTCCCCTCTCCCTGCCCCCCACCCCCCAACCCCAACCCCTTAATCCTGTGGCTTAGGCATCTTCCTCTCCCTGAGAAGCCAGTGCCACCTTGTAATGTGCCGCGAGAGAGGCGAAGGGAGAAGTGCCAAGGTGATGGAAAGGGAAGGAGGTTTGAGGGGAGAGGAGGAGGGTGAGGGGAGAGGAGGAGGGGTGAGGGGAGGGATGGAGAGGGAAGAGGAGGGAAGGAGATTGATTGAGTTTGAGGAGGTGAGGGGTGGGAAGGAGAGGGAAAAGGGTTGAGGAAAGAAGGAGAGGAGGGAAGGAAAGGAGAGGGTGAGGGAGGAAAGGAGAAGGAGAAGAAGAGGGGAGGGAAGAAGAGGGTGAGGGAAGGATTAGAGGAGAGAAGAGAGGTAAGGTTGAGGAGGGGGCAGGAAACGAGAGGAAGGAGGAGAAGGAGGAGAGGTGAATAAGAGGGAGGAAAGGGGAGGAGAAAAACGGACGCCGGGGAATGAAGGGGGTGGGAGAAGAGGAGGTGAGAAGGAGGAAAGGGAGGTAGATAATGGTAAGAAACGGGTGGGAGAAAGGAGGGAGGGAGGGAGGAGGGGGCCGAGAGGTAAATGAGAAGGGCGTGGGAAAGTAGGGTGGGGGCGGGCTCAGGAGAAGGGGAGGGAGAGACGAAAGAGGAAAGTAGATGTAGGGGCGTTAGAGAGGGCGAGAAGAGGAGGGAGAAAGAATAGGAATGAGGGAGCCGGGAGGAGGAAGGGGGGGGAGAGGGTGAAAGAAGGTGAATGAGGAGTGGGAAATGGGAATGAGGAGAGAGGAAGAGGGAACTTGATATGAGGTTTATGAGGGCGATGATATAATGAGATTTATTTCCATTTCAACAAAACCATCATCACAATCATTATCATGATCGTCATTAACATTCTAAGCATTACTATCACTACTTACCCTATTAATTGATACTACTAATACTGCTACTGCAACGACAAATTCAAACCGATCCATGAACCGAATGCTATTACTATTCAAACCAATCCATGAACCGAAAAAAACGACAAAAGCGAGAAAAAAAGGATCTGCGAATAAAAACGGAATAACAATTTACATAAAACCCCCCCCCAAAAAAAAAAAAAAAAACATAAAACCAAAGCACGATTAAACAAACAACAAAAACAAACAAACGCCCAAAGAACCAACCACAAAAAAAACAAACAAAAAAACAAATTCAATCATAACAAAAACTAAATAAGTAAGTAAATAAATAAACAGCACAAAATCGCCCGAAACAATGACGAACAGGCTCTGATCGAGACAAAGACGGAGACGGAGGGAGAAAAAGACACGGCGGACGGGCGAGACAAAAAGCGCCGCGCCACCATTTACTGGGACGCGGGGCGGGGCAGGGGGAGGAGGAGGAGGGGGAGGAAGGAGGAGGAGGAGAAAGGGGAGGGGAGGAGGGGAGGAGGAGGAGGAGGAAAGGGGAGGGGAGGAGGAGGAGGAAAGGGGGGGAAGGGGGAGGAGGAGGGGGGAAGGAGGAGGTAGAAGGGGGAGGAGGAGGAGGAGGATGAAATGGGGAGGAGGAAGAGGAGGATGACGAAAGAGGGAGGGGGAACAGGAGGACGAAAGGGGGAGAAGGAGGACGAAATGGGGAGGGGAAGAGGAGGAGGAATGGGGAACCGGGAGGAAGAAAGGGGAAGGATTAGGAGGAGGACGAGGAGAAGTAGGAAAGGGGGAAGAGGAGGAAGAGCAGTAGCAGCAAGAGGGAAAGTGGAGGAAAAGGAAAAAAGAAGAGGAAGAGGATAATGCGGGGGAAGTTGGGAGAGAAAAGGAGTAGCAAGGAAGAAAGACAGGAGGAGCGAAACCCAATCACTGCAAAGGAGAAAGCCAATTGCAAGGACGAAGGAGACTCCGACAACGAAGACGGGGAGGCGGAGGAAGACAAGAAAGGAACGCGAAAATAAGAATAAAGACGAAACAGACAAACGAGAGAGAAAAAAAATCACACAGAAGCTATAAAATAAATACGGCGAAAGAAAACGAGAAAAGCCGGAGACGACGAAACAGAATCGGAATCAGAAGAAGCAAGAGCAGAGGAGAGAAGAAGAGAGACCAAAAAAAAAAAAAAATAAAAATAACGAAGAGGAAGAGGCAACAGTAGAAAGAAAAGGAGCAAAAGACACACAAAAAGAAGCGGCCAAAGAAGTGAATGACGTGTGACACTGAGAACGGAGAGACAACACGCGAAAGGGGAATAAGAGGGAAGGGGAGGGAAAAAAAGACGATAAGAAAAAACAGAATGAGAAGTCGAGAAAAGTCCGATATTCTCGATATAAAAAAAAAAAATATAAAATAATAAATCATAAGACGCATCCGATGTATGGGTTCGGATCCTACAAGAAACGTCTTTTCCGAATGAGTTTTTTTTTTGTGTTTTTCTCTGTTTTCATTCCTCTGTTTCTTATTAATTTTTTTTTTTCATTTCTATTTTTTAATTTATCAATTTATTTTTTTCATTTATCTTTTTTTTTTTTATACGGCGCGGTTATATGCAGTTTAAACACACCGCGCGCCAATGTCCAACTTCTTCGAAACACCACATGAATATCTTACTCAAATCGCCGGCAATACCAGAAAAGCCCACAATCGTTGTCTTTTTTTCTAATCAGTTATTCCGCCAGACTCAATGACTGACGGTTCTTTGCGCCATCGCCTCTGAGAAAGAAAGAAAAAAAAATGGAGAAGAAGAAAAAAGGGCGAGAGAGAGAGAAATAAAAACAATAATTGGCAGTTTCCAAAAACAATCTTTCTAAATGACATCCTTCGCTGCTTTGAATTGCCACAGCGCCATCGTCAATCACATCACAAAAGAAAAAAAAAGAAAAAGAAAAAAGAATCTAAAACGGCCACACTACCAATCAACTAAATAACCACGCAAAATATATAAAAAACTTAAAAAAATAAATGAAACTAAAACTTCCGATTAATAATTACGCACTCTTTAACGACCTAACGACTGCCATCTTTAACCACAGGCACATTGCAGCCACCAAGTACATACCATAAAATGACCACTATTCTTAACCGAGGAGTAACACTACGACCACATTTCCTAAGCCGACCACTATTCTCAACCACACTGCCACTCAACGACCACCTTCCCCACCACAGACTATAACTGTAAAACGACCAACAACCTCATAAGAACGACCACTATCCACGACCTACAACGACCACCCCGCGCGCGCGCGCGCACCACACACACACACACACACACACACACACACACACACACACACACACACACACACACACACACACACACACACACACACACACACACACACACACACACACACCCTTCCCCGAGCTCTCCCACCCGCCCGCCATAACCCACGACCCCGGCGGCAGTGTCGTAATGTCGCAATTATTTTCGCAGTCACCGGCGGCACCACCTGGCCATAATCACCAGCGCAGGCCATTAAAATCACCAACGGCGCCAACACGGCCATCTTTTACACCTCGGCTCCCCCTCGCCGCTCACTCACCTGGACACCGGGCACACGGGCGCGCAACCTGCACTCTACGGGGACTTTACCTGCGAAGAGAGAGAAGGGCATTAAGTTAATTACGGGGTGGCGGGGGCTCGGGGTGAAATTTGGATGGGATTATGAAGGATCGCGGGGGGGGGGGGTGATGGAGGAGGAGGTGGAGGAAGAGGTGGTGGAGAAGGAGGTTTGTGGAGGATGTGGTGCAAGAGGAGGTGGTGGTGGAGGCAGAAGGAGGAGGAGGAGTGGAGGAGGAGGAGGAGGAGAGGAGGGGAGGAGTTGGAGGAGGAAGTGGAGATGGAGGAGGAGGAAAATGGAAAGGTGGAGGAAGAGGAAAAGGTGGAGGAAGAGGATAAGGTGAGGAGGAAGTAGAGGAGGAGGAGAGGAGGGTGAGCCTGATATGATATAGTGATTGTGATAATGAACACAAGTATGAGGGTGAAGAGAAAGAGGAAGATGTACTAATAATGACAACAATGATAATGACAAAAAATAACAAAGATAACGACAATGATAATCCAAATAAATAACAACGACACTGACAACGATGACATTAATGACAACAATGATAATAATGAATCCATTAATAATAAACCACCATCAAACCACCCATGCCAAAAGAAAGCCAAAAAAAGAAAAAAAGAAAAGAAAGAAACAAAGACATAAAGAACACCAGCGCCGCCAACACAAAGGCCAGACCACAGCGTTACCAAGTCCGGCAGATTCTTCGCCGCCCGGAGAACCCTCTCCCGCCCGGCGCCGCAAAACCGCCCCATAACGCCAGAAAAACGGGCGTGGCCTCTCGGAAACCATCACGACTGTAAACACCAACAATGATTGATGGACTTTACGCGGAAACGGTTTCTAATGTCCCAAAAATCGATGCCGGGGAACGATCCGGAGTTCCGCGTACGCACGATCCTCGGTGCTAATAATAACGAGAGTTCATCGAGATCCACTTTGAGAAAAAAAAAGAAAATTCAAAAAATAAAAAAAGATGGGGTAGGGTGGGGGGTGGGGTGGGGGGACGAGGGGGTATTTCGTGCTCCCCCTCGAAAAATAGTGCTCGGAAGGCTTCTAATTAAGAAAAGATAAATCTTGCAGACTTTTGATAGTAATAATAAAAAAAGCAAGCACTGGATCTATTAATCTTCATGCTCCGAGAAAAAAAAATCAGGAAGTTGCTTCAGCGAAACTTTTGCACCCTGATAACACTGTATTTTTCCATTAAAATTATCATAAAAGGGTCTAACGTATCACAGAACAGATGGGGGTTGCGAGACAGAAAAAAAGGCGTGAAATGTTAATCTGAAATGACAACTATTTCATTCACGGCGAGAAGGAGGAGGAGAGAAAAAAAAGGAATAAAAATGTTTCACAATTACCTCCATCCGACATTAACAAAGTGACTTAATATCAAAACCTTCGCAGTTTCCTCAACATTAAACATAATGCGATATGTCACGGGAACCAGAGGAGAAGGAGGAAGGGGAGAAGGAGGAGGAAGGGGAAGAGGAGGGGAAGAGAAGAGGAGGAGAGGAGGAAGGAGGGAGAGGAGGGGAGGAGGAGGAGGGGGAGAAGAGGGGAGGAGGAAGAGGAGAGGAGATGAGGAGGAGGAGAAAGAGAGAAGGGAAGAGGGGAAGAACGGGGGAACATGAGAAGGAGTAAGAGAAGAGAGGCAAGAAGAAAGGGATGACAAGATCAAGAAGAAGAGAGGAAAGAAGAGGAGGGAGAGAAGGCCGAATAGGAGGGGAAAATGAAGCGAAGATGAGACGCGAAAGGGCGAAGAACAGGAAAATAACAAAGAGGAGGAGGGAGGGGTGGAGAAAAGGAAAAGGAAAAAGAGGAGAGGCAAATGAAGAAAAGAAAATGGAGAAAGAACAGCACGAGGATGACTAGAAGGAGGGAAGAGGAGGAAGAGAAGAAGAAAAAGTGGATAACAACTTACCACGACGACCAGGAGAAAGAGGAGAAGGAGGAGAACAAGAAAACGAGAGAGGGAAGAGGTAGAAGACGACGAGGAACGGAGGAGAAGACAAGGAAAAGGACGGGGGAAAAGGCGAATTGGATAAAGAAGAGAGGAAAAACTGATAAAGGAGGAAGAAGAAGAAAACACGAGGGTGAGGATAAAGGAGAGAGAAAATAAACAATATTAACCGTCACTTTACAAACAACGAAAACTGGATGAGAAGTGAATGTCGAAATAATCAACTAAGAAATTAGAAAAATAATAAGTAATGATAAGGATGATTACGATGATGTCACAGCACTAGTAATAGTAATAATACTAGTATAAATATAAATATATATATATATATATATATATATATTATATATATATATATATATATATATATATAGATAAATAATAAATATAATATATATATATATATATATATTATAATATATATATATATATATTATATAATATATATTGTGTGTGTGTGTGTGTGTGTGTGTGTGTGTGTGTGTGTGTGTGTGTGTGTGTGTGTGTGTGTGTGTGTTGTGTGTGTATGTGTGTGTATGTGTGTGTCGTATGCGTGTGTGTGTGTCTGTGTGTGTATAAAAGACCCAAGCGAAAAACTCAAGTAAAACCAAGGAAGAACACGAAGAAATATCAGGCCGATCTCCCAAGAGGCAACAGCGATCCGACGCATAAAAAATACGGAGAGAGAGAGAGAGAAAACCAACCCTCCCGCCGCATTAACCAAATAAATAAATAAAAAACTCCAAACAAATAAAAGTGATACACCAAAAAAAAAATAAACACATCAAAGCCAAGAAACAATACAAACAATATGCGAATTAAAATAAAAATAAAAGGAAAAATATAATTCGAAAAAGAAAATGAAAAAGAAAGCGAGCCAAAACGCGCCTCTCGTGATGGAGTTAGTCAATCCTCAATATGAAGAAATTAACCCTGGGGTCAAACTTGGGATCAATGGTGCATTCTTAATAATCACGCGACGCCTTCTGCCCTCTCCTCTATCTCTTCTCCCTCCGTTCCTCTTCCTTCTGGTTCCTTTATACGTTACAAATTCCCTTGAAGTAAAGGGCTTATAGCATTTTTTTCGTTTCTTTATTTTTTTTGCATTTTATGTATTTTATCAGGGAATATAATAATATTAGTCCTACTTATTAGTACACTGAGTAAGTCTATTACATTCTATTCTCATTTCTTTTACACAAGGACGTGACTGTATTAATCCCCCCCGGCCAGTACTACATTCCACTCCAGGCTACATGTAAAGTTCACAATGCCCATGACCTGACTTAACCTGACCGACTCTCCATTCAATCTTCTGACCTCTATCATTATCACGGTCTGGTATCAACTTCCATCACACGTCATCGCCCAGTCCCATCTGCCATCACTGTCACTGTCCCAAACAACTTTAGTAACATGACATCTCTATTTCCAGCCAATTGATATTTTTCTGTCGTTAAACTACTACTTTTACTACTGTTTTAAGGTATTACTTTACGGAGTTTCTCACTGATACACTATTATCAACCACCTTCTGTTTACTTAATATTAGTTTTTTTTTATCAAACCATATATTGTATATCCACCCATTTCATTCTCATTATATATGTTTTCCTCTACAATCACCCCTCCTTAGGTCCCTCACCAACTGACTTCCTCTTAGAAATCATTATGCACTCCAACCCGACCCACTTAGCCATGTACTCATTACACGGCGTAGTAGTGTGTGTGAAGTAGCTTGATGGAGGCGAAGGAGTCGGGACGAACGCGGACAAGGACAAAGGGAGAAGGAAGTGTGAGAGGCAAGGAGACACGGGAGGCGTGGTCTCGGCGGAGGTGAAGCGGGAAGGTGCGTGGTGGTGGTGGTGGGGGGGGGGGGGGTATTCCTCTTGTACAGATGCAAATTAGACCGAAGGCGGATCAAAAGGAATAAAATAGTAATGCGAGAGCTCCAGTGACGAGATCTATTACCCTAAAAGCGCCTTATTTGCACGCTCGATGCCCCGGTATCGATTCGCTCCGACTAGCGTTTCGGCGCTGCTTCGAACCGAGGTGCCATGAGGCCTCTCGTGGCCGTATCTTACGAACACGTGTAATCCACTGACCGGTTAGACCTGTTATTACTTTCTTGTGAAGTCTGTCATAGGTTAAGCTGAAACTTAATGTCTGTCTGGGATGATAAAAAATGAACTTAAATCGTCCGAGCGTAAAGGAAACTAATATGTTAATTTCTTCCCTTGTCTGATAACATTCTTAGGCAAACAAGGGCTGAAATAAAGAATTCTCACAGGGTAAACAAAACAACAGACCCAACAGTGCAACGATCGCGAACTTACGAGAACCGACAAAAGAATCTTCAATATTGAATGACGTTAACGAAGATTTATTTTGCAATTCCCAGACTTCGGACAAGCCCAAGCTAACACAATCTGGGTGAAAACAAAATCGATTGCCGCCCTGTTTGTACTCCGTCTTCAATACAATATGACCGCATTTCTCTAATAAATCTCGGAAGTTCTCTTCATTCCCACCAGAGGGTCGGGCTGCTGCTGGCACGTGCAGGCTCAGCTCGACTCTACTTTATTCTAACGCAAGAATCGCCGTGGAATATGCCTCAGCACACCGCAAAACGCCACGAAAAGCAACTCGGTTTTCGCAGCGGATTCACCGCACGAAACCGCAAGGAGATACAACCCAAAATCACCTCGGACGCCACCATTTAACGAGATTTGGAAGGAGAAATGGTGTGGGTGTTCCTCCCCGCCCCCCCTTCCTCTGAGCCCCTTGTCCATCCACCCCCTGGCAGTCTCCCGCCTTCCCCTGGCCTGTCACAGATTACGTCACCTTCCCCAGGGGCAGCCGGGACCGAATGAGGGGAGGACCCAGCTGTTATAACAATACGCACCGCGCCCAGACACTGTGGGTCGCCGGAATAACACTACATTATTAATAATAGAACTATGGAACTTGTTTGTTTAGAAATAATGCTGATTAGCTTTACCACAATGTTACTCAAAGGTCTCTTATCACTCTTCTCACGCTAACAATCAAATCCAGTGCTCATTAATATTACAGTGACGTACAGGCCTACGACACTAGAAATAATGTACGCCTCTTAAAAGCAAAAATAAAACACAAGGAAGGCATGTTCGGCCCAGCACGCGAAAGAGAAGGGAAGGCATCAGCACATCAGCACGCCATTTGACAGATGAGAAAAATCGGCCAAACGTTCCGAAACGATCGATACGGCGAAACCACGTGCTTACCCCTCCCCCACCCCCACCCCACTCTCCCTCCTCCTCGTCTCTCCCCCCACTACGTGTTCGATTCCCTTCAGTCTTTAATTACACGTGAGGTCGCCCTTCGCTTGTGCCACGCGTTGAATTTTAATTGAATTCAGCGTATACACGAATAAATAGTTCTCTAATAGCAACACGGGCAACAAAGGCCCATAAACAAGGCTAAAAAAATCGATGAATCATTGCCTACGAGATCGTTTCTTGGGAAAGGAACACGTGAATGTGTCCAATCCAGGCCTACCGCTCCGCTCTCCCTCTATTTGCCGCCAAAAATGCCACCTGAAACGATTTTCTTACACAAACTTTGTATGTAAATGAGATCAAATCAATCAAAGATTCCGTCGAATCTCCCGCAAATGGAAAACGAAAGCGAGTTTCTTTTTTTCTCTCTCTCTTTTTCGAATCTCGCGACGGCTTCTTTTTTCTAACCGAATGAATGAACGAAACTGATTATTCATATTCCTTAATCTGCGACCCTTTTAAATTATTCTTCTTTTAATCGCTCTCATTATACCAAAAAAAGAAATCGTCACAATCCAAATAAATTTACATTCGCATTTACATTCATTTTTCCTTCCCCTTTGCCCTCCTCCTCCTCACCCCCTTCTCTCTCTCTCTTTCTTTCTCTCTCCCCCTTTGTTCTCTCTCTCTTTCCCTAACCTTTCCTTCCCTCCGGCCGTGTCTCGCAGCCTCGCCCTCGTCGCCTCGGGGAGCATAGGGCTAAAACCTATAGTCAGCGTCAGTTATAGGCTTACTTGACTTAATAAGGATTTTCTGTAATCGATTCGAATGGCGTCTCGGTCGCCAGGACGGGGCACGCTGGTCATTTTGTGAATTGTGATAGGCGTCTTTTTGTGTAGCCTGTTTGGTTGTAAGTTGTGTGTAAAGCAGCACTAGGTTACATGCTAATAGTAATACTGCTTTGTGGACGCTTCCCTCTGCGGTGGGTACGCCAAATAACTATGCTTGTGAAGTGTACTTTTGGTGTTTATTTTTTTTTATGGTGAAAGAACAGTTTTGCACCTTGCTGTACATATCCTCTGGGTTGAAATAATAACAAGCCAGAATTTTAAATAATGGTGAAAAAGAACACGCTATTTCATGTACAGCTAAATTCCATTACAATACCCTTATTTTTTTTCAACGCAAGCATTTCGGTCCACTCGTACCCGCGCGGCGACCGTGGCAGCACACATACGCACGCTGTGAGTACCCGCACCAGCAGGTATGCTCCACACGAGAGGCGCAGCACGTGAAGGCCGCGTCGTGCCCTGGGCCTCCGTGTCATTGATTACGAGCCCGTAATCCTGTGTCTGAGTCGAGGTTTAACCTGATTTATTGAAACGTTGCATGAAACAATAAACAAAGGTTGCACACCATGCCGCAAGACACTTCCTCCCTTCCATATAAACATGTATACGAACAAAGATACGTACATACACAAAAATAAATACACACACACAAACACACATACACACACACACAACACACACATACATCCCCCCCACACACACACGCACACAAAAACAACACGCACACGCATACATACACACACGCACACACACACACACACACCACACACACACACACACACAACACACACACACACACACACACACATATATATATAATATATATATATATATATATATATATAATACATACATATATTCGCACGAATGCATACGCATTTGCACACGTTTTCGCGCCAGCACATTCATCCGCATACGCATACACATGGCGTGCGATACACACTCGCATGGATGACGACGTTCGTGCATGCGTGCGTGCGCTCGCCCTGCCCGGGAGCGCCTCGCCGAAGGGACGCGTGCGAGCAGACCTTTGGCGGGGCGGTTCTCCTCCCCCAAGGGCGTGCATTGCGCGAGGATCCCTGGTCATCCTCGCCCTCGCCATCACGCAACCCGGCGATCAGCAACTGATTGAAGCATAGATAATTAGTCCATTGGGTAATTAAGAGGAGTAACAAGACGGTTCCCGGGCGCATAAAGGTGATGGTAAAGACGGGCTTGGGGGGATCACGCTCTTCCGCCGCCATTCGCACTCTAGAACCTTCTTCGGCAGGATGGGGCGCGGGGGGGGGGGGGGTCACGTGACTAGCCCCCACGAACAGCGCACGATCCTGGGCATTCGTGAAGAAAATGAAAATAAAGACTGCATGAAAATTAAGTTTTCCACGTCCCACAATACATTTTTTCAAAATAAACAATACCTTTCCTGAAAATAAACAAGTTTTCTACGTCCCGCAAAACCTTTTCTCAAAATAAACAACAAAACCTTTTCTCAAAATAAACAAGCTTTCCGCGTTCCGCTAAACCTTTTCTCAAAATAAACAAGTTTTCCACGTCCTGTCACACCTTTTCCATGTATGGACGGTGCCCCCAGCCCATGCATCTTTACTCTGGCTGAACCCATAGATTTGCCTGCCTGCTGGGAGGACCTAATTGCCTAACATGAATGATGAAAGGTCAGCCCGACAAGTGACGGATGGTCCTGGCGATGTGCGGATAGTTAAAACAACAAAAGTTTCTTTTTTATTCTCCCGCAACAGTCGTATGGCGTCGTTCGCTCGTCCGCTCGTTCGCTCGTTCGCTCGTCCGCTCGTCCGCAAGGTCTCGTAAGTATCCCTGATGCCGGGTTTGATCGACGAAATGCCTTCTCCTATTCCCGACATCTGGAATTACGGCGCATTCGGAAATCTGGGCTTACGGGAGATCATGACACGATCAAAAATTCGGATGATTTGGCTCGAATTCCGTCCCCCAAAATACGGTTAACAATGTTAGGGTATAATCACAGTTTACCTTGCGAAATGGGAAGCATTATTCTGACGGAAATATCTACTCCCGTACCCGGGCGGACGCAATCTAATCACAATAATGCAAATGCCAGAAAACGCATTATTAGCTTCCAATTACATATGAAAAAAATCGAATAATGAAGTTTACATTCCCGACATTCGGCCGCAACTTTATTTGTCTCCAATTTTCGTGTTTCCTTTCAGCAGGTGATAACAGACCAAGGCTTAGGCCCCCAGCCCGACGCGTAGGTCACGTGTCATTACATAAATGTTTACAAAGTCAGCTGATAATTTGTTTATGATAATGCGTCACGTAGCTATGCGGTCACCCAGGGTCACCTGGGCTCCCCTGCCCCCTCCACCGAACACGCTCTCCTCCTCCTTTTCTCCCTCTCCCCCTCTTCCCTCTCTCTCCTCTTCCCTTCTCCCTCTCTTCTCCTCTTCCCCTCATCCTCTCTCTCCTCTTCCCTCTCCTCTCTCTCCTCTTCCCCTCATCCCTCTCTCTCCCTCTTCCCTCATCCTCTCTCTCCCTCTTCCCCTCTCCCTCTCCTCTCCCTCTTCCCCTCAGACATGTCACCCCCGCTCTGGCACATACGAACCGTGTGTGTGGGGAGAGCGTTGGTAAATACCTTGGAGATGGGTGTGGAGGCACGCTCCAGCCGCGGCGAAAAGGCCAGGAATCACGCACTAAAGGGGGGTAACAATACACCGCTACGAGAACCAGCGCCGCAGTGATGATGTAATGGGCGAGGGGACCCGGGCGCCGAGTTTGCAGACACGTTGAGGGGAAAGATGAACAGTAAATATCAAGCGGAGACGAATGCGGTTCTTGCCACCTCGCCGCCGCCGCCGTACGTGGGTTGGCAAGTTTAAAGGAAGGTTGTCAGCTCATTTCATCAACGTAAAATCAAAATGGAAGCGTCTGGGAGGAAGAAAGAGCAAACAGACGCGGCTGAGGGGAGAGAGAAGGAAGGAGAAGCGGATAAAGAAAAGACTGCGAGGGAAGTGTGAAGTCAACAAAAGGAGAGAGGAAAATGTTGAAAGAGAAAAGGAGAAAACAAAGCTGGAAGAAAAACTGATAAACAGACAAATACGCAGATAAATAAATGCATAAAGATATAAATACGATGCAAATAATTTTATAAAAAAAGAGAGGGAGATTGGCAAAAAGTGGAGACTAAGAAATAAAGTGAGAGAAAGCACTTTGACGAGAGAGAGAGAGAGAGAGAGAGAAGAGAGAGAAGAGGGGGAGGGAGGGAGGGAAAATAAAATAGAATAGAATACAAGAAAGAACGATTTCAGATAGAAGGGGAACAATGAAAGAGAGAAAACAAGGGTTGAAAGCAAATGAAGCTGAACTAGAGAAATTCGTGTAAAGAGAAAATGAACAAAAATAAAATAAGGGATAAAGAAGGAGAATATATATATATATATATATATAATATATATAGATAGATAGATAGATAGATAGATAGAGAGAGAGAGAGAGAGAGAGAGAGCCAAAACCAAGACAGACCAAGACAAGAAACATAAAACCAAAAAAAAAAAAAAAAAAGGGGAAAAAAAGAGAACGAGCACTGTACGAGGTGTGTCAGCCTGGGACGCGAGCGAACGGGCAGAGGACATTAGGCGAGTGAACCGGTAGGGGGAGAAGGCAGTAACATTCCCCACGACATCTCGTAACACACACATTAGCTATTAGCATCACGGCACTATAATTACCCCTCCCTCCCCTCCTAAACATCAGAGCCCCCCCCCTCCCCTTAAACCCCGCCCCCCTCCCTCCTACTCCCCTCTTCCTACCCCCCCCACTCCTCCTACTCCCCTCTTCCTACCCCCAACTCCTCTCCCCCACTCCTCCTACTCCCCCCCCCTCCTCTCAAGGGCCCCGGACCCACCCGCCAACGCACCACTAACGATTCGTCTTGGTCATTTTGAGTCTTATTGTGTCGCCTCATAAGGGTCATCTCGTAATGAATATATGATATCATACAAGAGTTATAACTGTTAATGATCGATGCTAACGGCAAGTAACTCGGAGTGTTGTTTATGCTAACAACATATCGACTCGTCATTCTGTTAACAAATGTTTCATTAGTAATCTTCGCATTCTGCAGAAAAAAAATAAACAGGACATGAACGAAAAAAGAAACTCGTAAGAAATATAATGCTTGCCTGATATAAAATGAAAAACAAATATATATATATATATATATATATATATATATATATATATATATATATGTAAAGAATACGATCATATATATACAGTGACCAATTAAATCAGCCAAAAATAAAGAAACTAATAACATCAAAAAAAAAAAAAAAAAAAAAAAAAAAAAAAAAGGAATTACACCCAAAACGAGAGAAAGAAAAAAGGAGGTAGATAACAAGACCCGATAAAAAAAAGGGGGAGGAAGGAGAAGCAAAGAAGAGGAGGCAACGAATGAGATTAAAGCCTCTCCATCCCTCGCAAAATGCCGAGGATGGAAGGATTAATAAAGAGCCGCGCGGAATGGCAGGTCATGAGGTCGCCATCCCTTTGGCATGAGGGATCCACTTTGCTTGATTAACCGATCCTTCGGGCACCTTCCTCCTGCGGCGGCGGCCTTTTTCGGGGGGGCGGAGTTTTTGGGCTGGCGGGGTTGTCGGGGTTGTCGGTCTGCGCTCGCTCTGTCTGTCTCTCTCTCTCTCTTTCTCTCTGTCTGTCTCTCTCTGTCTCTGTCTGTCTGTCTGTCTGTCTCTCTGACTCACTCTCTCTCTCTCTCTCTCTCTCTCTCTCTCTCTCTCTCTCTCTCTCTCTCTCTCTCTCTCTCTCTCTCTCTCTCTCTCTGTGTGTGTGTCTTCTGTCTATTTGTCAGTTCTGTTTTTCTCTCTCTCTTTCTTTGTCTGTCTGTGTCTATTTGTCTTCTTCTTTACCTTCACATGCTATATAGGAAAAATACATTCGAGAAAAAGGCTACAATCTGAAGTGGTGATGATAATGATCATAATGATAAATGATACTGATGTTGACGATTATTGTGATAGTGGTGGTGACGATGATGGTGATGATGATAATGACGATGACGATGCTAACGATAATGATAATGATAATAAAAAGAATAACAAAAATATGTGAATCAGAAAAGAAACCGATCCCCCCTAAAAATAAATAAGTAAAATAAAATAAAATAAATAAATAAATAAATAAATCCAAAGTGGCCTCAAGGAACCCGAAGAAAGACTGACCTTCGCCACCTGAACAAAAATCTCGGGATAACTTCGAAAAAAAAAGTCCCCGACACCCGATTCCTCCTCACAAACTCTCCCAGATACTCCAGCATACTTTGAAGCTCTCGAGCAAACTTCGTGGAACCTTAACCAACCCCTAGGAGCTGTAACTATTTCTACTCCCTCTACACACACATACTCTCTCTCTCTCTCTCTCTCTCACTCTCTCGCTGTTCTCTCTCTCTTCTCTTCTCTCTCTCTCTCTCTCTCTTCTCTCTCTCTCCTCTCTTCTCTCTCTCTCTCTCCTCTCTCTCTCTCTCTCTCTCTCTTAAAAAGTAGGGGGAGAGGCGAGTAAGGGTAAGAAAATAGGTGTGAAAAGACGAGATGCAGTGGAATACGACCACAAAAGAAGGAATAAAGAAAAAAAAGAAAAAAAAAGAAAACTATTCAGGAGAAACTTAACAAAAACACCGACACTAAATCTCCAACGCCTAGACCTAACACTACATCCGATACCACGACGACAACAACAACAACAGCAACAACAACTACCAGTAATGAAGCGAGGAGGAGAAAGAAGGGGACGAAGAAGAGACACTAAAAGCATTTCATTTAAACCCAGTCCCAAGAACGGCTCCGCACCCCTCGCCCTTTGCCCTCTTGACTCCTGTTCAATTTTGTTCGAATGGAGATTATATCACCACGCGACGGCAGTCCACCTCTTAATTAATAGTCTTATTATCAATGTTCAGCGCTGTTGTTTTCCTGGAAGCCCCCGATGGCTCGCTTGGATTTCGAGAACGCTCCGCCCACAGGGAGAGGGAGGGCCGTTGCGTGGGGAAGACTGTTCCATTGTCCCATTCCGGGCGTCGTGAATTAAGCTCAATGTTCATCATAAAAGGACGGAGGACTCGCCCTGTTCAGAAAATGGATATCGGTCCGTCTGGCGCAGGGTCGGCGAGGCGAACGCTGGCGGTTCGCGGCTGAGCAAGACACCTCGCGCGCAGTTGCACTTTGACAGGGGGATGAGAGGGAGGGAGAGGGGGAGGGAGGGAGAGGGAGGGAGAGGGAGGGAGAGGGGAAGAGGGAGGGAGGGAGAGGGAGAGGGAGGGAGGGAGGGGAGGAGGAGGGAGGAGAGGGAGGAGGGAGGGAGGAGAGGGAGGAGGGAGGGAGGGAAGGGAGAGAGGAGAGGGAGAGAGGGAGAGAGGGAGAGAGGGAGAGGGGAGGGAGAGGGAGAGGGAGAGGGAGAGGGAGAGAGAGAGAGAGAGAGAGAGAGAGAGAGAGAGAGAGAGAGAGAGAGAGAGAGAGAGAGAGAGAGAGAGAGAGAGAGAGAGAGAGAGAGAGAGAGAGAGAGATAAAGAGAAAGAGAAAGATAGAGAGAGAGAGACTGCGAGAGCGAAAGGAAGAAAAAAAAACACACAGAATTATGAAGAATCGCAAAGCTTAAGCCAAGAGCATTATTTCCCTTTTTTTCCCAAAACCCATCTTATCTCTCGGAAGAATCAAGAGATGATCTTCACAATATGCTGTCCTAAAGCATAGCATGAATCCGCTGCCAAGCCCGAGATAGTTTATGACTCACGACCATCAGCATTAACTTGGTGATTCTAGCATGAAAAATTATATGTTACCTGGTTTGAGCTCCAAGGAATAAGGGGGAATGAGAGGCCAATCTTAAGGTGATTAGAAGGCTCGTCAGCATTCCATCTCTCAATCAAAAGGAATCTACTCTTTGATGCAAAGCTCCACTATATATCATTGCCAGAAAGGTACAAAACGTCTTGCTTGTAATTTCCAATCCCCAAAACAACAGGAGAGTCTCGTGTATCAGGGCCCGATTATGAAGAAATAAATAGATAAAGATAGAAAGCAAATAGATACCAGAGGCGACGCAAGTACTTCTTTAGTAGCAATCTTAAAGGCGATATCACCCCCCCCAAAAAAAAAAAAAAAAAAAAAAGAGAATGGAAAAAAAGAGAAAAGTACAGCAAGAACAGACAATACAAGTAAAATATGAAAAACATCATGAAAGCTTTAGAGGTCACTAGAACGCCAATAACAAGAATTTGGCACAATTACCTGCAAAATATATAAGACCTAATGTTATATCGATAATGATAAAGGAAACGAAGTGCCATTCGCTGAACGATATTAGGAATTCAAGAGTCTTTTAATGACGGCGGAATTAGCCCGGAATTCTCCTCACAGCAAAATACAGCAGCATTCCCCCCTCGGCGCTGTGGGGAGCATATGTGGTGTAACAGCGTAATAGTTTCATCCGGACACGCAGGGCCCTCGATACCTTTTATGGGTTAATATA
>NW_020871806.1:108121-113121 GCF_003789085.1 Penaeus vannamei
GAACGCGAGCCCGCGGAGACTTCGCCTTTGAAGCGTCGCAGCGCAGAAAACGCCTCCGACTCGACCTCAACCTCAAACGCGGGTCGAATCCACGAGGGGTCGATGCCCGCACTTCAAAGCTCGTGCTTGGTTACTGCTGGCTGTCGACGGCGCTGCCTTGGTGGCATATGCATGCATAATACATACATTATATATATATATATATATATATATATATATATATATATATATATATTATATATATGTATATATATGTATATGTATATATATATATATATATATATATATACATATATATATAAGTATATATATGTATACATATTCTTTTTTCACTTTTTTAGATCCCTCATTTCTCTCTTTGTTTTGTCTCTCGCTCTTGCTCTAATTTTCTCTCACTCCTTACTCTCGTTCTCGCTCCCTTTACCTCTCTCTCTCTCCCTCTCTTCCGCTCTCTTTCCCTCTCCCTCTCCCTCTCAGTCTCGCTCTCGCTCTCCCCCACCCACACCCTCTCCTTCTCCCTCTCCTTCTCCCTCTCTCCGCCGTGCGTGTGTTTGTCCGCGTGTGTGACTTTTATATTCCATGTTGACAACTCAGGCAGCAACGCGATCAAACAGCAGTCCCAATAAAAGTCATGGCGGCCTCCATTCGATTATAGATTATGGTCGAGTTGCAGCCACTTGCAAGGCTCTTTCTTAAATTATGCAATCTCTACCTTAAGAAACTTTTGTGGCTCGGGCAATAATCTATATATCAGCTTATTGTGTCCGTTTCTCTCGGCTGCGTTTTACCTGTTAGAATTACAAGTATTCCCTGCAATATTTTAGGTCTTGCGTTTTTTTTTTCAAAGGCGTTTGTAGGTGTAATTTTTCCTTGGTGGATTGCTACTCCAAAGACATATATCTATATCAATAACTGTAGCTATCAGCAAAATCAATATTTCTGTTTATTGCTTCATACCTTGCTCCTACGATTTTCCACACTCAAAAAATACTTCAAAGCTTCAAAAATCCCTAATTTGGCCGGTTTGAAAATTAGATCAATTAACGATAATTTAATCACAAACAGAGAACAACTTCCTACCCCTCTGGACTAGCGGTAATTTCGTATTCAGACGTCGAAAAAAAACCGGGTCCAGAAAGTGAACAATTTGCCCCTCCTTTTCCCGCGGTCACGCACACCCCTTGCCCTGGGCCGTGGGAAGCAACGCTGGACCGAAACGCCACCCCAACGTGCATATAGCCTTGCATGGAGCGCACACATACAAGTAAACACAAACACAAACACACTCACAACACACACATACATGTAAACACAAACACAAACACACTCACAACACACACATACATGTAAACACAAACACAAACACACTCACAACACACACATACATGTAAACACAGACACAAACACACTCACAACACACACACACACTCGCAAACCACACAGAGCTAACACTTCAAAGCAAAACCAATAACCGGGACCAGTCTTTTACATAAGATCCTAGTAAAAAAAAAAAAAAAAAAAAAAAAATCCCGTTTTGGCAAAATAACAAAAGGAATGCTTTTGGTTTTCCTCAATCGAGTTAACCGATTCGTATCCACAATTAACTCCCACTAAATGGCCTAAGTATGAAAATTCCATTAACAAGACTGCTAACTAGATTTAAACGTTTGGTGGAACAACATCATATACATAACATCTATTAAATAATGAGGCAAAATACGCTCCACGTGATTGCATTGTGCTTCATCCTCTACGCCAAAACATTGAACACAGTCGATAATTATTTGGAAATGACCCAACATGACTCTTGAAAAGGTCAAGCATAATTCTTGTGATCTATCTATATATTAATTCATTCGTTTACTTACTCACTGATCTATTTATTTGCTCCCTTTGTCTATTTTCGTTATTTTACAAGCAGCGCATAAACAGACGATATGTGTGTAGAAACAGGCAACAATTTGCTGAGATGGAACGCTTCCAAACACACAGTCGAGAGAGAGAGAGATAGAGAGAGAGAGAGAGAGAGAGAGAGAGAGAGAGAGAGAGAGAGAGAGAGAGAGAGAGAGAGAGAGAGAGAGAGAGAGGGAGGGAGGGAGGGAGAGGGAGAGGGAGGGAGAGGAGAGGAGAGGGAGAGGGGAGGTTGAGGTGAGGGAGAGGGAGAGGAGAGAGGGAGAGGGAGAGAGAGAGAGAGAGAGAGAGAGAGAGAGAGAGAGAGAGAGAGAGAGAGAGAGAGAGAGAGAATTACACTCTCAGAAGGCTGCCCTTTAAACCAGCAAATTGCACACAGAGTCATCTTATCTTGCTTATTTGCAGTCTGTCACATGGTGGTGCCCCCCCCCCCGCCCTCCTGTCGGGGAGAGGGGGAGGTGGGTGGAAGGGAGTGGGGATGTGGGATTGGGTTGGTAAGGGGTAAGGGTGATGGCAGGGGGAGGTGGGGAAGGTAGAGGTGATGGGTAGAGATGGGAGTAGGGTAGAGGGGGGAGGGGGTGGGTGGAGATGAGAGGGGGTTTGGTTGGTTAAGGGGGGAGGAGGGCTGGAGATTGGTGATGGATTGGAATGGTAAAGGAAGGGAGGGGAGAGGGGGTGAGGGTGGGATTGGCAGGGGGCAGCGGGGGGGGGGATTAGGATTACATATATGCACACAGCCAATCACAGTAATTGTCCCTCGGTCTAGGAAGCGACGAAGGAGACCCGGCCAGCCAATCACGGCCCTCCATCCATCCGGGACCTTTCGGCGCGCGGAGTCCGAGGGCAAGCCATCGTCCAACCTCTCCTTCGACCGATTAAATTAAGGGATTATGATCTCAAGTGCGCTCCAACCCCTAATTAGTGCCTGGCAATTAGGGAGCTGATAATTAACAAAAGCCCCAGCGCCCGTGAGATACAAATTATGAAAATCTAAGGCATCTTGACGGCTGGCCAGCACGGCACAAGATCGAAGGCCACATTTGTGAACGGAAGTCTTGGAAAGTGACATAAATCTAAGACTTAATGTGTCGGATGATTGTTAAGTATCATGCGACATGCGTATAGCAAAAGTTACAACTATAGCCCTGTTTTATTTTATCTGTCCATTATTATCAGCGTATCTATTTTTAATCTGAAACGCTATTCTATGTCATTAATAGAACACCATTTAATCGACATGCTGTTAGACACTGCGATTGTCTAAAACAAAAATAATTGAAAACTCATCTAACCTTTTTTTTTATTTGAAAGTCCCGCGTAACAAATACAATTACTCAGAGCAATCATCCAAACAAAAGCACGGGGTTGACGAGTTTCACAACCCGGGCTCTAGTACCCGTAATACTACAATTAATATTGCAATTGCTGCAATCTGCGTGATTAATTCTGACACAATAAGCCTTATCCCCTTTCCAACCCCCATCTGAAAAAAAAAATGCTGACAGAACCCTTATCTCTCTCCCAATTAAAAAAATAGCGATAAACAAACCCTTTTTCTCGGCCGTCATATCACCCATCTGTTGCTCTTCCCTCGTTCGTCCCGTTTCAATCTCGCCGCGAGCTTGACAGGCCCCGCGCGTGGGCGAAGGATCCATAATAAGTGCGCCGGCTTCAACAGGTGACGGCTAGACAGTTTGCGGTCAAGTGGGCCAACGACCCAATCAGCCGAGACAAGTGCTATGTGTCACCCGCGGAGGGAGGCGGTCGGATTGTCTGCGGCTCCTCGAGTATTTGCTCGGACTCTCAGCCCCTCCACAGCCGGACGAGGAGGGGCACACGCGGGCGAGAGCAAGAGGTATAGCCCCTTGAAATAGTCAACTACTTTTTCTTAAAATTTTGTTCTTCGGGGCTCTTGAAAGGAGAGGAAGAAGGTGAGCGAGAGCCCCAGATCCTCCTGCCGGGGCGCGTGTTGGTAACACTGCGCGCCGGATCCTCCCCTCTTCGCTTCGTCAGCAGAACGCGACGGGGCGAGTGGCTCGGCGGTGTTTATGGCCGCCGTGAAGGTCCTCCAACGATTATACGATTGATTGAGACGGTTCCTGCGGCCGGATGATTGAATCAAGGCCTCTAATAGCTCATTCCGGGGGCGAGATCTCCATGACGTATGATCGCTTCTCTCTCCCTGTATATCGGTTTTCAATGAAAGAACACCGGTTTGAACGCTTGTATACTTCACCATTTACATTACTTAACTTTCTTTGAAATGTGAATGCACGACACTAGCCCCAGCCATAACGGCCGAGCAGTCTACCAAACAATTCACGCAAAACGTGTTCCCAATATCGAGATCGATGAACGATAAATATAAAACTATAGTCGAGAGGGTTCGCTCGAGTTTTGTCGGACCGTATTTGTTCCATCCGTTGTTCCACGCTCAACAGGTGCGGGCGGGGGTCAATCGGCGTGACATAATAGCCGGTCATAACGCGCCGCCCCACCGGTCACCGGCGCTGAGTCAGCTCCCTCGCTCCTTCGCCTCGACAAGAGGGGCGGTCCTCTCCGCTGGGACTTGAGGAGGGACTGGAGAGCTACTTATGAAACTTTTTCCCAGGCTGACCTACATAAAATATGGAAGAGGACCCTCGTTTTTCCATATTTCTCTCTCTGAGCTCCAAGACGCCGGAGGAAGTGCCTTTCCCTACACGGGGGGCACCGCGACGGGGCCGTAAGGAAGACGCCCTCCTTAAACAAAGGCTTCGAGACAGGTTTAATGATGATGTTCTCTCCCTAAACAAAGACCCGGGTTAGTAGGATCGTGAAGGACCTCCCTCCCTCCTTCAACATAAACACGAGATAACGCCATAAAGGGGCGCATCTCAGCCGGACCATCTTGCGAGATCCCATCGATAGTTGAAGAAAGGAGGGGAGAGGTCGAGCGAAGAGGGAAGGGAGTCGAGCGAAGAGGAAAGAGGTCGAGCGAGGGAAAGACATTCGCCGCCACGAATCACTTTCACGAAACGAGGCCGAAAGGGCAATAGGAAGTCCTGCGCACAATAGAGAGCTCTGATAGGGAGGAGAGCGACGCCGGC
>NW_020871806.1:118121-140621 GCF_003789085.1 Penaeus vannamei
CACAAAAAGAAAGAAAGAAAAGAAAAAAAAAACACGCAACCCTTACCTCTTTCCTCCACTCCCTCTTCTTCCCTTATCTCCCTCCGTCTCCATCGCATCCCTTGCCCCTCCCCTCCCCCTCCCCCACCTCCCTTGCCCCTCGCCCCGCCCCCCACCTCCCTTGCCCCGCCCCCCTCCCCCACCTCCCGACCCCACCAGGCTTGAAATATATACATTCGCCTCCGTATTCCAAGCAAGACAAATTCGTCACCCCTATTATTGCGCTTTGCATCTGCACCCTATGTTTGTTACTTCCATTTCCCTTTCCATTCGGCGTTCGAGCCTCTATTTTGAGAAGCTCCGAGCGAATGAATAAGGAGATGAGTCGAAAGGGAGGATAAAGGCGAGGCGAATGAATATCCAATGAAAATAAATACAAGGAGTATTTAGCTGGATAAGGTTCGTGAATAAAATCTCTTTTGCGCGCTGAGCGACGAGGGAGAAGGAATTGGGGAAGAGGAAATGGAATAACGAATGAAGGTGATGATGATAAGGATGGTGACGGTGGTAGTGATGGTGATGATGGTAATGGTGATGCTGGTGATGATAATGGTGATGATGATGATGACGATGATGATGATGACGGTGGTGGTGGTGATTATGATGATGATGGTGAAGATTATAATGGTGATGATGATGAAGATGATAGTGATGGTGATGGAGACAATGCTGATAATGCGGACGATGATGATGAAAGTGATGGTGATAGAGATAATTGCTATGATGATGAAGATGAAGATGATAATGATGACAATGTTATTAACAACACCAACGATAGCATTTTTAACAGTAAAACAATAGGAATAAAGATAACACATTATAAAACACCCATACAACAACTGATCGTGAGTGTTCTAATAAATATAACAGAAGAAGCGAAGGAGAGAGAGAGAGAGAGAAAGAAAAAAAAAAAAACAATCGCCTCAACTTCCTATCAAGATGCTCATTATCCTCCTCCATCTCTCTCCTTTCCCTTCCTTCCCCTCGAGGACGCAGAAGACTGAGGGGAAGAAGTCGGTGGCGGGAGAAGGGAGGAGGAGGAAGGAGGAGAGGGAGGAGGAGAAGAGGGGAGGAGAGGAAGGAGGGACAGGAGGAGTGAGGAGGGGGAGAGAGGAAGATGAGGAGGGAGGGAGGGAGAGGAGAGGAGGGGAAGGACGAGGAGGAGAAGGAGAAGGTAAAAAGGAAAGAGAGGAGGAAAGAGGAAGAAGGAACGAAAAGAGGGAAGAAGAGAGAAAGAGAACAGGGAGAAGCCGGAGAGAGAAAAAAAGAGGACGAACCAGGAGGAGGAGAAGGAGGAAGGGGAGGCCACCCCAATAAGAGTCTCTCAGGATGATACTCCCACATTTACCTGATGGAGTGATGACCCCGCGAGGAGGAACCCTCTGATTAATACCTGGCTGGAAGGGGAGAGGTGATGGAGACGTAATGGTGATGTGGTGCGGGCGGTGGTGGTGACGGAGGGCGAGGGAAATGATGATGGAGACGCCGGGATGATAGCGTTGGGGAGGGGGAGGGAGGGAAGGGAGGGAGGGAGAGGGTCGGGGATAAGGGTGAGGAAGGAAGGGATATAGGGAGTGACATAGGGAGAGGAGGTGGGAGGATTACAGGGAGACAGGGATATAGGGAGGGAGGGAGTCGGTGGGGACATAGGGAGGGAGAGGAGGAGGAATATAAGGAGCAAGGAGAGAGCGAGATGGAGAGAAACACAGGGAGAAAGGGAGAAAGAAAGGAACTAAGGAGATAAGGTCATAGAAGAACAAAGGGAGAAGGAAAGGGAGACTGACAGGGAGCGAGGGAAGGAGGGAGGAGAGAGAGCGAAGGAGCAGGAGTGAGGGAGAGAGGAGAGGGGGAAAGAGGGAAAGAAGGAAAGAGGGAGGGAGCTTTGTCCAATGGTGTAGGGTGCGGGCCAAGCGTAAGGGAGGACGAGGTCGTAAAAGGGGGAAGGTGGCAAGGGGATGGCTCCGGTGTGATGGAAGTATGAAGACTGATGGAAGGCATCAGCGACACTTCTCACACAATGTGGGCCTCCCCCTTCCCCTCCCCCTCCCTCCACGCGGCCCCATCACTCAGACAATGGAACCCATATTGATCACGCACTCGACACAATCTCTTCAATAAACACAAGTATATTACAACTCGGCCATTAAGTGGAAGCCTATGCACACCTCCCTCCCCTCCCCTCCCCTCCCTCCCCTCCCCTCGCGGTCTTCTCTTCTCGAGCGAATAGCCATCACCTGCACAAGGACCCCCACCACCCCCTCTACCCCCTCCCCTTCACAACAACCACGTACTCTTACCACCCCCCCTCCTACCCTAAGGACCCCCTCTGACCCCTTTCCCACCCCCACCCCCTACCCCTGACACCGGGTCGTCGAAGCAAGAATAGCCAATATTGACCCAAGACTCGCATTCACAGGTCATGTGTGATATACTGCACATGAGCTATATCTACTTCCCTTTGTTTGTTTGTTTGTTTGCTTCTTTTTATGTATTTACACCCAGAATATATAAACAGACAAAGGGCAATTGTCAAGGTCAGTCACTAACGATAATAAAAAAAAGTTTCGTTTCTCAACAGTCGAACACAACTTCTTGTCTCGTTTGCCAGAGAGACGGAAGTTGCCTTAACCACCGATCGATCCCCCCTCGTCCATCACCTCCGCAAAAGACGCGTCGTTTGCGAGCGTCGTATCAAGCATTCCGATCGCCCGGAGGCACGAGAACACGTACCGGTCTCCGCCGCGGCGCCCTCGGACTCCCTCGCATCGAATCGCGTATTTCACTCCTTGTACCGACGGAGCAACAGGTACTCGCTGTGCTATGCCAACGCCGCTGCAATTACCCCCCCCCCAATACCCCCCCCCCCAGCCCGCCTCCCGGCCGACGCCGCAGAAGTCCCACGAAATCTCCTCGGGACGGAAGACACTCGGGCGATACACAATACAATGCCATTAGGCTCCTCGGCCCTCCATCGGCGCGGAGTTGAAGCACCTCCTCCTCCTCTTCCTCCTTTTCCCCCTCCCTCCTCCTCCTCCTCTCTCTCCCCCAGCCTCCTCTCCTCCAGGGCGGGGAGCACCTCGATGCCTCGATCAAGGCCGAGAAAGAACCATCTTCCCAGATGACCTGAGGGGAACCATAGCGCGTATCGGAGACTCGGCTGGTCGTATATCTAGCCTTGCAGTGCGGGTTCCATCCCGACTCGCGGCGAAGCCACCGCTGGGGACAGCCAGTGACGCGGCGGGAAAAAACGACACCCCGGGGCGACATAGCCGAGTCTCCGCAAACTCTGATAAAAGTAGTTCCGTCGAGCCATCTAAGAGAGGGGGGGGGAGGCGGCTCTAGGGGAGGGAGGTGGTGGACGAGGCGAAAAGAAATAGAAACGAGCGAAGGAGGTCACCGCGGAAGATAAAAGGTAAAAGAAAAGAATAGAGAAAAGAAAGCCGGGGGAAAAACATAATAGGAGATAAACATCAAAAGGAAGGGCATAACAGGGCGCTGTGAGAAACTAACAGCGTTCATACCAGTCAAAGATCCGTATCTCAGTATGATATGGATCCATTACAGGAAGAAATGTTGACTTTCTCTTTTGGTTCCTTTGTGTATGTATGATTTCTTATTTGTTACACCAAAGAAAAACGAAAACAAAAAACGCCAAGGAAAAGCAAGATCCCAAAGCCACATACAAAAGGAAAACAAGGAAGACAAAACCAAACAAGAAAACACCAAACGTGCACGACAGACGAAAACAAAACAGAAGATGAGAGGGAGAAAAACTCCCCAAAAAAGATTTACAAATACAAAGAACATCCCCCATCTCAAAGAGGGAGAGCAAGAGAGAAAAGAAAAGAGAAAAAGAAAGAAAAGGAGAGAAAGATAAAGATGGAGAGAGAGAGAGAGAGAGAGAGAGAGAAGAGAGAGAGAGAGAGAGAGAGAGAGAGAGAGAGAGAGAGAGAGAGAGAGAGAGAGAGAGAGAGAGAGAGAGAGAAGAGAGAGAAGAGAGAAAGAAAGAAGAGAAGAGACCAGAGACGGACAGAAAGAGAGACAGAGAGAAGAAAGAGAAGACAGAGAAGACAGACACCGACACACAGAGAGAAAGAAAAAAACAAAGACGAGGAGGGAAACAGAAGAGAAACAAAGAGAAGACGAGCATATGGCCGAAGAGAGAGAGAGGAGAGAGAATCCGAGGCTACGGAAAAGGGGGAAGGGCAGAGGGCCGAACGGGATCAGCAACGGTAGGGAGGGAATGGCTCCCCAGGGTTACATTCCCCCAAACAAGAAACTGTATCAAGAGCAAGCATAAACAAAGTCTGGAGGTCACAACTTGGGATGCGGGGAAGAGCGAACACAAATCGCGCTCCTGTATGACACATGGGAGTCCAAAGAGGTTTGGGGAAGGGGAGGGGGAAGGTGGGGAAGGTGGGGAAAGGGAGGGGAAGGTGGGAAGGGGAGGGGGAAGTGAGAAGGGGGAGGGAGAGGGGGAAGAGTGGGGAAGGGGAGGTGGAGGTGGGGGAAGGGTGAGGGGGAAGGGGGAAGGTGGGAAAGGAAGGAGGTGAGGAAAGGAGGGGATGAAAATAAGGGATCAGGGAAATGAGGGGAGGGGGAAATGAGCGAGAAAGAGAAGGCGAAGGAGTGAAAGACAGACAAAAACGAGAGAAAGAGAGAAGAAAGAGATAAATAGATAGATAGATAGAGACTCTGAGAAACAGATAGAGAGAGAGAGAAAAAAGAGAAAGAAAGATAGATAGATAGATAGAGAGAGAGAGAGAGCGAAAGCGAGAGGGAGGAGATACAGTAAAGAACGAGAAATGGGAAAGACAGCAAGCTAATGGAGAAGATTACGAGAGATAAAGGGAACGTGGACGCAGACGAAATACTGAAGGAGGGGGAGAGACAACAAACAGAATAATATGCAGACGGATTACTTCAGTAATGACACGAAAAGATGAAGAAAAGTACGAGATAATGAAAGCTTTGAGAGGGAGAGGGAGAGGGAGAGAGAGGGAGGGAGGAAGGTAGAGAGAGAGAAAAAAAAAATAAAAATAAAACAGAGACAGATAGATAGAGAATAAGACAGAGAGAGAAACAGAGAAAGAAAACAGAGATAGAGAACGAGAGAGAATGAAACGCCAACACAACAGAACACCAAAATGAGGAACCAAACAATAAATTCAAATAAAAAAGATTGACTGGCAATACACAGAGCATCCCAATAAATATCGAACGCGTCCGTGCTCCATGAATTAGAGGGATGACCACGAGAGACGCCATAAATAGCACCAAATGGCACTGCAGATAAGACGGAGTGCGCAAAAATGTTCGAATCGGTATCGGGAGAGTCCCAGCGTAATCAGCAACCAAGGAAACAGAGATCGCAAAGCCTCCGACCTCCCTCTAATAACCCCTCCTCCTCCACCTACCCCCCCCCTCAAAAAAGGGGAAAAAATCGTACATCCACACATCCAGGCGGAGGCTCCCGACGGAGAGGACGCCCCAGCGACCCCGAAGCAGCACCCGCGTCGGCCCTGGATGATAACTGGTTCATTCTAGCGTCATAAAGATTAAGTACATAAACCCATCGCTTCTCTGATGGCAATAGGATCCCTCTCCCGAATGTCCAGTGGAAAAGCTGCACGCAATTCCCAGCAATAAAACCCACGTCTAGTATCCATAAAAGACTGGGAATGACCAAGTGTAAGATTGCATGTCAGGCCAGTGGGGGGCCGCCGAGGCTCGCAGGAACCCCGGGATCTTAATGCCGCTGTCAGTCTTGGCGGCTCGAGCTACGGCCACTTCGGAGGCCATACAAGCCCTCCTGCAATTACTCATATGTAGAAATGCAGCTCATACATCGCGGGGAAAGAGGGGGGGAAGGAAGGAGGGAGAGAAGGAGGGGGAAAGGAGGGCTGGGAGGGAAGGAGGTAAACTAAACATTGGAGAGCGAAATGCGGAGCTTAAGGGAAAACAGGATGTATGGGTAGAAGGGATAGACAGAAGAGAAGGATAGATAGATAGACGGAGAGGTCGATAGGCAAGAGAGAGAGAGAGAGAGAGAGAGAGAGAGAGAGAGAGAGAGAGAGAGAGAGAGAGA
Organism: Penaeus vannamei; assembly: GCF_003789085.1. Classification (NCBI taxonomy): domain Eukaryota; kingdom Metazoa; phylum Arthropoda; class Malacostraca; order Decapoda; family Penaeidae; genus Penaeus; species Penaeus vannamei. The sequence continues at coordinate 124,249 of NW_020871806.1, forward strand.
GAGAGAGAGAGAGAGAGAGAGAGAGAGAGAGAGAGAGAGAGAGAGAGAGAGAGAGAGAGAGAGACCCCACGCGGAGGGAAGGAAGAGATAGCGGCGTGCAGAAGATATCCCAGACAAAGAGGGGAGGGCGTGAGGGCGGAGGAGGAAGTGGGAAGGCGAGAGAGAGCAAGACGGAGTGAGTGAGGAGAGGCGAGACGAGAGAGGCAGTTAAATAAAGGAAGAACAACACCAGAATGAGGAGCGGAGCGGAGAGGACGTGTGCGGTGTGACAAGCAGAAGTCAAGACGTCTTAACGAGGTAGTTTTCTTGATCAATGGCGGTCGGGCGGCGCGGCGTGCCCTCGGGTCCCACACTCGCTCGCGCCCGACACATTTCGCAAAGAGCTTCCTCGAAGGGCGAGCGTCCGCGCCGACAAATGCGGCGCCGAATGGAACCGTTTAAAGGCGAAGCTGCTGTTTTGGTTCCCTTGTAAATATTGAGAGCGAGCCTTTAATCTGTCCCGCCGGGGCGATGATAACCCGGACGCGCCTCCTCCGGCACATCTCCTGGAGGACCCGCGAGTGAGCTTTCCTCTACCTGCGACTTGTTTTTGTTTATGTGTGCGACGTTTTTTTTTTTCCTTCGTTTTTCTCTCTTCGGGCCCACCGCGATCCTCTCTGGATCCTTAAAGCGGATAGCCTCTCGTGGGCAGCTGCCCTTGCGTCCGCGGCGGTCCTTCGGCGCTCCCTCGGTCGCCCGAGCGCCCGACCTCGCCAGCGGCTCGCTACTAGCATGCTCGCGTATTCGGCCGCCCGATAACCGACAACCCGAGGAACCCGCGCTTATCAGCAAGAGGGCGGAGTTGGCGACCGGTATCTTAGGGAGAGCATTGTATGTCCAGTTACGAGTCCGCGGGGACACTTCCACGCCCCGCGGAAGTAAATAAGAGGGGCCGCACCCCTGCCGCACCAGCAGCATATGCTCCCCTCTGGCCCTTCGCCTCCCTGCACACACGCGGCATTGACACACGGCGCCCACCGCGGCCACGACTGCTATCACTAATCTTATCCTTTCCTCTCCGCTTGCTCTACCACTGCGATTCATGAACTGTAAATCTGTCTTGAAGCACCGTCTACTTTTTCTCATCTTATTTCCCCTTTAATCTCCCTTTTCACTTCATTTTCTTTATCTGTGTTTCTGCTTTCCTTCTTATTCCCCTACTGCCTTTCTATCATTCATCTCAACTGCCCCTCCTCCTACTTCCTTTAAGTCCTCTCTCCTCTCATCCTTCCTTATTCCCATCCTTTCCTCTCCTTCTCCCTTCTCACTTTCCCCTCTCTTTCTCCCTTCCCCTTCTCCTTCTCCTTCCCTCTCTCTCTTCCCCCTTCTCCTTCTCCTCCCTCCTTTCCCCTTCCCCCCCCTCTCCTTCCCCTTCTCCTTCCCTCTCTCTCTTCCCCTCCCCTTCCTTCCCTCCCCTTCTTCTCCTTCCTCTCTCCTTCCCGCTTCTCCTTCTCTCCCTCCTCTTCCCCCCTCCCCCTCTCCTTCCCTCCCGACAGCCCAGACTCCACACGTGCGCCGGAACTTCTGGATTCTATAATGGAGCCCGGGTCGCGGGGGAAATCTTCACTCTTACCAAGTCATTGTTCTGCGCATAGTCAAATTTGCATAACCAATGGCAGAAGCTCATTCGGTTTGAACATGCTCTCTTTTTTACTTCTTCTTTTCCTATATAACATATACATACATACATACATACATACATTACATACATACATGTATATACATACATACATGTATATATATATATATATATATATATATATAATATATATATATATTATCTTTCTTCTTTCTTTTTCTTTCTTTTCTTGCCCCTTTTCTTCTTCCTCCTCTTTTTCTTTTCCTTTCATCTATCTTATTTTCTTTGTTTCTGGATCTTTTCTTCTTATTTTCAATTTTTTTCCTTTTTTTTCTTCTATGTGAATTTTTTTTTGTGTGTGTTTTCTAAAAGGATCTTAATGATGAAGGTGAGTGGAGGTGGTGGTGGCGGTGGTGATGCTGATGCTGTTGTTGTTGGTGATGATAACGATGCGATGGTAGCAACTTCAGATAATAATGATGGTGATAGTGATGATGATGGTAAAAGCTGCCATGATAACGATAAAATAATAATAATAATAATAATAATAATAATAATAATAATAATAATAATAATGATAATAATAATAACAAAATAATAATAATAAAAAACGGTAGAAAAACACCACCAACAACTCAAAAAAGCGAAAATTATAAATATTCAAGTTTATAAACATTGCGTCGGTAGATCTTGAATACATCGGAAATAGAAAGCTCTCTGATACGTTCCCAGCGGGAGAACGAAAAATGAATGAATAAAAACTATGATAAAACAGAATAGAATAAAATCAGCTAATGGACCTGGCCATACAGATTCAGAGATTAAAACGTTAGTGACACGCAAAGAGAGAGAGAGAGAGAGAGAGAGAGAGAGAGAGAGAGAGAGAGAGAGAGAGAGAGAGAGAGAGAGAGAGAGAGAGAGAGAGAGAGAGAGAGAGAGAGAGAGAGAGAGAGAGAGAGAGAGGAGAGAGAGAGAGAGAGAGAGAGAGAGAGAGAGAGAGAGAGAGAGAGAGAGAGAGAGAGAGAGAAGAGAGAGAGAGAGAGAGAGAGAGAGAGAGAGAGAGAGAGAGAGACATTCTTGATAGATAGATAGGTAGGTACATAAGCTATTGGATGGATAGACAGAAAAAGGAGGCGAGTAAAGGAATAGAAGAAACGGATAAAAAAGGAAAAATAAATGTAGGGAAAAAGAAAAGAGAAAATGAAAAAACGTAGGAGAAAAGAAAAAATATATAGGGAGAAAGGGAAGAAAATATATATAGAGATGGAGAGAGAGAGAAAAAAAACATAGACATTACACAATCCACCCAAAAATCCGCAAGGAAAACCATCAACAAATGTCCCAACAGGCACCAAAAGTCCCCCCCACCCCCACCCACCCCTCAAAAAAAATCAAATAAACAAAATAAACAAACAATAATAAACAAACACCGAAACACCTCCCCGACTCGCAGGTATTCTCCTCCAAACCACCAACCCCCCCTCCACTCCGCACCCCCCTGAACCCATACACCCCCACCCACCCCCCGGACAGTTCCACCCACCTCTTCAAAATTCCGCACCACCCCTAGCCGCTTGCCTAAACATTCCGTAATCGCCGAAGCCAGGCGGTTGTATGGCGCGCAATAAATACTTCTGGCGGCGGCCGTAAACAAACCTCACATCTACCAATCCTACCCGTCATAAACACAACCTTATATCTACTAGCTCTACCAAGAGTTGGCCATAAACAACCGTCGCGCGCGCATCACTATCGCCTGACGTTGCAATAAAACCCACAATGAGAGAAAGAGAGGTAAGGGAGAGATCGAGAGCCGAGGGGACGGGAAGGGGAGGCCGGGGAGACACGCAGATACGGATATAAAACTCGCTTGTGTTCTCTATAGAGTGCGTGCACACACACACACAAATAAACAAGCAAACAAACAACACACCAGGGGGAATGGGGTGAGGGAGAAAGTGAAAGAGGAAGAAAAGGAGAGAGAGAGAGAGAGAGAGAAGAGAGAAGAGAGAGAGAGAGAGAGAGAGCAGAGAGAGAGAGAGAGAGAGACAGAGAGAGAGAGAGAGAGGCAGCCCAGAGACAGAAATCAACCAGAGAAGAGAGAGAGAGAGAGACCAGCAGACGCTACACAGACGGACCCCCAAAGACCAAAGACCGCGAGATTCACACCCAACAATAATCAGAGCAACCGAGGAAGGGAGAGGCAGCGGAGCGGAGAGTGCGAGGAATGCATAAACAGACAGACTAACGCACATAACCGGATAAAGATAAAAAAAACACACAAGTGATGGTGCAGAGGGGAGGGTCGGCCCGGCACTATTCTCATGGGAGGCCAGACTTTCGGTCCATTTTTTATCCTCGCCCAAGAGACATATTTGCCGCAGCCTAACCTAACCTATCAGGCTCCCAGGCCGGTAGCCGCTCGATCGGAGGACAGTGAGGGAGGGAGGGAAGAGAAGGGAAGGGAGGGGAGGGGATAGGGAGGGAGAGGGAGGGAGGAGATAGGAGGAGGGAGGAAGGAGGAGAGAGAGAGAGAGAGAGGGAGAGAGAGAGAGAGAGGGAGGGAGAGAGGAGGAGAGGAGAGGAGAGAGAGAGAGAGAGGAGAAGAGAGAGAAGAGAGAGGAGAGAGAGAGGAGGGAGAGAGAGAGAGGAGAGGAGAGAGGAGAGAGAGAGGAGAGGAGAGAGAGAGAGAGAGGGAGAGAGAGAGAGAGAGAGAGAGAGAGAGAGAGAGAGAGAGAGAGAGAGAGAGAGAGAGAGAGAAGAGAGAGAGAGAGAGAGAGAGAGAGAGAGAGAGAGAGAAAGAAAGAAAGAAAGAAAGAAAGAAAGAGAAAGAAAGAAAGAAAGAGAAAGAAAGAAAGAAAGAAAGAAAGAAAGAAAGAAAGAGAGAGCAGAGCCAAACAGTTAGGAGATCAACAATAGGGAAAAAAAAACGACAGAAGGAGAGAAAGAGAGAAGGGGAAAGAGGGGGAGGGGAAGGAAGGGATAACGGGGGAGAAGGAAAGAGGGAGAGGAAAATGGGTTCGAGGGGATATAAATTATGGTGGGAGTGATGCTCGGGTGATAAGTCCATCTGACAGCAATAACACTCGCTTAGTGCCGACTTGGAAGGCTTCACCAGAGGTTACATTTGGCTTTATGGTCATTGGTATTGTCATCTTCGCTTCATTATTATTATATTATTATTATTATTATTATTGTTATCCTCCTTATTATCATAGTCGCCATTATCGTTATCATTATCATTATTATCTTTTAAATCATTATTATCATCATTATTATCATCATTATTATCATCATTATTATAATTATCATTATCATCATTAATTTATTATCATCATCATTATTATTATCATTATCATTATAACATTAATCAGTATTAGCATCACTATCATTCCCTTGCACTGCAGTGGAGAAATAATGTTTTATCCACTTCTCTACAGATCATTATACATTCTTAAAACACAATTATCTTTAAAAAACAAATCTGCAGCGAAAAAAAAACAAAACAAAACCAAAAAAGACTGTGCGGTCGTTGTTATGCTTCGTGCCAAAAGCCCCAAACAGGAACACCCAAATTAGTGAAGTTGGTCTTTGCCAAAGCCAACGGAACAATTTGATAATCGTGATAAAGGTGCGATTAATTTGGATTTCATGTGTTCCTTGTCACAAATCAAATGCTGAATAAACATTCCTAACAATCAGCGGAAACGAAACACCAGTTTGAAAAATATATATGAAGTATAATCGTGCGAACGCTATTCAGAACGGGGCTTATTTGAAGACAATGATCAACACTGCACAATGACGCAAATAAAATGACACAGATAACGGTGGAGATCAAACATCGATCACATTCCCTCCAACACCAACACGCGATAAAATCACACATTCGAACACAGCAACAAACAAACAAACAGGCCACTCGAACACCCAAGCAGCTGACAACCACAACCATCACTCGCAATATAGAAGAAAACCCCAAGACCACACACAAACCCTTACTTAAAAACTCTACTACACAGACACAGACGCAGAGAACCCCACCGACCCCCCCCCCTTCTTAACCTAAAAACCCTACCACACAGAAACAGGGAACCCCACTGAAGAGAACCCTAAGACCACATCCCCTTCTGGTTACCTTAGAAACCCTACCACACAGACACATAAGAACCCCATCGAAGAGAACCCCCACTTCTTCTGGTACCTAAAAACCCTACTACACAGACACAGAAACACAGAACCCCACCGAAGAGAACCCCAACCCCCCCCCACCTTCTGATAACCTTAACCCCCCCCCCACCTACCACAAAGACACAGAGAACCCCCGGGAGAAAAAAAAAACCCATCCGAAGCAATAACCATAAGCTGTACTAAGTAACCTCAGCCCGGCAAACACGCACTAACAATCAGCTGGGCGTGGGCTCTCAGGAAGTATACAATGGAAGTGCCCATCAAGGCCCCATTATCCCCTGCTTGGCTACACGCACCTGCAGATCCGTCTCTTCGTCCCAAGCTACGGCGAAGGGTTTATGGCGGGGGGGGGGGGGTATGGAAGCACTCAGGGGCAGGGTAAGGGAGAATGGATTGTACAGGAAGGAGGGGGGGGGGGGTAGTATGGAAGCACTCAGGGACAGGGTAAGGGAGGTGGGGGGGGGGGCACTCAGGGGCAGGGTAAGGGGGACTGGATTGTACATCGGGGGGGGGGGCATTCAGGGGCAGGGTAAGGGAGCCTGGTTCGCAGAGGGGGGTGGGGGGTATGGAAGCACTCAGGGGCAGGGTAAGGGAGACTAGACTGCACAGGGTGGAGGGGGGTATGGAAGAACTCAGGCTAAGGGAGATTGCTTCGCGCAGGGGGTGAAGAAACGATAAAAAACGATTCTTTATTCATCATCATCATCATCATCAGTCTGGCAGGATATACAATTCATTCTTTTCTCCACCGTCCTTATCACGGTCAATTCTATTCAGTGGGTCGCGGAGTTCGTCGCAATCAATGCACCAAAGAAACGAATTTCGAGGCAGCGTACAAAAAAAAAATAAAAAATAAATAAAAAATAAATAAAATAAAACCAAAAAAATAAAAAACGATCGATATCCCAGAACAGCGTTGGACGAGCCGCCGTCACCTCGCGCCTCCCCCCCCCCTCCCAACACCCCCTTCCCCCGCCCCCTCCCCCGTACGTCTTAGTATTCTTCTCGACTGCTGTTCGATTAAATGGTCAATTTGCCGATCAGACGATAGCTCCATCTTTTTCGTCATCCTTCAACAAAGACTTCGGGCTCATCCTGTTCGCTAGAGCGTGGTGTTCCCGGCTTCCTAACGGGCCGTTCCCCGTAAGGCCCCGCCGAGTCTATTTTCACCCTTCGGGCCTGGCGCATTAAGGGTGTCTTTTTACACGGCGCAGGGGAGGTGGGGGTGGCCATTTGTGCGTGATAATATTCCGGTGACAGTCAACTGGCCTTAACCAAACAGCGTGTAGGGGGAGGGGGCGAGGAGGGAGGGGGCGGGGCGAGGAGGGATGAGAGGGGAGGAGAAGGAGGGGCGGAGGGGCAGAGGGCAGGGTGGGGAAAGGTGCAGAAAATAGGCGGATAACAATAAAGGGAAGAGGGGGAGGACTGACACGGAGAGGAAGGAAAGGGAGAGCTCGAATTAATGGAGGGCAGGAAGGGGTCATCACAAGCACACTGATGATAAAAAAAGATAAAAGAAAACTCAAAACAAAACAAGTGAAGAATAACGATAACGATCGTTATAGTAATGAATACAGCCATAGCAGAAACTACAGTAACAAAAATGAGATACTCTAAAAAAAATATATATATACAGTAATAACAGCAACACCCCCAACAACAATAACAATGATAACGACACTAGCAACAACAACAATGATAATAATAGTAAAAATAATAATAACAATGTTAATAATAACGATAATAACAATAACAATGAAGTAAAAATCCTATATAAGTACAAAACCCGAATATCAGCTTAAGATGAACGACGGATGAAAGTGACAAACAAATTAATTCATCCTTTGTTTGCAGACAAATCAAGTATCAAGATCCACTGTTTATTGTCAAACAGTACCTGTCCGCTGTCAAACAAGGAAGAAAAGTGAATAACAAAATGAATCATTCATACCGCCTTCACAGAGAAGAATATCAGGAAGAGAGACAAAGGAATAACGAGAGTGGATAGAAGGGCAGATACAGAGACAAAAGAATAACAGAAGAACAGAGAAGGGAAATAACAAGAGTGGATAGAAGGCAGATACAGAGACAGAAGAATAACAGGAGAGCGAAAGGAATAACAAGAGTGGATAGAAGGACAGATACAAAGAATATCAGGAAGAGCGAAAAGGAATAACGAGAGTGGATAGAAGGACAGGACAGAAGAATAACAGGAAGAGACAAAGGAATAACAAGAGTGGATGGAAGGACAGATACAGAGACAAAAGAATAACAGAAGAGCGAAAGGGAATAACAAGAGTGGATAGAAGGACAGACACAAACACAGAAGAACTGCAAGAAGACAGATTAAGCCAGGCAGGCAGCCCGAATGAAACATCCTGAGAAAAAAAGTAAAAATAAAATATAAAATATATCTGTAAAAAGTACATTCTATAATTAATACGTCATTACACTATTGAATTATCGAATAGTACAATTACAGTCAAATGAAAGAATAAGCGAACTGGAAAATAGACAAGACAGAAAGATTCAGATATAAAGAAAAGATGGGCTAAAGTAGACATAAGGAAAGAAGAGATGGAGAAAAAGATGGAGAGAAGGAGAGATACAGAGAAAGGAAAAGGAGCTGAAGGAAGTATGATGGATGGGACATAGCGATGAGGAAGAAGAGGCAAGAGAGAGTAATCAACAACAAGGGAGAAAAATAAGGCGATGGATCACTAGACCTTTTCCCTCTCTCTCTCCCCCCCTTTCACTTCTCGCCCCCCTCTCCCTTCCTCCCCCCCTCCTCACTTACTCGCCCCCCTCCCTCCCCTCACTTCTCGCCCTCCCCCCCTCTCTCACTTCTCGCCCTCCCCCCCCTCACTTCTCGCCCCTCCCCCCCCTCACTTCCGCCCTCACTTCTCGCCCCTCTCCCCCCCTCCTCACTTCTCGCCTCTCCCTCCCCCCTCACTTCTCGCCCCTCTCCCTCATCCCTCACTTTCTCCCCTCCCTCCTCCCTTTCCTTTCTCTCCCTCAGAACCCCCCCTCCCCCCTTTTACCACCAAGCAATACGATCTCTCCGCCTGCTTCTTCCTGCAATAATTCCATAAACTATTAATGGCAGCCAAGGAGATTTCCCTGCGGCGGTGCTATAAATAGGCCAACACACGAGATGAACTCCGCCGGCCGTTAGCACAGGCGTTCGGCTAAGGGAGTACCTTCTCGCGGGCGCTTTCTCGTGTCGCTTGCTGAGGCTACTCGCAGGAGGGGGGCCGTGGCGGGTAATTCAAAACGGGCACTATTCCCCGTATATTTTTTTTTGGATTCATTTGTTTTCAAAGTCTCTCTCTTTCTCTTTCTCCAGATCCTCTTCTCTCTCTCTCATCATCTCTCTCTCCTTCTCTCTTCCTCTCTCTCCTCTCTCTCTCTCTCATCCCTCTCCCTCTCCCTCCCTCTCCCTCTCCCTCTCCTCTCCCTCTCCTCCCCTCCCCTCCCCTCCCCTCCCCTCCCTCCCCTCACCTCTCACCTCCCTCCCTCACCCTCACCCTCTCACCCTCTCCCTCTCCTCTCCGTCTCGGGCATCCTCCAGAGAGCGTTCGGACAGAGGATCCGTGCGGGTATTGGTTCCCCATCTGCGTCCTCCCCGCCGAACCAGTGCTGCGAGAGGATGTTGTGTGGCTTTATCGATGCATGAACGTATCTTCCTCCTCCTCCTCCTCCTCCTCTCTTCTGGTCTCTCCTACCCCCCTCCTCCTCCTCTTCCTTCTTTTTCTTTTTCTTCTCCTTCTCCTATCCGCCCACCTCCACTTCCTTTCTTTTTCTTCTATCCTCCTTCTTCCTATTCCTCCTCCTCTTCCTTTCTTTTTCTTCTATTCCTCCTCCTCTTCCTTTCTTTTTCTTCTTTTTCTCTCCTTTCCTCTTCCTTTCTTTTTCTTCTATTCCTCCTCCTTCTGGCCTCTCTATCCCTCCTCCTCCTCTTCCTTCTTTTTCTTCTTCTTCTCCTCTTCCTTCTTTTTCTTCTTCTTCTCCTCTTCCTTCTTTTTCTTCTTCTCCTCTCCTTCCTCCTCCCCCTCCTTCTCCTCCTACCCCTCTATCTTCCTACTCGCCCCTCTCCCCTCCTATCCTCTATCCCCTCTCTCCATCCCCTCCTCCTCCACGTCGGCACCCGCAAATTTCTGGCTATCATCCCAGTATTATTTTCATTTCTTTAGCCTCCGCTCACTTGTTTGCTTGTTTACTTGTTTATTGATATCTTTGTTTGTCTGCTTATTTGTTTGTCAATGTCTTTGTTTGTTTGTTTACTAGTTTATCAATGTTTTTTCTTCGTTTGTTTACTTGTTCATCATTGTGGTTGTTTGTTTGTTTACTTGTTTATCATTTTTGATTGTTTAATTGTTTATTAATGTTTTTGTTTGTTTGCTATTTTATCAATGTTTTATATGTTTGCTTGCTCGTGTATCAGTGTTTCTGATTGTTTGTTTACTGATATATTGATGTGTCTGCTTGTCTGTTTACTTATTTATTACTGTGGACAACCGACCTCGGCGCCTAAAAAGCAACTTATGCAGTCTTCCTAACACTAACAACATCCACGCCTTTTCTACTCATAACATTCTTTCACACCATCAAAACCACCAAGAACAACCACAACCAACAACCACATTCCCACAAAGAACAACCACCAACCACAAGAGCAACCACACCAACACATTCCACCACCACACACACCACACACACACACACACACACACACACACACACACACACACACACACACACACACACACACACACACACACTCCTCTCGCTGTTACGAAATGCATCTCCGCCACTTCTGAATGGCATTGTATAGCGTCACGCATCAACGGGAACGCGTCGGTAGGGGGTGGAGAGCAGGAGTTGGGGGAGAGGAGTGGGGAGGAGGAGGAGGAGGAGTTGGGGGAGTGGAGGGGAAGGAGGAGAAGGGGGAGAGGGAGGAAGGAGAGGTAGAGCAGGGAGAGAGGAGGAGGAGGAGAGGGAGGGGAGGAGGAGGAGGGAGGGAGGGAGGGAGGAGGAGAGCAGGGAGCGTAGGAGAGGAAGAGGGGGGGGCGATGTAGAGCAGGGAGAGGGAGAGCAGGGAGAGGGAGAGGAAGAGGAGGGGGAGGGTAGAGCAGTAGGGGTTTCTCAGGACCGAAAGCCCGCAGTATGGTGTAAGGGGGACGACCTCGGGTATGGTGCCTGGGTGTAGTGATGGGAGGAATGCTCGGATATTGGATAGGCGGGCCACACTGCAATGTTTGGAGGGAGCGTCGTGGAAGGAGGTAGAGGAGGAGGAGGAGGAGAAAGTAGAGGAGGAGGAGAAGGAGGAAGGAGGAGGAGGAGGTGGAGGAGGAGGAGGAGAAGAGGAGAAAGTAGAGGAGGAGGAGAAGAGGAGGAGGAGGAGGGAGAGAGGAGGAGGAGGAGGAGGAGAGGAGGAGGAGAGGAGAGGAGGAGGAGGAGAGGAGGAGGAGGAGGAGGAGGAGGAGGAGAGAGGAGAAGAAGAAGAAGAAGAAGAAGAAGAAGAAGAAGAAGAAGAAGAAGAAGAAGAAGAGAGAATAGAGATAGAGAGAGAGAAAGTGAGAAAGAAATAAAGGAAGAGAGAAAGAACGAAACAAAAAAGTAAGCGAAAAGAGAGAGAGAGAAAAAAAATGAAATGCCAAAGTGCAAATAGATTGACGCAACGAATGTACTCTAACCGGAATGCAATGTCATGTACGCCCCTCAAGAAAAAAAAAGACAAATACAAAAAAGAAAATGAACTTCACTAAAAGCAAAGAACAAGAAAAATAAGGCGAACGGATACGAGGCAATGACATTTTTGAGTAATTCATATTGGAATATTTCCCCCCAAAAATGGGAATAGTCATTTGAAATTGGACACCATGAATTCGAAATCCCCCCCCTCCCCCCCGCCCCCGATTTTTTTTACTAAATACAAAATACTGAAACGCTGGAACCCCCCCCCCCCCAACCCCTTGCCACTTAGAAAAAATATATACATATATACATAGCGAAAAGAGAGACCCACCAAGCCTTTACCCCCTTCAAAGAAAAATGAAGAAAAATATCTATACCCTGGAAAAAAAGGGGAATAGGTTCATATTTTTTTTTATATATATACATACATATATAAAGGAGCGGCGGCGAGGAGAGATGAAGTTGTGTAATTGGAGGAAAGAGGATTTTGAGGCAGCCGGCCCGCCCCGACCGCCGCCGAAGGGAAGGGCTGAGCGCTCTCTGATCCTGACAAACGGCGACCATCTATGTATTATCAATGACACACACTCGTATTACTCGCCCTCTTCTCGCCTTGCTTCTTCTCTTCTTTTCTATTTTGCTCCCTATCCCCTCCCCCCCCACTACCATCTCCTTCTCCCCCTCCGATTCCCCTTCTTTGGCTTACTATCTACCCCTCTTTCCCTGTTTCTCTCTTCTCGTCACTTTTAACTGGCTCTTCTGGTCTTCCTCCCTATGCGTCACCTTTCGTCAAATCCCCTTATATTCCTCACCCCCCCCCCCATCTTCTATCCCCTCTCTTCCCCCTTTCCCCATCACCTTTTTCGCCTCGGCTGCAAATGTCTTCTTTCTTTCCCCTCCCCCCCTCCTTCCTTTTCCTCCTTCCTTCTCCGCGGTCTTCGAACATCACTCTCTATATATACTTTTTTCCCCATCACTGTCTGCCTCCCTCACCGAGTCCCCTGCCGCTACTCTGTCATTTTCTTAGTTCGACGCTTAATTATAGCAGCACCCTTCGCCCTTGAACCTTCCCTGGCGCCCGTAACGACCCTATCTCAACTCTAGAACCCTTAATGAAATCGGCCGAAGGAAGGCGCGCACGAGAAGAGAGAAAGAGAGAGGGAGAGGGAGAGAGAAGAAAGAAGAAAGAAGAGAGAAGAGGGAAGAGGGAAGAGGAAAGAGGGAAGAGAGAAGAGGGAAGAGAGAAGAGAGAGGAGAGGAGAGAGAGGGGGAGGGAGAGGGGAGGGGAGGGAGAGGAGAGGGAGAGGGAGAGGGAGAGGAGAGGGAGAGGGAGAGGGAGAGGGAGAGAGAGGGAGAGGGAGGGAGAGGGAGAGGAGAGGGGAGGGGGAGAGAGAGAGAGGAGAGAGAGAGAGAGAGAGAGAGAGAGAGAGAGAGAGAGAGAGAGAGAGAGAGAGAGAGAGAGAGAGAGAGAGAGAGAGAGAAGGAAGGAAGGAGGAAGGATGCTGCTGTTCTTCCCGTTTCCCTTGACGAATTCTTCCTTCATCCCTCTCACTATCTCTACCTCTCTCTCTCTCTCTCTCCCTCCCTCTTCCCATCCACTTTTCTCCACTACTTCCACTTAAGCATCACTTACCTCCATTAAATTCCCCGGAGCCTTTATAAACACTAACTTCCACAGTTGTGCCTTCCTCGCTCTACATAAATTCGCGCCGTCACATGAAGAGCATCTGCTAAATCATGCTGTACAAAATTTGCATAGGCTGATGTTTTTCAATAGTAGTTCCGTCTTTTTTTTCTCTCTCTCTCTTTTTCTCCCGACCGAGTGGACTAATCATTATTCCGGGGCATTTTCTCTCAGAATCGGTTAACAGGAAAAAAGGAAAGAAAAATGAGAGAGAGGAGAGAGAGAGAAGAGAGAGAGAGAGAGAGAGAGAGAGAGAGAGAGAGAGAGAGAGAGAGAGAGAGAGAGAGAGAGAGAGAGAGAGAGAGAGAGAGAGAGAGAGAGAGAGAGAGAGAGAGAGAAGAGAAAGAAAGAGAAAGAAAAGAGAAAGAGAAAGAAAGAGAAAGAGAAAGAGAGACAAACAAAATCAGAGAGAAACACAAACCTCCATAACCAGACAGAGAAACCAAAACAGAAAGAAAAAAAAAACATAAATAAATAAAACAATAATAAAAAAAAATCAAAACGAAACGGAAACCCACCGAAATCCGAACCGCAGCCAAAGAATGATGAAACAGTGTATAATATCATACGCATCAAATTCAAGAATAATAATATTACCAGCGAAGCAGTGTGCTCCAGAAAATACGGAGCTCAGGTCGTATATTGCATTCCCCGCTAACTGGCTCTGGCATGTTGTTCATTAACCTAGGGTGAGAGAGAGAGAGAGAGAGAGAGAGAGAGAGAGAGAGAGAGAGAGAGAGAGAGAGAGAGAGAGAGAGAAGAGAGAGAGAGAGAGAGAGCAGAGAGAGAGAGAGAGAGAGAGAGAGAGAGAGAGAGAGAGAGAAGAGAGAGAGAAGAGAGAGAGAGTAGAGAAGAGAGAGAGAGAGAGACGGTTTGTGTGTGTGTGTGTGTGTGTGTGTGGTGTGTGTGTGTGTGTGTGTGTGTGTTGTTGTGTGGTGTGTGTGTGTGGTGTGTGTGTGTTGGTGTGTTGTGGTATGTGTGTGTGTGTGTGTGTGTGTGTGTGCGCGCGTGCGCGTGTGTGTGCGTGCTGTTGTGCGCGTGTTTGTGTCCGTGCACGAGAGTGAATATATACTTATAAACTTGTATATCCATTTGCCTTTCTGTCCCGAAGTATCTAAATACATGAGTATACATGTATTCGCATATTTGCATGTATGCAAGTGTAAATGCATGTACTTATGTATGTATGTATGTATGTACTATGTATTTATGTATGTATATATGAATCAATGAACGAATGAATGAATGAATGAATGACCGTACGCATGCATGCACGTAAAGTATGCGTGCGTACTTCATGGAATGTGTATACGCATATTCTGTACTGTATATATCTGAACGAGTGTGCACGCACTCCATTCACTAAAGGGGAAGTAGGTATACATGTAGGCCTATGCGTATAACGGGAATGTTAACCCTAGGCAAATGACGCTATTTGTGGTCCACTTAAACCACTTCTGTGCTGACTAAGCCCGTATTCTCCTGTGACCGAGTGTATGGCGTCCTTCGCAACTTTTAAAATCACGGCCAAAAAAAAAAACACCATAAATTCTCATTTTCTCACTCAATATTCTTTCCTCATACTCTCACTCCGTGCAAAAAAAGTACACGACGCAGATTGATGTAGATTTCCTTATCTTTAATCTTATAAAAAAAAAAGCTGAGAAAAGACAAGAGAGAAGGAGAGAAGGAGAGAGAGAGAGAAAGACAGAAAGAGTGGAAAATGGACTCGCCCGATGGCATCAACAGCGCCTCATAAACGGGGTCTTTCCTTACGAGTTTTGGCGGGAGAGAGCGCTCGTTGGCAACGCTACGACGCCAAGGTGGTCCTACATCAGGCAACCAACCCCTTTAGACACTCACCTGAAAAAAGACAAAATACAATTAATTATCGCTTCAGAAAATTAGCTACACTAAAACTGATTAGCTACGTGGCATTATAATTCATTGAGCTCAGGCCCAAAATTACCTCAGTATTTCATTATTTACTTACGTGGCCGATTACAGCTGCTTTTTAATAATGTTTACATGAATGCGAGGCGTAAATTGTTTCAAATGACAACATTACTTAACTCAGCATCATCATTAGTTCCCCATTACGGATCCTGCGCAGTCGGGTTCTATTCTCTCGCAATCAAATTACATTCGTGCTAGTGCTACCCCCCCCACCCACCCCACCCCCTCCCTCGTTCCGAAACCCTCTTTTCCCGGCGCTGTAACCTAATAATTAAAGAAAAGATAATGAGGCCGAGACGAGCAAAAATGAGCCTTACAGCAAGAACGAGGGCTGAATTTCCTGGTGATTACCGTAGGCACTACACCATAATGAAGCTTTGTCTCAGCTCCGAAATCTGCATTCGTTAGGCTGTTATCTCTCTTTTTAGGGGATAACCACATCAAATATTATGCACACTGCCACACAAGAACACGAGAAGAGAAAAAAAGCGTAGGCTCAAAAATTTACCGAATACATTTTTTCTCCCTCTCTCTCCTGGAATAAGAAAATACTTTCTTGATAACTTATTACTGATTACTTATGCAGTGATTACTCTAGAGAAAAGCAGTTCAAATAAACAACACGGGGAAAATCTACAACACCCCCTCCATTTCATAGAAAATGGAGAAAAATAGGTATATGTTTAGCATTAAATATTACGCGCCTAGTGCATCCTGCCTCACTTCAGCAATCCTTAAATGAAAATGAAAGCGTAAAGGAAAATTACCTTCTCTGAAATAATATGCCATGAAAATATTCTTTCCTAATATATTTGGCATAAAACTTTGGTCATGGCGTGTGAAATATGAACAATAGGCGGGACTATATTTCCCATTTTCTGTGACACGACGCGGGAAAACTTAACACGATGTGGGACAACGTCAAATAAGTTTGTATTCAGCGTTCGCCTTGCCCCTCTTTGTTATTTTCTCTCTCTCTCTCAATCTCTTTTTTTCTCTCTTTCTTTATCACTCTACACCTCCCTCCTCCTCCAGTCTTTTCTTCTCTCTCTCTCTCTCTCTCTCTCTCTCTCTCTCTCTCTCTCTCTCTCTCTCTCCTCTCTCTCTCTCTCTCTCTCTCTCTCTCTCTCTCTCTCTCTCCTCTCTCCCTCCATCTTCCACGCTCCGATATTCTGCTTGATCATTCTTTTTAATATGCACTTTCGGCAGCGGACGCCCTTGTAAAAT
>NW_020871806.1:150621-163121 GCF_003789085.1 Penaeus vannamei
ATCCCTCCCCCTTCCTCCCTCCCTTCCTCAACCCCTTAACTTTTCTTCCTCCATCCCTCCAGTTATCCTCAGCATCCCCTTCTCTACTACTGTGGGTTGGAGGAAGAGGAGGAAATAGAGAGGAGGAAGGGGAGGAAGAAGAGAGGAGAGGTGGAGGAGAAGGAGAAAGCAGAAGAGAGGGAGGAGAGTAGGAGGAGGAGGAGAAGGAAGAGAAGAGAGAGGAGAGGAGGAGGAGGAGAGGAGAGATGGAGGAGGAAAAGAAGGGAGGAGTAGGATAGGGGAAGGAGAAGAAAGAGAGAGGAGTAGGAGGAGAAGGAGGAGGAGGAGGGAGCAGAGGAACAGAAGAGGTGTCATGGCGCGTGTAAAATACTGACCTCTGATTTATCACTTAATCCCCGGCCCAGGGCGTGATCCGCCGCAGCACGTCAATTTCCCAGCGCCGGCAATAAAGGTCTCGGCGGAATGGCCACCGAGGAGCCCCCGGCGACGCCCTCTCTCTCACGGCTTCCTCGCGGTGGGCCTCGTCCGTTTATTATTTCCGAGGGCGGGCGATCCGAGCGCTAATGCCTCCCCAATAGCGGCCGATTGTTTCCTCTCCCCGACGGCGACCCGGACCCTGAGCTGCGAGGCCTCGAGGAGGAGGGCGGGGGCGGCTCTCCCCACGACGCCGTCAGAGTCGAGATCCCCTCCAAAGCGGGTTCGTACTCAGCTGTCCGAGTTTGCGAGTCCGTAACTTCATAGCTGCGACTACTGAGCTCATTTGGCTGAATATAATGCTGTAGTTATAGAAGCTTTAGAGCAAGCAAGTTTATGCAACAATGATGAGTTTCCATATCTGATGCTTATCCATCTTGCAGTAATACTCTCGTTATACCTCCCGAGGGACACCGGCATAATGGCGCTTTATCTGTAACCATTACCAGCGCTAAATTATGTAGCCGCTCACATCCGAACAACATCGAGGCGTAGCGAACGGCGCCTGCGATTGGCCGCCCGTGATCCAGGTAGGACGCCGCCGCGAGTTCATTGGCGCGCAGCTCCTCTGCTAATGCATGGCGACATGGGATTGGCTGAGCCATGGGGGATTTCATGAATTACTACTGCCAGATAAATCCGATGCTTGCGGCTACCTCGCGGAGTCCTAAATTCCGCCGAAGGACTTCCTCGGCATCCTGGAGGAGGCGCCTCACTGCGGCAGCGGCGGTCTGCGCGGTGACTGACTGAGCTCCCTTATCCCGGGCTCAGCCGTCTGCGGCGCGGGGCGAGGCCGGCAGCCCCTGATACATAGGAACTCCGTCTTGGACACTAATGCCTCCTGCCTCAACAGGATCGACACTCGGGGATCCGGCCGGGGGGGGGGGGAGGCTTCCATCCCATTTTTTAAGGGCGCCGACGGATTTATCGCGGCCATCTCTCTCCCGTTACACTCTACCAGATCTACGACAACAGAACCCAATCTACAAATCTACCATAACTTCACGCCGAATATATATACACTCGGTCCGCGCGTTCTAGCCTGTTTTTCAAATAAACCTGCATCATACATCAACTGTGTTTGGAACAGCAAAACGTGGGACGAGTTGTACCTCCACAATTAATATCTTTTGACAAACTGTAGCGTTTGCGAGCGTTGGCTTATTTAGCCATTTCCTGTCCCTTCTGCAATGATTAGTTTATTCATAAACATATTTGTATCTCGAGACTAATTGCCTCACTCGGCACGTATATTTTAACGATCAGAATTATTTCGCTGACACACACGAATTAAAATTCCATCGGAATCGCAGGCGAAATCTTTAAGAGAGTGGGGGGTTGGGAGCCGGGGAGAGGGGAGGGGGGGAGAGAGGGGAAAAAAAGAGCGTTTAATATTCTCATTCTAAGCAGTGTGAGTTGAGTCACAGTTGTTCCCGTTGATGCCGTGTTGAGGGGGAGAGGGAGGGGGAGGGGAGGGAGGGAGGCAGGAGGGGTAGCTGAAAAAGGGGGGAGGGGGTAAAATGGAGCAGAGGCATTTTGAGAGGCCGAGCACGCCGCAAATGGCCAGGGTGTGCCGCACATTACAACAACTCCCTGTAATTGGCTCTCACACTGGAGTTGCCAACAAACCTTTTCCCCTCTTTTTTTCCCCTCTCCCTTGTCGCCAAATGTTATTCGCATACGGCAGGGGAAGGAGCAAGCCAGAGTGACCGCCGACTTCGGGCTCATCCGAGGTCAGAACGAGACCGAGTGTTCAAAGGAAAGCTTGTGAACTCAAAACGCGAGCGCGCGCGAGAGACGTCGGAGTGCCGGACTTCCCCACTCTTTTATTTACGTTTGTATTTTTAACGATAGACAGCCGTTCCTAATTGTTCCCGCGAAACATACAATTTTCAGTTCAATTATGAAGATTAAAGTATTAATGCACTTTGCTTCAATAACTCTTGAGCGTAATGATACACATAACTGTTCCACTTGTTTACCTTAGACATTTGGCATCGTTTAAATCATAAGTTATTTCTCCTGTGCTTTCTCAGACGGTCGAGTTTGTCAATTAAAAGCAATGATTTACACTAATTGATGTTTATAACTAAGGTTTATACCACTAGAACAGCTTTTATTACCTGAAATAAAAATACTAATGGTAATAATTGATAACAAATATCAAGGTGAATTTGGAAAATAGACATTACAACGGCGAGCTTAAATACTTTTTGTTCCTGCTCGCTGGAAATGCATAACATAAACATAATTGGGAGTAAATTACGCTTTATAGCTAATATCTAAATTGCAGCGCGACTGACTCCATTCGAGTTATGGAAGCCATTGCCGTGATTCCAGGAGAGGAGAGTAAGGCGCGAGTCGACGGGACGCGCAGACTGTCAGTCTTGTTCATGTTTCCCATCCAATTAAAAATTATCGTAACTAATGAATTTATGCATCGCCGCTAATTAATCATACGCTGTATGTAATTAATGTTTAAATCGCAGTAAGGTTATTTGCGTATCATGGTTGATTAATTGATGTTCAGTAGGAAAATTATTCATGTATCAACGGTAATTCGTGTGTCCGGCCGAGGCATTCGGACGCGCCCGAAGAATCCGAACATTTTTCTGTCCGTACAACACGACATTAATTGGCAAAGAAAGCCCCCCCGCGTCTTAAATAATTGATTCGGTTAAAATACGACGAGAAAGGATAAACAAAAAAAAAAAAAAAAAAAAAAAAAGAGAAAGAGAAGGAGAAGGAAAACAGGGGAAAAAATAAATAAACAAAACGAACGCGCACACACACAAAAACGCGCACAGCAGCAGCGGAAAGTAAAAATTATATCCCCGGCAATACACAGCTGAACGAGGGGAGGAGCTTATCCCCAGTGACCATCCAACGGGGAAAAATTGAACAGGTGTATGGAGGTACAGAGGAAGGGGAAAGTGTACAGCCCGGGTAGGTGAGAGAGCTGGCTTTGGTTGTACAGTACAGATGAGGATCAGAGAGGATGTACAATCCAGGTAGAGGCCAGAGTGGCTACGTAGGACGGGCAGGGGAGGGAGGGAGGGAGGGAGGGGGAGGAGGGAGGGAGGGAGGGAGGGGAAGGGGGGACAGTTGCCGTAAAGTAGAAGGTCGAGAAGGGTCCACGGTGCTGGGGGCGTCTGCCGGGAGAACACGGGGGACTTCTGAGGGGACTGAATGCAGAGGACGTCGGGTAAAGGCAACCTCCGACGTGGCTGACGAAAGGGGACCTCAGGGGAACGCAAAAGAACATCAGATGTGGTTACCTACAGGAAGCGTATGAGACATCCGAATACAAGATATTCCTGCTGTGGATGAGTACGGGGACTTCAGAGGTAGTTGACTGCAGGAAGCGTCTGAGTTGGCTGATAAAAAAGGACGTCTGAAGTAGGTGAATACAAGAGGCGTCTGAAGTAGCTGAAAGGAGAGGACGTAGGAGGTGGTCGAGTACAGGGGACGTCTACAATGAAAGCCTGAAGTGGTTGCACAGTATGAGGTAAGGGCCACGGCGGAACATAACATTATAGTAGTGTTGTATTAAATGTGTTTGGGTCATAGTAGATCAGGGGCGATATTCACGAGAGGTCTATGACAAATTTCAAGGTTAACACATAACTAGCACTTATATTTTTTAGCATATCATAATAATTCAATGTGATAATGAAATAAAATTACTGTTGCAGTGAATCTCAAGTATATCATGATTAAGATATTACATATCTATTATTTTTTATGTTTACATGGTACCCTGCACATTTGTTATGACTGCGCCAGCTGAGAAGACGCGGGATGCCATTTGTATTTATCTACGAGAAAATTGCAGTGAACAAGAAGGAAACATCCAAATTAACGTGTGACAGTAAGTAAAAAAGTGTAAGGGAAGTTTAGCATATCATTCCTGAGGCGGAGATGTCTTCAACTACTGTAAACTCGCAGTAGTGTTATCGGCGTCTCACAAAAACAATCTATATACAATCCTTTCGCCTGTGGGACACCTCCGGACCAATCCTAAACTTCGGCCGAGTCATAGGCCAAATCTCGGAGTTAAAGACCTCTTTCCTGCCAAAGACAAAGGTCGGAGTCTGTGACCTTTCGCGAATACCGCCGCAGAGCCCTCGGAAGTGGGTTGTCATCAGGCGTGAATGCCGGAGGAATATGGGTCAGTTACGCGAAACAGCCGCCGAATCTACGGATGTGACATGCCCTGAGGTCAAAATAGGAAGTCCGGTTCCCAGCGCACAACATACACACAAACAAACAACCGCAAGAAAAAAAGTATCTCCCAGTTTCCATAAGGGTGCTCCGTAAGGCACATGAATAGCATAATACCTTATCGTACATACCCTTTAGGGAATAATAAAGGTACATCAGAACTTGAAATTCCCCTTTAAAAGAGCAGTTAAAAAACTCGTTCCACAGTTATTTTTTCTCGTGTTTCCGGAAAGAGATGGAGGCGGCTGATGTTGAGGAGGAAGGAAGAGAAGACGAGAGGAGGGGCGAGGGAGACGAGTGAGGGGAGGGGCAAGGGGAAACTAGGAGAATCCGTGGGAAATACGCCAGCATGTGCAAGGTGTGGCTACCAAGACATATGTGGCTCTTAGTATGGCCTCTCTACCTGGCCCTCGGCCTATGAGAAAGGCCCGAGTTTGTCTACCTGTTGTTATTTGAATTATTTTTCTGCTGCTTTAGATTTCTCTGAGGAGAAGTGCCACGCTATGCAATGGACGAATTTCATTATCATTACCAATGTCACATAGGCAGTCAGGCACATACTCACTCATACACGAACACAAACACGAACGAACATACGCGAGAGGTGTGAGAGGAAAGAGAGAGAGAGGGAGAGATAGAGATAGAGATAGAGATAGATAGATAGAGAAAGAGAGAGAGAGAGAGAGAGAGAGAGAGAGAGAGAGAGGAGAGAGAGAGAGAGAGAGAGAGAGAGAGAGAGAGAGAGAGAGAGAGAGAGAGAGAGAGGAGAGAGAGAGAAGAATCCAAGTACTATAGAATGCAAACAAGCAAGATCTTCACATTGCCAGTGCATGTTCTCGTATGCCTGAAATACTTCCAAAGAAGAATGGTGAATTATTATTGCCACACCTTCCTCTCCTCGAACACGCACCTCACTTGCCATCGGGAAACAATGCTGGCATCTTCTTCCGCTCTCTCTTGCCCAAATTTCATCACGTATCTCATGCTCTCCAGTCTTATTATTTCATGGCAAAGTCTTGCTCTCACCGCCCTTTTTATTCATGTGCGTTCTCTCTTACCTCCTCTTCCTCTCTCTCTCTCTCTCTCTCTCTCTCTCTCTCTCTCTCTCTTCTCTCTCTCTCTCTCTCTCTCTCTCTCTCTCTCTCTCTCTCTCTCTCTCTCTCTCTCTTCCTCTCTCTCTCTCTTCTCTTCTCTTCTCTCTCTCTTCTCTCTCCTCTCTCTCTCTCTCTCTTCCTCCCCCCCTCTCTCTCTCTATTCCTCCCCCTCCTCTCTCCCTCTTTCCCTTCCTCCTCCACCTCTCTCTCTCTCTCCCTCTCTCTTTCTCTCTCCCCCCCCCCTCTCTCTCTCTCTCACTTCACTCCAATGGAATTCTAGCTCCAGAGCCACATATGCATCCGGCTACATTTATACCTTCGCAACCCTGTCCTATAATATATAGTGTTATTCCGCCTTTTGGTCTCCCACTATACTACGCAGAGACTGATAATTAAATACGTATATACATACACAACACGTATGGGTGCTTGCATTTTAAAGTATCATAAAAAAAAATGTCATATGTACATATCCCCACCAAACGCACAAACACAAGCACACACGCACGTACACTTCCCACCTCTTTCCCCCTCCCCCCATTTTGTCGCCTCCCATTCGCCCATTCCCCTGCCCTTCTCCCATCTCCCCCTTGTCCTCTCCCTCCCTCCTGCGGCTTCTCCTCGGCTCCCTCCGGGCCTCCCTCGCTCCTCTCGGCTCCCTCGGCTCGTCGGCCTCCCCTCGCTCCCTCCCACAGTCGGCCTCCGCTTCCCTTGCCTCCCCCTCGGCTCCCCTCCCTTTGGCCACCGCGTCCCAGCCACATGAGAATGATACCCTGGTGTATGCAAATGTTATGAGGGTTCCTGCTACGGCGTAATGGGGCGGCGGGCGGCGGGGACTACACCCATATAATTTTTGAGATGATCAGCTGCACAGGAGGAAGGAGAGAGAGAGAGAAAAGAGAGAGAGAGAGAGAGAGAGAGAGAGAAGAGAGAGAGAGAGAGAGAGAGAGAAGAAGAGAAGAGAGAGAGAGAAAGAAGAGAGAAGAAGAGAGAGGAGAGAGAGAGCAGAGAGGAGAGAGAGAGGAAGGGAGGAAGGGAGAAGGAGGAGTGAAGAGAAGGAGAGAGAGAAACAACCAGAACGAAGAACAAGAACGAAAGAGAGACAAAGAAAGAGACGGAGAGAGATAGAGAAGAGAAGGCCCGAAAAAGCCTCCGGGCCGCACGCGAGCCTCCGCCGGCCGTGGCTCCACCGCAGGGCCGTGCCACGCGCCGCCACCTCCTTCCTCGCGGCTAATTTGTCCCGCGTCGTAAAAACGGCAAGCAACGGGTTAGCTTGCTTCCCTCTCGCTCGCTGTTCGTTCAGGGCCGGTTTGGAAATGTGTCCTATATGTTTGATGAAAGCGGTGGGAAAAAGTCTCTATATCTGCCTTTCTCTTTCTCTCCCTCCCTTCCTCCTTTCCTCCTTCCCCCCTTCCACCCACCTAGTCTCTCTCTCTCTCTTCTCTCTCTCTTTCTTTTTATCTCTCTCTCTGTGTGTGTGTGTGTGTGTGTGTGTGTGTGTGTGTGTGTGTGTTGTGTGTGTGTGTGTGTGTGTGTGTGTGTGTGTGTGTGTGGTGTGTGTGTGTGTATGTGTGTGTGTGTGTGTGTGTGTGTGTGTGTGTGTTGTGTGTGTGTGTGTGTGTGTGTGTGTGTGTGTGTGTTGTGTGTGTGTGTGTGAGTGTGTTGTGCGTGTGCGTGTGCGTGTGTGTGTGTGTGTATGCACGCGTGTGTGTGTGTGCACGCGCGTGTGTGTATGTGTATGTGCATGCATTTGCCTATGTGAATGCGCGTGCTCGCATGTACATATCCGCCTGCGTGTATGCCCGTACGCACACGCACAAGTACACACCCTTGGGCACATCCGCGTCAAAAAGCAAACAAAGTCAACGACGTATTGCGCGGATGAAAGCAAAACATCTCGGCGGAATCCATAAAAGAGATGATGATCCCCAAGCACACGGGGCACCCGACGCACACGTGTCTTTAGGGAGACGCATGGGGAGGGGAAGGGGGGGGAGGGGGAGAGGCAGGGGGAGGGGAGAGGTATGGGGGAGGGGGAGACGCATGTGGGGGAGAGGCAGGGGAAGAGACGAATGAGGGAGGGAAAGAGGCATGGGGGGAGGGAGAGAGGCATGGGGGGGGGAGAGGCAGGGGGAGGGGAGAGGTATGGGGGAAGGAGAGGCAAGGGGAGGAAGAGAGGTATGGGGGGGGAGGGGGAGAGGTATGGGGGAGGGGGAGAGGCATGGGAGGGGAAAGGGGGAAGGGGAGGGGGAGGGGAGGGAGAGGGGGAAAGGTTATGGGAGGGGAAGGAAGGGAGGCGACGAGGAGATGGAGGAAGAGGAAGAGGCGGAGCATTAGGATGAGGAATGAGGTTGAGGATGAGGAGATAAGTAGGAGAAGATGAAGAAGAATAGGAGGAGGACGAAAATGGGAAAGAAAAAAGGAATAGGAATAGGAGAAAAAAGGAGAGGAACAGGAGGTAAAAAAAGTTAGAGAAGAAGAAAAGGAGATGAAAACGGAGGAAATGAAGAAGAGAAAAGAGGAAGAAGAAAAGGAGGAGGAGGAAGAGGAAGGCTAAAATCACATCTCCCGAGTCCCGAACAGCACTCCGGTCGCCGCGACATAAAACAGCGTCCCCGGGAGACAAAATATCCGCTTTCCTCCGAACGCATCTCCTTAATCCGCTCCGGGGATCAGATCGCGTTGCCCTGAGACGAATTAGCGAGCGGAGGCCACGGCGGAGGGAGGGCAATAGGGGCGGAGGGAGGCGAGGGAAAAGGGAGGAAATAGGGGAGGGAAGGAGGGAGGGAGGGAGGAGGAAAAGGGAGGAAATAGGAGGAGGTGGGAGGGAGGGAATAGGGGGCGGAGGGAGGGAGGGAAAAGGGAGGAATAGGGGGAGGAGGGTGGGAGGAAGGGGAGAGAAGGGAAAGGGAAGGGAGGAAAGAGGGAGGAGGGAATAGGGAAGGAAAGGAAAGAGGGAGGGAAGAAATGGAGTAGAGAGGGAGGGAAAGGGAGGATAGGGGAGGGAGGAAAGGGGGAAAGGGGGAACGGATAAGGCGAGGATAGGAAGAAGAGGGAGTGAGAGATAACAAGCAAGGAGGGGAAAGAGTGCGAAAGAGAGGGAGGGAGAAAGGAAAGAAGCGAAGGAAAAAAAGGGGAGAGGAGGAGGGAAGGAGGGAAAAGCGCAAAGGAGGAAGGAGAAAAGGGAGGTACAGACGGCGGAGAGGAGGGAAGGAAGCAGCAGACAGAGCATCGCAGGAAGAGAGGGAACGAGGGAGGGAGGGAGGGCGTCTGTGTCGAATTAACGGGGGTCGGCCGTGTGACTGGGCCATGTCGAATCCCCGACTGGGTGGGCTGCTCTATATTGATTCCGTATGCAGATTATGGAGACTTTTAACATATTGGGTGATGAGGCATGTCCGCCCTGGAGATGTTTCCGAGGAGAAGGAAGAGGAGGAAGAAGACCGAGGTGGAAGAGCGAGAGAGAGGGAATGGAGCCGAGGAGAGAGAGAGAGAGGAAAAGGAGGAGGAGGAGGAGGAGGAGGCCATGCTACGAAGATGGCTCGATCGCCGGGCACCATCAAAGGGTTGTTGGGAAGGACAGAGTGTGGCGTCACGACACTGGACACTATTGTACGCGCGGTCGGGAGTGCACTCGCCGTGGGGAGTGAAGAGGGCAGGTGGCGGAGTTGCTATGAATGGCGGAGTGGCGCCCATTCTGTGTACGGATGGGCGTGAAAGGACAGTGTGTATCGGAGAAAGCAACGTGCGTGCATATTCATTAAAAGGCGCGCGAGTGTGTTTACATACACACATATGTATGTGTATATCCTCCCCCCCCCCCCCCCTCTCTCTCTCTCTCTCTCTCTCTCTCTCTCTCTCTCTCTCTCTCTCTCTCTCTCTCTCTCTCTCTCTCTCTCTCTCTCTCTCAATGCATATATACATATATACACACATGACACAAAACGTGCACACACACACACACACACAAACACACACCACACACACACACACACAAACACACAAACACACAACAACACACACACACACGACGCACACACGAGAGGGCGGCAGATCGATGCCGGGCCGCCATAAGGGAAAGCCACGGAAGGAACGATAAACGTTTGTATAGCGCCGTTGTTGGTATTTATGGCCGAATATTCCCGAAAAGAAGTGACGGATATTGTAGATAAACGTTTGCAGAGTACCAGCGCGGAGTTTGTAAGTCAACATGGGGAATTGAGAGGGAGGGGAAGAGCGGCGTCTCGCGGGGGAGTGTTTGGAGAGCGTCACACGGCGAGAAAAGGCGAACTAATGAGGGAAAAGAGGAATAGGGAGGAAGAAAAAAAGAAGAATCCTTTGCATGGGATGAAGAAGAGGATGTCGAGGGGAGAGGAGCAGGGTGCTTATGCCATCCTTCGGGAGAGGGGAATGGGAGAGGGAATGGGTGTATGGAGAAAGGTTGAATGAGGAGAGGAGGAAGGAGGAGGAGGAGGAGGAGAGGAGGAGGAGGAGGAGGAGGAGGAGGAGGAGGAGGAAGGAGGAGAGAGGAGGGAGAGGAAGAAGGAGAGGGAGAGGGAAAGGGAGGGAAAAGGAGAGGGAAAGGGAGTAAGGAGAAGGATGAGAAGGAGCAGGAAAATGAAATCTGCTCTTGGATGGTAGTTGAGGAGAGAGAGAGAGAGAGAGAGAGAGAGAGAGAGAGAGAGAGAGAGAGAGAGAGAGAGAGAGAGAGAGAGAGAGAGAGAGAGAGAGAGAGAGAGAGAGAGAGAGAGACAGAGAGAGACAGAGACAGAGAGAAACAGACAGAGACAGAGAGAGAAACAGACAGACAGACCAACAGAGATCAAGGTATAGACGGAGCGCGAGGGAGCGAGGCACGGGGGAGGGCAAAGACGGCGAGAGCGGACGCCCTTTAAAGAAACAAAGAGCATCAAATATCCAGTAGCAATAAAAGCCGCCATGTGTGAATCTCGTTAGCAGCTGACAGATCTAAATGATGCTTGACTGATGAGTCTCTGTAATTCAGCACACATCCTACCCACCATCATCTCCCTCTCTCTCCCTCTCTCTCTTCTATTCATTTTTATTTCGATTTCCTCTTCCTCTTCCTCTGCTTCCCCCACTCCCACTCCCTCTTGCTCCTTCCCCCCTTTTCTCTCCTTCCCCTTCTCCCTTCTTCCCCTTCCCTCCCTCTCCCTTCACCCCCCTTTCCTCCCCTCCTTTCCCTTCTCCCTCCCCTACCACTCCCTTCTCCCCCTTTCCCTTCCTCGCCCAGACGAAGAAGGCGCTGACGAGCAATTGCCGAGCCTCATTTCCATACCCGATCCAGCGCAAGCAAATGCCCCCCCCCCCCCCGGGTCTGCAATGGCACCCGGACGAAACCGCGTTAATTGCACGGTTGACACTCTCCCTTAAGCAACTTCCAAGAGTTTGGGTGATTGCCCGACTTAATGGATGTAAGAAGTGAACAGCACCTGAGGGAAATGTTGCTGCGAGGCCGGGAAGCCCTCCGCGAACCTTCTTCCTCCCCTGGAAGCCCTCTACTCCTCCTTCCCTCGAACTCCCCCCCCCCCCATCCCCCTCCTTTTGCCCCTCCCTTGCCCCTCCCTCTCTCCCCCCTCGCCCCCCCCCCTCTTGCTCGAAGTAATCCACTTGCCACAACCCGGCCGCGGCCTCTAAGTTCGACCAATTAGCACGGGAAGGTCCTCGGATTTTAAATACAATATGACCTTAAAGGCGGCAAGGAAGGAAGGAAAGGGAAGGGAGGGAAGGGAGGGAATGGGGAGGGGGAAGAACGGGAGAGGGTGGGGAGGGGAGAAGGGAAGTGGGAAGGGGGAGAGAAAGGAGAGGGTGGGGAGGGGAGAAGGGAAGTGGAACAGGAAGAGGACGGGGAGGGAATGGGGGAGTGGGAAGGAGGGAGAATAGAGAGGGTGAGGAGAGCAGAAAGGAAAAGGGAAGGGGGGAACAGAGGGAGAAGGGGAAGGTAAGGGAGGGAACAAGTAGGTTGAAGGCGACGGGTGGGGAGGGGGAGAAGGGTGGGGGTGGGGGGGGGAGGGGAAAGTGAAGCGGGGAAGAAGGAAGGAGAGAAAGAAGCAGGGATTTCGCCCGAGGCTAGAAAGGGTGATTTTTTCTCTCTCCCTTCTCTCTCTCCCATTTTTCCTTCCGTTATTTTCCCGTCGAGGCATTGTTGATATTCTCTACATCGCTTACGTTCCATGGGAGGGAAGTTGCCCGACACGAGAAAGGGAGATAATGAACTTCATTCTTGCTTCCTTTCGCGAACATCTTTTTTCTGCTTTGCGATAAAAAAAAAATGGCAAACACCATCTGAATCTGAATAGATAAAGGAAAAAAGATAATAGATAACGAAATAAATACTCCGATGAATTATTTCGGGGAACCGGTTCACAAAGACAAAGTTCGCATGGACTTACGCAACGTGCAGTCCCAATCTTTGACAAGTAGCTTGCCTGTGGGATATGAAACACACACACACACACACCACAACACACACACACACACAACCACACACACACACACACACACACACACACACACACACACACACACACACACACACACACTATATATAATATATATATATATATATATATATATATATATATATTTATATATATATTATAATATATATATATATATATATAATATATATATATATATATATATATTATAACATAAGCTGAGAGAGAGAGATGAGAGAGAGAGAGA
>NW_020871806.1:168121-179864 GCF_003789085.1 Penaeus vannamei
TATTAAGGTAAGTGGTGAAGGTATAGATCGAGATAGAGCCCACGTGGCGGACAGAGCGAGACAATAATTAACAACAACAATCTTTTTTTTACTTCTTTTATTTAGCTCCATATTCTAAAACAAACGGAAATGCATCAGACAATGGAATCAAAATACAACAGTTTCAACAATGCAACTGGTGAGCAACTACCAAAGACTGCAACTCCTTATTTACAAAGCAAGGTCGTCCTCACTTGAATGCTATTGAAACCGCGTCCCAACGATGCAAAACGGACTTGGCTTCGGCTTCGGCTCTAGTCCACGAACGCCCATCGTGTAGACGAGCGAGACACGGCGAGGTCACCCGGTCTTTGGTCCGGGGTCATTCTTCGAGCCGTCAGGTCACGAAGATGACGAGGAGGGATGAATCTCTCGGAGGACTGCGATGAATGGTGTTGTGTTGAATCGCCCAATCACGTGACGGTTTGTTTACGGTTGTGGTCAAGTCAGCGCAATCCTTTATTCATCTTTTATCTATTTAATCATAACATTTAATTACACTGGATACTGCATTGCATTTTACCTGTATACTAAACAGAACACGAAGAGAAGAAAACGAAAAGAGTAAACACAGACGAGAGAGAGAGAGAGAGAAGGCTTCTTATAACAAAAAAATACTGACAACACCTAATACACATCCACACGGTTTCCTACTCCCACCCACACCTCCCCAGTGATACCCCCCGAGCCATCAAAAACGCCCACACTTCACACACAACTCCGTCAGCTCCCTCGCGCCCCTTTAAGGACACCGCCACTTGCCCCCTTGGTCGTCCCTTCCTTCCTCTCACCCGAACCCTTACGCCACTTACCCCTTAGCACCCTTCTCTCCCCCTCCCTCCAACCCCTCCCTCCCCACCCTGCCGACTCGCCTCCAGACCTCGGCAGTCTACACTACACTTTTCCCTCCATCTCTCTCAAAGTGGCGGGCGTCTTCAGAAACGGGTCAATGCATCTGACAGGGTCAAATCGGTTAGAAAATCCACAAGACTGCCGTATACGGACAGGAGAGGGTATATATATATATATATATATATATATATATATATATATATATATATATATATATATTATATAGTGTGTGTGTGTGTGTGTGTGTGTGTGTGTGTGTGTGTGTGTGTGTGTGTGTGTGTGTGTGTGTGTGTGTGTGTGTGTGTATAACAAAATATGAAAATAATAAAACACATTTCTAGTTATAATGATGGATGAGTTCGTTTGCAATTAGCGAAATCAGAGGTGATCGTAGTAGTATTAATAATAGTATCAGGAGCAGCAGTAGCAACAGTGAAAGCGGCATCAACAAAGCAGTAGTTGTAAGAACACCCCCCAGCAGCACAAAGCACGCCACGCGCCCCACGCCCTCCCCACGGCAGCCAGCCAGGCCCCTCCGCCGCCGCCGCAGCCAGCAGGAGCAGCGGCAGGCAGTCGGCAGAGCGTCCCGCCTTAATCCTGGAGAAAGTTTTGGGGAGCGTTTCCCTCGGGGCGGCGGTGGTAAGTCCAACCCCCGGGGGAGCGCCGCGCCCTCCAGCAACCAATCATCTCTAACAAAGACTGATGGTGCCATACTCCAACTTTTCATGGCACCTTTCTAACCTTATTGAAGTTTCAATCAAAATCATTTATAAAACGGCTCGACGGGGGGGGGGGGGGAGAGGGAGAGGAGGAAGGGGTGTCCAAAAAAAATTGAAAAGCAAACATATCGAGAAATTAAAGAAAAGAAACCGAAGTAGAACACATCCCAATGGCATATACACATACGCTTGTGGATCAAGTCAATCGATACGAAAATAAACTTCATTAACCCATCCATAATTCAGCCCTTTTCGAAAGGGAATACCAAACGAGGGGATTAATGGTCACAGCAAGAGAAGCAGTTAGGTTAATGTGTGCGTGTGAGCATGTTTGGCGAACGTGTGTGTATGCGTGCGTGTGCGTGTGTAACATAAATAATGAGCAATGAATGTCCAAAGGAGACTAGCGCCTGTGCGTGTAAGTACTTCCCTACCCTGGACACGGGCCCGCACACACACACACACACACACACACACACACACACACACACACACACACACACACACACACACACACACAACACCACACACACACACACACCACACACACACAACACATACACAAACACACACACACATACACAAAAACACACACACAACACAACAAACACACATAAAATACAAACACACACACAACCACACACACACACACACACATAACACACACACACATAACACAAACACATACACAAAAACGCACACACACACACAAAACAAAACACACCAAACACACACAACATACACACAAGCAACACACATAAACAAACACACACACACACACACACACACACACACACACACACACACACACACACACACACACACACACACACACACACACACACACACACGCACACAACACACACACACACACACACACACACACACACACACACACACACAACACATTCACAAACAACACACAAACAAACACACACACACACACGCACTAACACACCGCTTGGCTTCTCAGTCTACTCTATTGATCTCCCTTAATCCCTTGACCAAGAACGCATTACGTCATCGATTAGCGGAGAAGAAACAAGATAATAATAACAAAAAAAAAAATAAAAGAAAAGAGAGAAAGAAAGAAGTACAAAATCGAAAAAGAGGATGAAAATAAAGAAAGAAAGAGAGAAAAAAAGAGAGAGAAAGAACAACACGCACACAAACACGCAGGAGAAACAACCCACCAAGAAGGAGCTATTTTTCTGAGGGGAAAGAATAAAGGATTATTGGAAAGGAGTCTATTGTTGAAGTGATACATCCATTTTGGGTTTCTGTTTCTGATTTTTTTTTTTCTCTCTCTCTCTTATTTTTTTGGGGGGGGGTCATTTTTTTCTATGTTATCTGTATTTCTTTTTTGTTGTTTTTGTATTTGTTTATCTTCTTTCGGTGGGCCTTGTTCTTCTAATGTTCTCCAGTTCTTTGTACAGACGCTTTATCAAGCTCTCTCTATCTTATTCTCTTGTTCTCATTTTATATATTTTTTTCTATATTTTTCTTTGTTTGTTTATATCTTACTCTGCCCCTTCCTTCTTTCTCCTCTCTCTCTCTCTTTCACTATTTATCCGTGTCCCTTTCCCTCCCTCTCTCTCCCTCTCATTTCCTACCTCTCACCATCTCCCTCCCTCTCTTCCTCTCCCTCTTTATCTCTTCCCCTCTCCCTCTTTCTCTCTTCCCCTCTCCCCTTCCACCCCGAAACAAATGCATTTACCCTCAATTAAAAAAAATAAAAATAAAAATAACAACGGATCACTAATGAAATCATCCGAAATTCACTACGTCTGGAGGTCCATCCGTCTCAGCCATTCATCATAAAGGGGAAAAAAATGTAATCGCAACAGGACAATTAGCCAAAGAATAATGGTCAGTGTGGCGGAGGATGTCTCGAGGGGAAAGCGGCCAGGGGAAGAGGCAGAGGGGAGGGCGAGGGGAAAGCGGCCAGGGAAGAGGCCGCGGAGGGGAGGGCGAGGGGAGAGGATGGGGAGGAGGAGGAGGGAGGAGGCGAGGGGGAGAGGGGAGGAGGGGGAGGAGGAGGAGAGGGAGGCGGAGGGGAGGAGGAGGGAGGAGGAGAGGATGGGGAAGGAGGAGGAGGAGGCGAGGGAGAGGGATGGGGAGGAGGAGGAGGAGGAGGAGGGAGAGGATGGGGAGGAGGAGGAGGAGGAGGGGAGGAGGAGGGGAGAGGAGGGAGGAGGAGGAGGCGAGGGGAGAGGATGGGGAGGGAGGAGGAGGAGGGGAGGCGGAGGCGTAGAGGATGGGGAGGAGAGGAGGAGGCGAGGGAGAGAGGCCGCGCTTGGGAAGGGGAAGGCGAGGGATAGGCAGGACGGAGGAGGAGGAGGGAAGGAGGCCAGGCTGCTGGAAAAGAGGGGAAAGTTGTGGTGGGAGGTGAGGAGTAAGGTTGGAGGAAGGGGAGGAGGAGAAGGGAGGAGGAACGGCGGTGAGGAAGCAAGGGAGGTTATAGATCTGGAGGGAGGCGGTGGGGGGGAGGGGGGAGGGGGGTAACAGATGGGAGGAAAGACCAGTACTGGGGGAAAGGAGAAGACGAGAGCGAGAAGGAGGAGGAAGAGGAGGAAGATGAAAAGGTGGAGAAGGAGGATGAAGAGGAGGTGAAGGGGAGGAGGGTAGAAGAAAGGGAGGGGAGGGAGGGAGAGGGAGAGGGAGAGGGAGAGGGAGAGGAGAGAGAGAGAGGAGAGAGAGAGAGAGAGAGAGAGAGAGAGAGAGAGAGAGAGAGAGAGAGAGAGAGAGAGAGAGAGAGAGAGAGAGAGAGAGAGAGAGAGAGAGAGAGAGAGAGAGAGAGAGAGAGAGAGAGAGAGAGAGAGAGAGAGAGAGAGAGAGAGAGAGAGAGAGAGAGAGAGAGAGAGAGAGAGAGAGAGAGAGAGAGAGAGAGAGAGAAGAAAGAGAGAGAGAGAAGAGTGGAAGAGGAAAAGGGAGAGAAGAGGAAAAAAGAAGAAACACAAGAAAAAGAAGTCAAAAGGGAGGAGAAAACGCGCCGCGCGAAGAAGGGAGAGGCAAAAGAAAACCCCCCGAGGTGAGAGAAGAGGATCCACCAAGATGATAGGAGAATTAGTCGGTGGATCTCACAAGGACGTGGTGATCGGAGCGCCGCGCCAGGAGTCGGAAGCCACCTGCGCTGCCTTGAGAGAGAGGGTGCCACTGGCTGTGCTTGGCTGGTAGTTGGAGAAGCCCGCCGGAAAATGCTGGATAAGCAGTGCTTGGATAGCAGTCTAAGCAGCTCAAGGGAAAGGCCAATTGGGCTTGGTGAAAGTCAAAGCAGCCCGAGAGAGATTGTGATCAGCTGTTCTTGGATGGTAGTTGAGGAGAGAGAGAGAGAGAGAGAGAGAGAGAGAGAGAGAGAGAGAGAGAGAGAGAGAGAGAGAGAGAGAGAGAGAGAGAGAAAGAAAGAGAGAAAGAAAGAAAGAAAGAAAGAAAGAAAGAAAGAAAGAAAGAAAGAAAGAAAGAAAGAAAGACAGAGATCAGCTGTGCTTGAGAGTGCAATCAGCTGTGCTTGGGTTGTAGTTAGGTCCGTGCTTTTATGGTGTTATATAGAGAGTGCATACCTACTCCTGATGCGTATTTATCCTGAGAAACGAGGGAAAAGGTGAAAGAGGAATAAAAAAAAGACGCAGATGAAGGCGAAGGAAACAGAATACAGGACGAGAGAGAAAGAAAAAATCAAGAAGGCAAGGGAGGGAGAGGGAAAGAGAAATAGGGGAAAGCAGGGAAATTCAGAAAGAAGAATGAGAAAGACACAGATGAGAATAGAGAAAGTTAATGAAGACTGATTGAGCAACAAGGAAAGAAAGGGGAGAGCGAAGGAGAAGAAGAGATACAGAGGAGGAGACGGAAGAAGAAGAAGAAGAAAGAGAGAGAAAGTGAGAGTGAGTCAGAGAAAGAGACAGAGAGACATATATTGACAGAAGGAATAGACACACTCCGAGAAAAAAGACAGACCACCAGGTGAACGCAGAGAAGAAGAAAAGAGCGAAAGAGAGAGAGAAAAAACACACACGAAGGCCGGGCCAGGCACAGGAAGGCTCCTAGGTCGGCCAGGAAGCCAGGGGCAATACGGTGCTATCCTCCCTTTCCCAGTTTCAGCAGCATCGCAACTCCCAGCCAAGCCACACACGCGAAAACACACACACGCACACACACCCGCACACACGCGCGCGCGCGCGCTCACAGACACGGGAACCACCAACATTTTTGCTGACAGGTTAATGTTGTTCAAATAAGCGGTTCAGCCTAATGATGTATTTAAACAAATACACCTTTATTGACTGTATATTAGATCATGGTGTGTTTTTACACTCACTGTCGTCTAATATCTAGTTGGAATTTTGTTACCGTGTTTACTGTGTATATATTTTATGAGTGGCTGCGTCTGCACCTTTGCCTTCCCTCCATTCGTTTCGCACCTTTTCGAATTCGCGCTCCTCTGCGTTTTATGTATCTCCCGCTTTTACTGGTCTTTTTTGTTTCTCCTCTCTCTCTCTCTCTCTCTCTCTCTCTCTCTCTCTCTCTCTCTCTCTCTCTCTCTCTCTCTCTCTCTTCTCTCTTCTTTTCTTTCTGTTTCCTGCTTCCCGCTTCCCCTTTGCTTTCTCCTTTTCCCTCCTCTTCTTTTTTTTTAGCTCTTCATTCTCTTACTTCTCCTCTTCCCTTACCTGCTCCGTCTTTCCTTTCCCTTTCCCTTTTCCTATTCCTTCCCCTTCCTCCTTCTTCTCCTCCTTATCTACTACCACTTCCTCTTTCTCTCTCCCCCCCCCTTTCCTTTCTCCCCTCCCTTCCTTCTTTTTTTACTCCCTTTTCCTTCTCCTCCCTTCCTTTTTACCCCCTTCTCCCTCCCTCCTTCCCTCCTCCTCCCTCCTCCTCTCCTCCTCCCCTCTCTCCCTCCTCCTCCCTCCCTCCTCCTCCTCCTCCTCCTCCCCTACGTTTGACACCTTGAGAGATCTTCATGGACACCAACTTGTCGCGGTGGGTATCGGACAATTTTTCCTTCGTCCTTCGAGTTAGAGAAAGAGAAGGGGACACAAATGAAAAAAAATAAAGGAAAAGGGAAAAAAAGAAAGAAAGAAAGAAAAAATCGTTCGAGGTCGTTAGGCTAGGAATTAAGTATAATTTGTCAAGGTTGGAGGAGACCATTACACATAAGATAAGCTTCTTCTCTATTTTATGGGGCACTTTATCCAAAGTTGTCCTCGCGAGGGTTGGGGAGATGGAGGAGGGGGGAGGAAGGGGGGGAGGAGGGGGAGGAGGAGGAGGGAGAGAGGAGGAGGAGGGGGAGGAGGAGGAGGAGGAGGAGGAGGAGGAGGAGGAGGAGGAGGGGAGGAAGAGGAGGAGGAGGGAGGGAGGGAGAGGTAGGAAGAGAATGTGGAGGAGGAAGAAGAAGAGAAGGAGGAGTGAGAAGAGAAGGGGAAGTAGTGAGGAAGTAGAGCGAAGAGGAAGAAAAGGCGAAGAAGAGGAGGAGGAGGAGGAGTTGGAGACGGACGATGGACAGGTTATCTTTTTTCCTTTCTTTACACCTCTTTTTGTGTGTGTGTGTGGGGGTGGGGGGGGGGGGGTAGTACAAAAACGGACAAACCTAAAAGAGTTATGAGAAAGTACACAGAACCTGACGGGTATAATCTAAACTTTACTCACTCAAAACAGTCGCCATCACACGGTCCGAACACCAATGTACTCACCTGGAAGTAAAAAAAGAAAGAATTAGGAACAGTGGCACTCATAGCGCACGTGGCACCATTTGCAATGCTTAGTCTACCTGCGTTTGTATTATGGAACAATGATGGTGATGGAGATGGTGATGATGAGGTTAGTTGTGGTGGTGATGATTATGATGATGAAGATTATTATGATGGATGATGATGATGATGATAATCATGATGACAATTATGATGATGATGATACTAATACTAATAATACAACAATAACAAGAGCGACAAAACCAACAATAACAACCAAATAATGACAATACAACTAATCATAACAAACTTACCTTACGTATTATTTCACAACAAGGAATCTAACATCTTTTCTCAATTCCCTTTTACAGCATGTCTCTCTCTCTCTCTCGATGCCACGCACAAAAAATGATAATAACAGAGACGAAATTAACCCGTGAGACAGAAATGCGATTCGGGTCGAGGAGGCAGAGGAGAGGGCAAGAAGGGAGGAAGTTCGAGGGGAAATAAAGAGGGGAAAGAGGAAAGGCGAGGAGAACAAAGGGATAGACGAGTGCGGAGGAAGAGGGACGAGGGAGAGGAAGGACGGAGGATCGAAATGGAGGGTTGGGGGCGGGATGGGGGGGGGGGGGGAGGTTAAGGGTGTAGGCGGGAAAGTAGATTAAAGGGTAAGGGGTATTAGGGTAAGGGGGTAGGAGGGGGAAGTAGATTAAGGGGTAAGGGGATAAGCAGGGTAATGGGGGAAGAAGGACAGGGGAGGTATGGGGAAGTAGGGGAAGGGGGTAGTAGGGTAAAGACTTAGTATGAGTAGGGTAAGAGGCAAGGATGAGTAAAGTAAGGGGATAAGGGTGAGTAGGATAAAGGGGTGGGCGTGAGGGCGGTAAGGCTAAGGAGGGCAAGTGAAAAGGGTAGAACCAAGGGAACAGAGTGAGGCAGAAGAAAGGTAAGAACGAAGGAATGGGGGTTACAAAGGTAGGAGGGAGAGGGAAAGGGCTAGAAAGGTAAAGATGAGAAAGCAAGGGAGAAGGGCAGGGGCGAGAGGGGAGGGTAGGGGTAAGGGAGGAGGGCGAGGGA
Source organism: Penaeus vannamei (assembly GCF_003789085.1). Classification (NCBI taxonomy): domain Eukaryota; kingdom Metazoa; phylum Arthropoda; class Malacostraca; order Decapoda; family Penaeidae; genus Penaeus; species Penaeus vannamei. Next base: position 176,487 of record NW_020871806.1, read on the forward strand.
GAGGCAAGGAAGAAGGACAGGGCGAGAGAGAGAGAGAGAGAGAGAGAGAGAGAGAGAGAGAGAGAGAGAGAGAGAAGAGAGAGAGAGAGAGAGAGAGAGAGAGAGAGAGAGAGAGAGAGAGAGAGAGAGAGACGAGAGAAGAGAGAGAGAGAGTGGGGGGCGGGGGGTAAAGGAGGGGCACGTGATGGAGGAAGTATTGGGCAGCGGCAGTTTACATCTCCCCGTCGGTCTTAACAGCGTGAGGAATGGCCGGTCTGACGGAGGGAAGGCAATTTAAACGTCGTAAAATGTGTTCCTTGTCTTGTTAGCCTTTTATTATTATTTGTATTTGTTCCCAGAATGACACTACATTTGTATCGTTGTCTCGTGTTATTTCGCCGCGCTGTTCTGATATCTTAAATGACCGCACGAGCCAACACGGTGGTGGAGAGGACGAAGGAGGGAGGACGCTAAGTAAACATGGGCTTGAGATCTTTCTTTCCCCCTTCTCCCCCTTCTCCCCCTTCGGAAAAAAAGGGGGAAGGGGGAGTCCGAGCTTCATTATTAACCCAAGGCTCATTGCAATATGAATTTGGAACTGATATTGACATATCGAACACCAACATGTACCCAAGTCTTCTGCTCGTCCGTAACTCTATTAAATAATTCTCTTACCGGTGGAGGTAACTCCTGCCTTTCTTTGCACCCGACTCCAAAGTCTCTGTCTCTGTCTCTGTCTCTCTCTCTGCACTCCTCACTCACTCTCTCTCTCTCTCTCTCTCTCTCTCTCTCTCTCACTCCTCTCTCTCTCTCTCTCTCTCTCTCTCTCTCTCTCTCTCTCTCTCACACTCACACACACACTCTCTCTCTCTCTCTCTCTCTCTCTCACTCTTCTCACACACTCTCACTCTCACACACACTCTCACTCTCATCTCTCACTCACACTCCTCTCTCTCTCTCACTAACTCACACACTCTCTCTCTCTCTCTTTCTCTCACGCACACACAGAATCTCCGATCTTTCTCGCTCACACAAACCGCACCTGAAGATACATGAAAGCGTCCTAAATCAGCCCAAGGACGCCCCTCCCTCGTGACAACGCCCGCCGCAAAACGAGCTAAATCTCGGCCCCGGCGGCGACCATGCACTGCAAGCACGGGGTTGGAAGAGTCACCTGGCATTAGGCGACCAGCTGCAGGGGGAGGGGGAGGAGTGGGAGGGAGGTTGGGCCCCCTTCCCTCCTCCCTTCCCCCCGCTCTCCCCCTTCCCTTTTCCCTCCCCTCCTCCCCTGGGGCAAGCGCGGCAGTGGTGATTCACCTCCACTGCCGAGATTTGGCAGGTGGCTTGTGAACTTTTGCTTCCATTTTTTTCCCTCTTCTTCGGAATGTATAAACATAAACAAGAGAGTTTATTTTGGACTTTTGCAATTAACACTCCGCCGTGAAACCGTCCACCCAAAATACCGACACCTAAAGGCTCCAGCACGACATACAACACACACACACACGGACACATCCCACACCCAAGCCCGCAGAGGACACCATCCACCCACGATCCGCCCCACGCAGCCACCACACGTTGCACACGCCCCTCCTCGCCCCCACCGACCCCGTGATGAATCTTACCCACTCCATCACAAACTCAAAGTAACTCCTTTAATAATTCATCATTTTTTCCCAACAGGGGGGGTTAGCTGGCCGCGGATATTAATAATTATTGAAGTTCTCCGCCGAGAAGCGAGGGAGAAGATAAATGAACCCTGGGTAGCCGGTCCGTAGAGTTCAGAGGATGTGACACAGACCAATTCCGAAGATCATTTGTAGCTGAGATTTTTTTTTTCCTTTTTTTTCGTTTATATTAAAAGAAAACCAGAATGTCGACGCGTAATTGTGATGTAGAGGAGAACAGGCCCGTTAAAAGAGAGGGAGTAATTGATCCTGTGAGTTTAAATGGCATTATGTAAGTTTATAGGGTTATGGCATCCCATCTCAATTGGCTTTAATTGCGACTTTTAACTCGGTTCATACTGGGAGTTATTTACAATACCAACTTGTTGATTTAGGCGGTTAGATGCTGGAGATCGATAAATTAAATTAATAAAGGGAATCACTTCAAACATTTAGCGAGCCACATTCCAGGATTTTAAAATAATGGAAAAAATAATTGATTCAGTTACCTGCGTATATAGTAGATTGCATTTTAAAAGAATATGCAGAGCAATGGGCATCGATGCAATCATTATAGCTTTTTACCCTTGGAGTATTTCCCTTTTTTATTCCGAATTCACAAATTGGAAGATTCGTTCCCAAAAATACGAGAAAAAAGGATGAACTCTTCAGTAATATGTTTTCCACTACATACAAGATTAATCAAAATATATGTCAGAGGCTGAAATTTGTTTTCTCACTTGATAAATATTACGCCGCCATGAATTCAAGGATTATTCTTAATGCAGGTGATGATGATGCCGCCGCGATTGAACAAATGCCCAAGCGAAAGGGGAAAGGAAAAAAAAAAGATAATAATAAAAGGTAATAAGGTAATAAAAAACCGGAGAAAAATAAAACCAAAAGAAACCAGACTCCCCGCACATCAAAGACGAATCCATCCATACAAAACAACAACAAAAAAGAAAAAGAAAAAAAAGAAGAAACAGGCGTCACTCCCGAAGCCCCATAGCGTTAACAAATCGCCCCTTAGAAGGAAAGGCAAGGGAGGGGTAAGGGGGGAGGGGGGGGTCGCCACAAAGGAGCAAGACACGAGAAACTTTTTCCCTTCTTACTAATGTCGCAGGAAATGATTCCGGGATATTGTTGTCTCCGGAGAACACTTCTCGGCCGTGTCCCGTCCAGGAAGGCGCTTGATGTCCCGTGTCTCCGCTGAGGTTGGATGGGCCGACGACGACGAACGCACGGCGAACGGACGATGAATATACACGGACGAACGCACGGATGAACATAACGAACGGACGAACGGGTGAACGGACGGACGAACATGCGAACGAACACGGACGAACACACGGATGAATACACGGACGGACGAGCGAACACACGGACGGACTAACACACGGATGTACACACGGACGGACAGGTGAACGGACGGACGAACACACGAACTAACGGATGTACGGGCGACCTGGACAAACGAAACACGGATGAACGACGAGCATCCTCACGACGTTCGTTTGGCGTCTCCCAAAGCCAGGCGATTCGTCTCCTTTTTAAGCGAATTCTCTGTGGCTATTTTCTCTCTCTCTCTCTTCTCTGCTTATCGTTCTTGATTTCTTTCTTTCTCCCGTTTTTGCGAATTTTGGTTATCCGTAAAGACCGTAAATACGCTTAGAAAAAAAGGGCATAACGAGCGAATAGCAACAAAACGCATTTGCAACTAAGGCGTCAA
>NW_020871806.1:179873-184873 GCF_003789085.1 Penaeus vannamei
GTATGATCATATATCTATTTATACAGAGGAAATCAATTACGCACTAGTACTTGGTGAGACTATATAGACTTCCACTTACATACTACCTTATATAACATACCCATGATCTCCCTACCAAATCAATATATAATATAACGCCTCCCCTTTCCTCCTTCCCTCTACTCTATATTCACCTATTACACTCACTAAAGGAGCCTTTATAGTATCCTTATTATACTCACATATCTTCTTCTTCCCCTCCTGCTCCTACCACTCCTCCCATCCCACCCTTCCCTCCTACCTTCCTCCTCCCTTCTCCTCATATCTACCCTACGCTACCACCGTGGCTATAGAAGTTACCTTTTATATAATATATATATATTTGTATAATATATGAATATCTACATATGTTATTTTCTATCTATCATATCTTACTCACTATACCATATCTCACTATCTATTATACCCTATCTATCTCACTCTGCTATCTTATCCTACTCTAGTCCTACTCACTCCTATCTATCTATCTATGCTATCTATCCTATATATACCATATTATATATAGCATATATTTTTATATATATATGTATATTATATATATATATTATCCTATCCCTACTTGTTTAATGTTTATTTCCTTTTTAAATCCTTAATCTATCTATTATTCTCTATCTATCTGTCTGTCTAATTTATCTATCTATTATCTATCTATATATTTACATATATAATATATATAATATATATGTTTAAATATGTATATATATATATAACATATATATATATTTTATATATATAAATATTATGTATGTATATATATAATATATATATGTACATTATATATATATATATGTATACATTTTTGACTCATCCCCTTCCCTACCTATATATGTACCGGTACCTAATATGTCTGTATAATGTATATATTATATATATATTACTTTTCACTTAGTGTACAATAATGTATGCTAGTCATAATAGTCACTTTTGAATATTAGGTATCATTCTTCTATACTGACCTACTTTGGATTTCTATATGTTACAAGGGAATATATCTATCTGTTATACTCTCATTATATAGGTGATAAATCTAATATGAATCATTATTATGTCTGCGTGCCATATCACAAGGATAACGTACTATATATAATCTCACTATAAGTATCTTACTCCCTCGTATATTCCACTCCTATCTCATCTCCCTCATATCTTCACTACTATACCTCTGCTTCCACCCAGCCAATATAACTTATATACCATATTAATATCATTGTGATACACGATATCAAAAGTCATTCTTATTATTTACAAAGTATCTCAGATACTTGTTTGTATGTAAAATTGAATAAAGCAGGTGAGTGAATAATATAATAATGTATGTGATTGATATGGACGGTCCACTTATCAGAATCATATATTGCGTTAAGACTCATATATAAATATGTGTGATCTGTTATAATTATATAGAAGTAATAAGAAGGTGTATAAATATAATCACTAATAAAAATATATAAGAAAGAAAAAAGCTTATCTAAATACCTAATAATAGAAGTACGAAGCAGATGTGTTATATCATTTGTATATCTAATAAATATATATGGTATATAATTGAAAAATAATAGTTAAGTATTAACGTAATATTAAATTCATAAATTCAGATGATAGCGTGTGTTATGTGTTGTAGTAGTGTAATATATATATCATATATCAATTATAGAATAATTTGGTCAATAGATATATGATAAGGTGTGGTTAATTAGTACTTAATTTTAAATTATATATATATTAAGTAGGTATGTATGTATATAATGTAGTATATATAAGTTGTATAATAATAATTAAATAGAGAATATATTAATACTAAATAACCACTATATATATATATTATATATATTATAATATTAATTATATATATATATATATATATGATCCATACACAATACCACAACCCACACACACACACATTCACACACCATAAGACAAAGAAGACGATGAGAAAGGAGCGTACCGAATAATAAGAAGAAGAAAAAGAGCCAATTAAAAAAAACAGAAGCAATTAAATGGATTAATACAGGTTGAAAACCGAGGGGCGAGGGGAGAGACGAACACGACACACACAGTAGAGAAGGGCGCGGAGCATGACAGGCGAGGAAGGCACGACACAGGGGCAGGGGCGAGAGAGAGAGAGAAGGCAACGCATAAGGGAGTATAAGGTAAGGAGTAAAATGATCTATAGGAGGGATAATGAGGTAAAGTAGTAAGGAGGGCCCATTTAATCTCAAGTTATAAATCATAATAAAATCAGCTACTTTACTTCTTAATAATGCCCCCTTATTTCGCTAGACCTACTCTCTTTTAGCCAGTGTTCTGGTATCTTGTATAGGAAGAATCGTAATTGAGTTGTGCAGCATGAGAATAAATAACACGCTCGCGCCTAAGTTCGGATTTGATAAGATATTATATTCCTGGCTTTTACCCTATATGAGCTGTATACTCACTGAGTACTGATGACTATCTACTTATGTAACTCTCGGAGCCTTCGATAGTCTGAGTGTAAGATGAAGAACGGGAAAAGGGGAAGGGGGGAGGGGGGAGAGCGGGGGCGGGGGTGGGGTGGGGGTTGGGGGAGGAGGGGGTTAGGGAGACATGGGCGGGGAGGGAGGGAGGGAGGGAGGGAGGGAGTAGAGGGGGTGGGAAAGGAGGGGAAAATTTCGGGGCTAGGGTTGTTGGGGGAGATAAGGACGGAAAGGGGAAATCAAACCATCTTTGTGTTTCGGAATAAAAAAAAAAAATCCTAAAAAAAAGAGAAACCGCAAAAAAAAAAAAAAAATTGGCGACCTCATCCTACTTAAACAATAAACCGGCATTTATTTTTAGGCGATGAACCTCGAAACAAACTTCGAGGTTTTGTTTGATTTGTCCATTATCGAGTTGACAGCCGGCACAGACCCGCCGCAACCAGTTGATCTTACCACAATACAAGGGGAAGATCCTTGTTATATGTCAAAGCCGCGAGCTCCCACTCTGATCGCCGGCCACTGCATCTGCAATGCTAATGGCAGGTCAGTGATGTTCAAACAAGTGAAGGTCGATTGATTGTTACAACGTCAACATGGCAGTAATTGTTGTCATGTTTTCATACAATGATCGAGTGTTATTACAGAATTCGTTTTGGTGGGAAGCTTGAAGGCTATCGGCGCACAAACACGGTCTTCAGACATTTTCCAAATTACCTCCATACCGCCTAATTGCTTCGTCTGAAACACGTGCGAAATTCCCATCTTCCGTCAATACTTGCCAATTAATCCCCATGGCTAAAAATAATAGTGACCGGTAAATCATCAGCATAAAAACATGCGAAAGATACCCAATAAACCAATATCTCAGGCCTCGAACCTCACAACATGATCTTTCCAGCACCGAAGTCCCAACAGCTACTCCCTGGAGAAGGAAACCAAGACGACATCACAGACATCAGTCAGGTCTCCGGGTAATCTTTCAAAATAATAAAGTTACTAACCGCTCCCTCGAGACATCAGTCCGATAACCTTATTAACACGAAAGTTACCAGCTAATCCCAAGATGGCATCGCAGACATCCTCACAGGACGCCAGCCATTACTCCCAATACTTCAGTTACCAGTTACCCATGATAACAGCATCGCGTGACGAGCTGCGTTACCCCACACCCCTCGCCTGCCCCCCCTCCCCCCTCCCCCCGAAGAGCTTGAAGGAATAACGCGGGATTCACAACTCATCCGTGGGTTCTCGGCGCTCTTGGAGGCTGCCAGACGGGGCCTTCCTGTGCACCCAAACATGTCGAGAGAGGAGGGTGACGGCACAGGGATAGGAGGAGGGAGGAAGGGAAAGAGGGAAACGTAGGGAGGGAAGGAGGGAGAAGAAGAGGGAGAGTGAAGTAATGAGGGAAGGAGGGAGAAAGAGAAGGAGAGTGAAGTAAGGAGGGAAGGAGAGAAGAAGGAGAGAGAGGGAGAGGGAAGAGAAGAGAGAGAGAGAGAGAGAGAGAGAGAGAGAGAAGAGAGAGAGAGAGAGAGAGAGAGAGAGAGAGAGAGAGAGAGAGAGAGAGAGAGAGTGAGAGGAGAGAGAGAGAGAGAGAGAGGAGAGAGAGAGAGAGAAGAGAGAGAGAGAGGAGAGAGAGAGAGAGTCTAACTTTACACACACTTCAATCCATTCTTACAAGTCTTTCATCTCCAGCTTTTAATCACTGTTTTCCTCTCGCATCTTCCTTGCACTCTCGAGTCTCTTGGCCCTCCCTCTTCTCGGCTCTCGTGCCTCTCCCTCCCTTCTCCCTCCCTTTTTCTACCTCTCTCCCCGTTTTTCTACCCCCCTCCTCCCTCCCAAGACTCTTTCCTTGTTACTTTTCATTCGGTCCGCCCCCCACCCTCTCGGCCCCCCCCCCCCACGCCCACCCTCTTCTCGCTACTCTCATCGCCCTCCTCACCGCCTTCTACAGACGAAAATCTTGTCCGACTTCCCCCACGCCCTACCCCCCCCCCCCCCCCCCCTCCTCCTCCTTTTTCTTCATTTTCTTCCTCGTATTTCTTCATTCCCCTTCTTACCTCTAAATCTCGAACCTCCCCTTCCCTTTCTCTAACTCAGAACCTAACCCCCTTTCCGAAGCTCCCGTACCCCCTCCCCCCCCCCCCCTCCGCCCCTCTAACCCTCCCCCTTTGCAACCTCCCTTACGAACACCCTTACCTCCCCTTCACCCCCTCTTCCCGCCCCTTTCTAACCAACCCCCTTTCGACGGTCCCATAGCTCCCTTTCCTCGTCCGTGCCTCGCGCCCCCATCTCCCCCCTTCCCCCCTTTCTTCGTCCCCTTCCGAGAGCCCCATACCTCCCCTCCTCCTTCCCCTCACCTCCGGCCTCGCGCTCAAGGGCGTTGTGGCGGGGGCGACCGCTTGAGGGGAAGGTGAAGGAGCCATCAAGGCCCTCTCCAAGCCTCTAATTATCCCCTCACTGCCCTACACCAACCTCGTTATTTATTCATTTATTTATTTTTTTATT
>NW_020871806.1:189873-214873 GCF_003789085.1 Penaeus vannamei
CAAGAGGGCGGCTCTCAACTTCACCTTCCTGCGTCCATCATCCTGACTCTGCCCCCAGTCCCCCCTCCTTTCCCTCCCCCCCCCATTCCTTGCCCTCCCTTCCTTCCCTCTTCTCCCCTCTGTCCCCTGCCCCCTTTCCCTCCGCATACCCCCCCTCCCTACCCTCACGCGTCCTCGCCCTCACCCTCGCCTGTGCTTTTCATTAGGAAACCGCCAGTCACTTTCCCGCGCAATTAAGGACCCCATTTTTGATCATTCGTACCTGACCAATTTCCGCAGTTAGTGTAGTTAGTCCACCCCCCTCGCACCTATTTCTACCCAACTCGCACTTGATGAAATGGCTACGAATCCCTCTCCCCTCCCTCCCCTCCCTCTCCTCTCCCTCTCCCTTCCCTCCTCCCTTCCCCCTCTCCCTCTCTCCCCTTCCTTTCCTCCTAACCCTCCAGATCCTACGCTCCATTCCCCTCCCACCCCTCCCTCCCACCCTCCCCATCCCTCCTCCATATCCAATCCTCTCTCTCTCTCTCTCTCTCTCTCTCTCAACTTCAATGGTACTATAAAAAAAATAATAACAACTTTGAGTATCATTATCTAAGGCTCCTTTTCATTTGGAGTCGAGGCTTCTTAGAAACCATTCATAAATCAAACGCGGGAGACGCACTTTTTCGCGGCGTTTTGTTTTCGCTTCCCTTTGCCAGTTCGCGAATTTTCTAAACCCGTTTCTTTTTTCTTTTCTTTCTTTCACTTTTTTTTTGTAGTGGGAGAAACAAAAACTTACCTTCCTCCTTTTCCTGGCGAGGAGAGAGAGAGAGAGAGAGAGAGAGAGAGAGAGAGAGAGAGAGAGAGAGAGAGAGAGAGAGAGAGAGAGAGAGAGAGAGAGAGAGAGAGAGAGAGAGAAAGAAAGCGAGAGAGAACGAGGAAAAGAAAAGCGAAAGAGGAAGAGAGAGAGAAGTAAAGAAAGCGAGAGAAAAGAGAAAAAAGTAGTAGACAACGAGAGAGAGACTACCTGTGAGGTGGATCTTGTGAGGAAAGGGTAGGGATTCGACTTCAAATAATGAGGTGGAGACAATATGGGATTGCTGAGAGTAATGAGGAACACTTGAAGATAACGGCGAAGAGGTGGAGGTAATGAGAGCGACATGGACTTAATGAGGAAGAAGTAGGGAGTCTTGGAGATAATGAGGACGAGGTGAGTATAATGAGGAAAAAATGAGGAGTTACAGTGGGAAGGAGAGGGTGAGGATCAAGGGGATGAGGGAGAGCGGGGGAAGGGGAGAAAAAGGGGGAGAGAGAAAAAAAAAGAGACAGCGAGAGTGAGTGAGTGAGTGTGTGTGTGTGTGTGTGTGTGTGTGTGTGTGTGTGTGGTGTGTGTGTGTGTGTGTGTGTGTGTGTGTGTGTGTGTGTGTGTGTGTGTGTGTGTGAGAGTGAGTTAGTGAGTGAGTTAGTGAGTGAGTAAGTAAGTGAGTAAGTAAGTAAGTGAGTGAGTGAGTGAGTGAGTGAGTGAGTGAGTAAGTGAGTGAGTGAGTGAGTGGGTGGGAAAGAGTGAGAGTCAAAATAAAAGTGAGAGTGAGAGAGAGAGATAAAGATAGCGAGAAAGAGACAGACAGGAAGAGAAAGAGAGAGAGCGAGAGAAAATGCGATCCTGATCCAACCCGAGAGATCACTTCCCTCCTTCATCCTCTCCTCCCCCCCCTCCCCCCTCCCCCCCCCCCCGTCCCTCGTGAAGATGGCCACCATAATACGCGAGATGGAGAGTAAATGAGATAAATGAATTAGTGTTGAGGAGAAGAGTGTGGGACTCGAGCACAGGCGTGATCAAAGCTCTCGAGGAGAGGTAACTCTCTCTCTATCTATCTATCTGTCTATCTGTCTATCTCTTATCTCTGTCTCTTTCTCTCTCTCTCTCTCTTATCTATTATCTGTCTATCAGTTCTCATCTATTCTGCTCTATACTGTATCTCTTCTTCTATCTATCTATCTATCTAAATATCTATCTATCTATCTTCTGTGTCTGTCCCGATCTCTAACTAAAGCTGACACGTATCTATGACTATCTAATCTATAGATCTCCTTCCCTCCCTTCTCTCTCTTTCGCCCACTAAGCCTGCACGTAGGCTTGATTAACCAAAAAAGGACTAACGAATAGATCAAAGACGAAAGAGATGAAAAGGAGATGAAAAATAAAGGAGAAAGAGTATGAACACACGATGAATAAGTGAACAAGTGTTTGCCTTTTCGCCCAATTGTTCTTCTACCGCATGTTTCTCCCTTTTTTTTTTTTTTGTTCTTTTTTTTTTTTTTCCTTTTTTCCCCGATAGCCGCAACGTTACGGAAAACTTGCGCCGTTCCCGAAACTTGCCCGGACTCATATTTTCCCCTCGGCCGTAAAAGGTAAGCCACATTAATCACCTTTCGAGGAACCTGCCCGGGGAAAAAGTAGACCTAGAGAGGCCATCTTGACACTCGGAGCAGGAAGCTGTATTCAGCGTCTTTGGAGGAGAGTCGACGCTTCTTTGCTTCGGCTGTCTGCGCGGCGGTCGTTAATATCATTACTGGTGAGCGCGAAGGGCCGCCTTGTGTACACGCTGCATTTTTTACGTTTTTACACACACACACTCACATAGACATACATATAATATGGACACGCACGCACGCACGCACAAACCACAAATATTTTTTCTTTCACTATATATATAATATATATATATATATATAATTATATATATATATATACATATGTTCATACATATTATATATATATATATATATATATATATATATATATATATATATATATATATAATACATACACACACCACACACACACACACTAACACAACACAAATATATATATATATATATATATATATATATATATATATATATATAATATATATAATATATATATATATGTACGTATATATATGTGTGTGTGTTGCTCCTTACGGTTACTTTAGCTTCTGTGGGTGATTACTTTGTCTTTTTGTCTTTGTTATTAGATAAGCAGTTACTCCTTTCCGTTATTATCGCGTTTTTTTTTCTTTTTTTTTTTTTACTGGGCATTAAGTGACCATCTATATACCGAGTGTGTACGTATGTATGTACGTGCGTGCGTGTATGTGTGAATGTGTGTTCCATGAGCACGTGAACTCCGCCGGCATGCGAGTGACGATGCCTTCCAATCCCTGATCGTGGGGTTGCATGCGCGCACGGCACCGCATCTATGGCTGTCTCTCAAATCTCACAGCTTTGTGATTAGAGCTGATGTATGGCTGTCTGTCTCGAGCCATTGTTGGGCCCGTGGCTGTGGCTGTGGCGCGGCAACAGCCTGGTCGATGGCCGTTGTTCAGATGCGGTGCTAGATGGCTGTGGCAATGGATATGTTGCTCAAAGGATGTCTCTGGGAATAGATATGTTGCTCAAAGATGTGTCCCCAAATGGATATGTTGCTTAGAGGATGTCTCTGGGAATGGATATGTTGGCCAAAGGATGTCTCCCGCATGGATATGTTGCTCAAAGGATGTCTCTGGGAATGGATATGTTGTCCAAAGGATATCTTGCCACATGGATATGCTGTTTAAAGGATATCTCTCCGCATGGATATGTTGAAAGCATGTCTCCGCATGGATATGTTGAAAGCATGTCTCCCGCATGGATATGTTGCTCAAAGGATGTCTCAAGCATGGCGATGTCGCTCAAAGGATGTCTCTGGGAATGAATTTGTTGTCCCAAAGAAAGTCTCTCAGCAGGAAAATGTTTCTCAAAGGACGTCTGTAAATGAGCTAAGAATTAGGCTTGAATGTCTTTTGTGTGTGTCCGACGAGGACGACGAAACGTGTACTTACATTTGATCTCTTGCGTCAAACGCGCCATGAGCTCAAAGAACCTTGGTAGGAGATACATGTCTTTCCTGCTGTAAAAACTACATATCTTTTGATAGCAAAATACGCTAGATAGTAAATACCTAAAATTCTAGATAAACGTAATTTGTGAAAAAAGAAGAGTCGTCAGCAAAGTTAACAATACCAAGACTTTACAGTATCAAAGTTACACACTACAAAGATAGTACGTCGAGAGAGGCAGCGATCGGCGAGGACGTGGCCGAGGGAGCGAGGGCCGTCGCTCTGGGCCGGCGAGAGGAGGGCCAGTAGCCGGAGGTCCCACTGGGGGAGGGTCAAGTGACAGCGCTGGCCCTTGGGGCTGGCCGGGGAAGCCGACAATGTCCTCGCCTCAATCCCTCGGGAGGAGGACGAGAGGGGGAAGGGAAGGAGGAGGAAGGAGGAAGGGCGAAGATGGGGGATGGGAAGGAGGGAGAAAGGGGAAAGGAAGGGAGAGGAAGGGAGGGAGGGAGAAAGGGGAAAGGAAGGAGGGAGGGAGAAAGGGGAAAGGAAGGAGGGAGAAGAGGGAGAATGGAGAACGAAAGAAAGGATTTGGAGGAATGGAAGGAGGGAAATGCAGGCAAGGAAGAATGGAGAAGAGGCAAGAGCGATATTGTAACATGCAATTCCCTTTCCCAACGGTATTTACAGAAACAATGAGAAATAAATCCCCATCTATCTGCACCCTGGCGACGTGCAACCACCACACGAACAGAGGAAACAGAACACGTAAGTAAAACTACACAAAAAAGAAGGCGCGATACCTCATCTACAATTTCCATAAAGAGCCGACATGACCAATTCAACACACCCACCTGTTTGCCTAACTCGCAGTTCACCAATATTCCCCCAAGAAGAAAAAAAATGTAAACACAAATAACAAAACTAAAAAAAAAAATGAAAATAAAACACAACTCAAACCTTGACACATTTCCTCTAATCAGTTGTGCACGAATATGACATCCGTACACGGCCCCGGTTCCAACCAGTATAATCTAAGTATAAAATAACATCTTGGGGAAAAAAAAACATTGGTTATCGCCGCTTTTATTTAGATATCCGTGTAAACACATACAAATTACCGCCAATCTTTATGGATTTTCCAAAGTGAGGCCGCACGTCAACTACCTGGTCGAACACGCAACAAGTTCTGATTAATAACTGATATCATGCAAACGCCCACGATTCGCTGGCGCCCATGGGAGGAGAGGAGGGCGTGGCTCCGCGGGCGTCACGTGATACCTCAGCGTCGCTTTTGCTTATACAAAAGTATATATGTATTTCCTTATTTACAGACAATAGGTATGAGTACATGTATATTTTTTTTCCTCGTATATTTTCATTCTGATTTGCATAAAGGGCGAGTGGGTAGGAACAACGGGAGTCGCGGTCTAATGACTTCCGGGAATTGGTTTCGAGCAATTAGCGAAAGGGGCGCGCTGCGGCGGATACGGAACAGAGCTGGAACGGGTCATTAAAAGAGTCGCCTCCCCTTGGGTGACCCGGGGCTCGTTCTGCCGGCGGGAAGTCAGGTCAGCACGCGAACCGCGGACGAGAGGGAGGTGGGGGAGGGAAGGATAGGAAGTGGACGGGAGGGGAACGGTAAGAATAATGGGGAAGGGAGAGGGGAGAGGGAAGGGGGAGGGGCGGGTAATAGGAGGGGCGAACAATCCCTCCCACCTGGCCGTCGATGGGTGGCCCCTGAGCAGGAGAGGGGGGGGGGGGGAGGGCATGGAAAATGGGTGGGTGGTTTGGAGCGGACGAATGTGTATTTACGCCCGTCAGCCATCCGGTTAGCACGAGCCAAGAGACGGTTCGGCGTGAGTATTCTGTGTACACGGTCTACCGGTCACTCCGGCAACCACTCATGCGGCCCAGCTGATGCAGGGATCACAGCTGACGTCCCGCTCCACCGATTCCGAACCTAACAGCTGCATAATTAGCGAGGTGATTACTTTGGAAGTTGGCCCGCTAACTACGCCTTATTATCGGCCAACCATGAACCTTTGTCGAGTAATTAACAGGTAAGCTCATTGTCAATCGATGTCCTACCTGCTATTGATCTGCTATGATTCCAATCTACACGCTTTGTGCGACTGTCGGCCTGCCAATCAAACGCCTGTTTTCACGCTTTGTGGGCATTCTGAGGAAGTCGCTTTGATAGAAATATGTTTATATACAAATGCATACATTCTGTACACACATAAATACATACATACATACGCACACACACACACACACACAAACACACACACACACCACACACACACACACACACCACACACACACACACTATATATATATATATATATATATATATATATATATATATATTAATATGTATGTATGTTTATATATGTTTGTACACACACACATATAGATGATAGATAGATATAGGTAGCCACAAATATTTACACACACATACGTTTAGGTTTGGGTGGGTATAACACAGTCACGAAACCTACTCCCCAAATACAATAAACGTATTGGTGAATACGTGATCTTAAAGCACTCTCTCTCTCTCTCTCTCTCTCTCTCTCTCTCTCTCTCTCTCTCTCTCTCTCTCTCTCTCTCTCTCTCTCTCTCTATCACACACACACAACACACACACACACACAACAAACACACACACACACACACACACACACACCACTAATTTTTTTCTTCAACCTCCAAGCCTTCCGTTGTCTCCTTTGCAGCCTCCCCCCCGAACCCCCCCCCCACCATCACCACCACCAAATCCTCCTTAGAACACCTGCTGGCCTCTGGTTGTCTAATCCGGCCAAATATTGTGATTTCTCCCCGTCATTAGTAGATCCGCGAGTGATGAAGTTGACACCGTCTGTGGCTGCGTGTGACACTATCGACCTAAAGAGGGGAGGGGGGCATGGGAGGGAGGGGGGGGGTTGCGTGGTGGATGGGGTGGGAGGGGAGGGTGGCAGGGAGGGAGATGTGGTTGGAGGGGTGGATGACAGGAGGGAGGAGGGAGACAAAGAGACAGAGAAACAAAGAGAGAGAGAGGGAGGGAGAGGGAGAGGGAGAGAGAGAGAGAGAGAGAGAGAGAGAGAGAGAGAGAAGAGAGAGAGAGAGAGAGAGAGAGAGAGAGAGAGAGAGAGAGAGAGAGAGAGAGCCAGCCAGCCAACCAAAAAGACAAACAGCAACAGACAGACAGACAAGAGAGACAAACAGACAACCAACCAGAGACCAACCCGTCCCCAGCCAGCCAAAGCAGACCAGCCGAGTCGCCAGCACAAAGCGACGGAAAATCAGGCAAAACGCAAACCAAGAAAGGTGAGAACTCGGGTCAAGGGTCAACGAGAAGGCGAAGAGGTGAGCGAGCGTGACTCTTAATGGCAAAGGACCGATTTTTGCGCTCGGGAAATGCACAAGAGGGGCGCGGAAGGGCGCGAGGGCGTGAGTGCGCGAAGCTCGGAAGGGAAGGAAGGCACCGTGACGTGAAAAGGACGAAGATGGGGTGTGAATTTGGTTCCGTTGGTGTCGATTGGGGGAACGACGTGTGATGATGGTCATGACGATGGTAATGGTGATGATAGCGATGATAATGATGACGATGGTGACGAAGATGGTGATGACGACGATGATAGAGACGATGACGATGGTGATGATGACGATGGTGATGATGACGATGTTGATGATGATAATGGTGATGGTGATGACGGTGACAAAGTTACATATTTCTCATATACCCGTTCGATGGAACGTTGAATGGATTAGCGTCACGGGCGGATCAAAGGAAGGAGATCGTTCGAAGAAAAAAAAAAACATACACTGAATATCGAACGACCTGCAGTATGTTAATACGAAAAAAAAAACATGCCAAGAGACCACGCTGCTTAATCCAAAACCGATTAAAGAAGAAACAACCCAAAATACCCACCGACGGAGACCAAAGACAACCTCCAAACCTCATCGCTTCAGATTCCACGCAGATTATTCCCCGCGCAACCCTTCTCCGCAGCCAATAAATCACCAAGAGATAATTAATGAACGCAACAAAACTCCAACACTCGCCGCGAACTGCATCTGAATCACGCCTACCGACTTCGCAGCCCCGTCTTCATCAAGGGTCCGGATAAATAAGGGATTAGGACCTTCGAGGCAGACGAATCCTCCATTTGCCTCAAGAGCCGAGAGTGGGAACCGGACCCTCGCGTGGAAGCAATAAGCCCGCGCGCGTGTGCCGTTCTCTTGACTCATTGCCGGGGATGAATAACAATATAATTCATGGCGGGTTGCGCGCGTGTGTGTGTGTGTGTGTGTGTGTGTGTTGTGTGTGTGTGTGTGTGTGTGTGTGTGTTGTGTGTGTGTGGTGTGTGTGTGTGTGCGTGTGATAGAGAGAGAGAAAGCGAGAGAGAGAGAGAAAGCGAGAGAGAGAGAAAGCGAGAGAAGAGAAAGAGAAGAGAAGAGACGAGAAGAGAGAGAAAAGAGCGAGAGAGAGAGAAAGGAGAAGAGAAGAGAAAGAGAGCGAGAAGATAAGAAGAGAGCAAGAGCGAGTGAGAGAAAGGTAATCCAACAAGAGAAAGAGAGAGAACAAAAAAAAAAAAAAAAAAAAAGCACTCCTCTTTGTCTGTCCCCCTCCGGAAGGGATAGGGAAGGGACAAGCGAAACATCTGAACGCCGAAGAGAGAAGAGAAGACACAGTCTACGGGAAACAGAGAAGGGGAGAGGAGCACATCAGGGGGGAGACGAGGGTCAAACCCGGAGGGAAGGCGGGGATAAAGGGATTAGCTGAGTTGTATTACAAGATCTAGGCGCAGCGCAAAGGGGCTGAGTTATCGGCGACTACAAATTCACCGGATATGCCCGCCCCCCCGACCCCCCGCCCACCCCCCTTTTTTCTCTCCTTCTATGAGTGGATATCGTGGTTCGTAAATTACTAATTCTCTCGCCTCTATTAACTGCGCCGAGCAAAGCCTCTCATCAGGGAGGGAGAGCGCTTTCCGAGGCCGCGGGAGAAGGCCAGGGAGAGCAGGGAGGTATTTACAGTGGGAGGAGGAGGGAGAGGGGACAGGAGGGGGAGAAAGGAGGAGAGGGCGGGGGGGGGAGAGGAGAGGGAGGTGGAGAGGGATGGGAAAGGAGCGAGGGAGAGATGGAGGGAGGAGGAGAGGGGGAGAAGGAAGGAGGAGGAGGAGAGGGTGGGAGCGAGGAGAAAGGGAGGAGGGAGAAGAGGGAAGGAGAAGGAGAGGGTGGAAGGGAAGAGAGAAGAAGGAGGGAGGAGAGAGGATGGAGGGAAGAAGCGAGGGAGGTAGAGAGGTGAAAGGATGAAAGGGTGGGAGGAGGAAGAAAGAGAGAGCGTGAGAAAGAGAAGAAGAAGAAGAAGAGACGTAGTGAGACAACGACTACAGAGTGGCGTGATGGGGTGGGTGGGGGGTAACAGATACAACTACTTACGGCAGGAGGCGGGGAGAGAGGGCGGGGGGGGGGAGGGGATAGGAGGGTACAAGTAAATAACCAAGCAGTACCAGATGGTCCACTAAACTGTCTTACTTACAACAAAGGGCAGAGCATACAGTCAGTCGGGATTGGGCGGCTTAGGGCTGAAGGAACAAGGAAACGCCAAGAGAACAGCTGTGATCGGACCGACGGCCATTCAGGACAAATGACGAACGACTTGCGCTGAAGTATGCCTGGGGTCGTAATGGTAGGTGAAAAAAAGAGAGGGAATTGTTACAGAGGAACGCGCGCGGGAGCTAAGGTCGGTCGTTGTTTTCTTTTGCGGGAAGGATGAATAATCAAAATTCTTTGGAAGGGACGAACCAAAAGCACGGAGGAAGAAGCAGTATTGGCACGCGGAATCGGGCAAAAACGGCCGTGGCTTTTTAATCAATATTAACTTTCTCCCTATTTCTTATCACTATATATGTGTGTATATATATACACACACACACATACACACACCACACACACACACACACACACACACACACACACACACACACACACACACACACACATATATACATATATATATATATATATATATATATATATATATATATATATATATATTATATATATATATATATATATATATATTATAATATATATATATATATATATATGTATATATATAATATATATATAAGTACATATAATATATATCATATATACATATGTGTGTGTGTGTGTGTGGTGTGTGTGTGGTGTGTGTGTGTGTGTGTGTGTGTGTGTGTGTGTGTGTGTGTGTGTGTTGCGTGTGCGTGTGCGTGCGTGCGTGTGCGTGCGTTGTGTGCGTGTGCGTGTGCGTCGTGCTGCGTGTGACGTGTACGTATACGTGTGCGTGTGCGTACGAGCGAGCACGTAAGCCCGCGCGGCCCTCCTCCTCCTCCTCCTCCTCCCCGCCGCCCGTCCCTACTTCGCCTCCATCAAGGCCCCGTAACTTAAATCATAACGCCACGTCCTTCCATCGTCAGGCAGGACATCGCAGCCATAAAATACATGGGAATGGCGAAGGAGTCGGTCTGAGGGGTAAATAAAAGGATTATGGCGACGATCTCCCGGCATTACGTCGCATGCGTTGCGCGAATATTGTTTACCGGAGGTGATGCCAATGCGCCCTTTGCGCGTCTTTGTTTTTCGCTTTCGTTTCGTTTCGTTTTTGGGCGCGTACTACTCGGGTTTTTTTTTTTTTTTGTATTAAAGTATGTCGTGTTTTTGTCGTTGTGGTTATTTCGTCTCACGTGGTATTTCTTTTATTTTTAGAGTGGGAAGCGCGCGTTTGGGAGAGGAGTAAACGAAAGCACAAAAATAAACAATTTGGCAACGGACGACATATCGACACTCAGTCCCTAAACCAAATAATCCCTCCCCCCCCCCCCCACCTTCCCTAAACCTCACACTCCCTCATCTCCCCTCTAGGGTCGCCCCTTCCCCTCTCTCCTCCTCACTCCCACACTCCCTTCTCCCTCCTACCTTCTCCACCGCTTCCCTTCCTCTTCCCTCCCTCACTCCCACACTCCCTTCTCCCAGCTCCCCCTCCCTCTCTCCCCAGCCGGTGTATGTGGTTACCCAGCCACCCCTTCCCCCCACCCCACCTGCCCCCTCCCCCCACCCCCCACCAGGCCTCCCCCTCCCCCAGCCCAGATATGCCGCCCGATCCGCATACATTTCACCCAACCCTTCCGCGCCGCCCTCGCCCGCCGCCCGCTGTTCGCCTGTCAATCTCTCAATCGTCCCGTCACCTCTCTGCCCCTTGGAGAAGGTGCTCTGTGTGTGTGTGTGTGTGTGTGTGTGTGTGTGTGTGTGTGTGTGTGTGTGGTGTGTGTGTGTGTGTGTGTGTGTGTGTGTGTGTGTGTTGTGTGTGTGTGCGTGCACGCCATTTATGCAACCGTTAGTATGAATGCATACGTACGTGTTTACATTTTGGCGCATGTGTGCATTTATGCTTACACGCACATGTGTTTGCAAGCATGAATACTTGCATGCACCACTGTGAATCATGTGTGCGTATACGGGCGCGTATTCGCGTACGGCAACACACGCGCTGCTTTTATTCCAGTGTTGTGGAGACGTGTTCTGTGAACTGTCGATGGTGACGCGGCCTTTTGATGGTGATTCATGGGGGCGAAGGACCCCGGCCCGCGGGTCATGCTGCTGACGGCGTGTAAACATTACATTCACATACTGTTGGCAAAATTAAAGGCCATAGGCGCTAAAACTCTGCCAACACAGACACACTTGCACTGTACACTCATAAACCATATTCATAGATACACATAATACCAATAGATTATATATATTATATATATATATATATATATATATATATATATATATATATATATATATATATATATATATATATATATATATATATATATATATAATAGAGAAAGAGAGAGAGAGAGAGAGAGAGAGAGGAGAGAGAGAGAGGAGAGAGAGAGAGAGAGAGAGAGAGAGAGAGAGAGAGAGAGAGAGAGAGAGAGAAGAGAGAGAGAGACACAACACACACACACACACACACACAGCACACACACACACACACACACACACACACACACACACACACACACACACACACACAGGGAGCCATAGGTGCTCGGAAACACAAAAAGGCGAGCGGGAAAGCGAGCGTATCGACCGCTCTTTGACAAAAGCCAAGGAGCCGCGTCGGGTTAATTTGTACTCTATTCTCACGTAAGAAAGGCGGCACAGTGTAGTTTGCATATGCATCGAGGTCAATCAATCTCAAACTAAGCCTTAAAGTCTCTCTCTCTCTCTCTCTCTCTCTCTCTCTCTCTCTCTCTCTCTCTCTCTCTCTCTCTCTCTCTCTATCTCTCTCTCTCCTCTCTCTCTTCTTTTTGTTTCTGTTTTGCCTCTCCCACTCTCTCTCTTCCCATTTTCTCCTTCTCATTCTTTCTTCTCCCTTCTCTCCACTTCCTACCCTCACTCATCTCCTTCCTTCTCTCTCCTTTATTCCCCCTCTCCTCTTTCATCTTCCAACATCTCTTCCCTCTCTCCTCCCCTCCCCCTTGCCCTACCACCCCTCTTCTCCCTCCCCCCTCCCCCTCCCCTATCTCCGTACTCTCTCCCCTTATCTCACCCACCCTTCCCTTCCCTCCCTCCCTCCCTCCCCCTATAACCCCCCGCTTCCCTCCCTCCCTCCCCCTACAGACCCCCCGCTTCCCTCCCCCTTCCCCCCCTTTCCCTCCCTCCCTCCCCCTACCCCCCCTAACTCCCTCCCTCCCCTACAGACCCCCGCTTCCTCTCCCTCCCCCCCCTACAGACTCCCCGCTTCCTTACCCCTCCCCCCCTACAGACCCCCCTTCCCTCCCTCCCTCCCCCTACCCCCCCGCTTCCCTCCCTCCCTCCCTCCCTCCCCCACAGACCCCCCTTCCCCCCCTTCCCTGCTTCCCTCCCTCCCCCCCCCCCTACAGACCCCTCCTCCCTCCCCCCTCAGACCCCCCCTTCCTCCCTCCCCTCCCTCCCTCCTACAGACCCCCCCTTCCTCCCTCCCTCCCTCCCTCTTCCCTCTTTCTCTAATTGCAGTGCAACATGTCGGCCTCCAAGTTGAGCCGACGCCAAGTTCAGTTCAGCGCCGACACCGGTCTTGCCAACTTAATACAAGGCATTAGCGTGAGGATCAACGCCGGGGACGCCAAGGACAAGGACGAGGAGAAGGGAAGCTGAAGGAAGGCGGAGGACAAGGCGGAGAGGAGGGGAGGGTGGGGGAGGGGTGAGAGAGGGAGGGGGTCTTTAGAAAAGGGAGAGAGAGGATGAGAGGGAAAAGGGTGGGGGGGGAGGAAGGATGGTGAGGAGGAGGAAGGGGGGTTCTAGGAAAAGGATAGAGATGAGAGAGGGGGTAGGGGAGAGGAGTGGGGAGGAGAGGGGTTCTAGAAAATGGATAGAAGGAGAGGGTAGGAGGGGGGGAGACAAGGACAGGGGCGAGGGGTCGAGAAGGGTGGGATCAGGACAAAAGACAAGGAAAAAAGAAGGGATCCACATTAAAGATTAAGGAAGGAAGAGAAGCAGAAAACAAAAAGGAGAAAGAAGGAAAATCTCAGAAAAGAGAAGGAAGATCCGAAACGAAAAGAGGGAGAGAAAAATAGAAATAGCGGAGGAAAGAAGACGAGAAGAATTAGGAGGGAGAACGGGGGGTGGGGGAGGGGGAGCAGGAGGAAGAGGAGGAAGAACAGAGGACACGGAGGAAACGACGAGGAAATCCCCCAAGAAGAGGAAGAAGGGCGATGACGGAAGGAACAAAAGGGGAAACAATAAGAGTAAAGGGGTAAATGGGGAAGAAGGAGGACGAAAGCATAACAAAAGGGGGAATAGGGGAGGAGAAAGGAACATCGGAAGGAGGAAGGGCGGGGGAGAAAGAGAGAGAGGGGAAAAGGGAGCAAACAAGCGAGAGGGAAAGAGGGGGGAAAATAGGAGGGAAGGAAGACAGAAAAGGAGGAACAGGAAGGAGAAGGGATAACAAGGACACCGACGCCGGGGAGAGGAAGCAGGAAGAGCGGGGAAAATGGAAGGGAACGGACGGATAAATAGAGAATGAAGGGAAGAGGAGAAGAGGGAGGAAGGGCGAAGCACAAAGAAAACAAGAACGATCAGAATTCGGAAGGAAAAGAGGAGGGGAAAAGAAGAACAACAGGAAAGAGGGAATAAAGAGAAAACAGAAGAGGAAGGAGGGGGAAATGAACGGAGGAAAGAAAGGGTAGGAAAGACAATAGAGAAGAAAAGAAAAAGAAACGACAAAACCACGGCGTAAAACCAGCAGTTCAATGAGAGGTGAGAAGAGTAAACAATAATAACAATAACAACAACAACAATAGTAATAATAATAGTAATGACAATAATAATCAAAAATATAGTTAATACAATAAGAATAAAAATAATGATAATGATAGTAATAACAATAAGGACGTTAGCAATAATGACAATTAATAATACTACAAATAATGAAACAACAACAACAAACAATATAATATAATAACAAAATAGATAATATAATAATACCCAATACCAACATAACAATGACAATAATAATAATAATAATAATAATAAATAATAATAATTAATAATAATAATAATAATAATAAATAATAATTAATAATAATAATAATAATAAAATAATAATAATAATAATAACAATAATATAACGCCAACAACACGAGCCGTAAATCTCCGCGCCACAGATTTTCCCAAAATCGGAGCGCGAGAAACCTCAAGGCCCGCTTTGGCTCCTTATTTCCTAAGTAGACATTCGAGAAAGCCAGCGGAAGTGATTAAGGAGCCAGCGGATAATACGGCAACCACTTCCCTTAATCTACTTATTACCAACCCTGGTATCGTACCTTTACTTGCGAGCTTAAGGGGGGGGTAGGGGGGAGGTAGGAGGTGGTGGAGGAGGGGGGGGTTAATGGTTGCCAATTATGAGTAAAAACGACCTTGGAATAATTACTCGCCCGCTGATCTGGCAACACTTGCGGGGCTTCGCTCGACGCGATGAGAAGGGGGGGTAGGGGGAGGGGGAGAAGGAAATGAAGGAGGAAGTGGAAGAGAGTGAAGATGAAGACGGAAGAGGAGGAGGAGTGTAAAGATGAAGAAGAAGAAAAAGGAAGAGGTGGAGGTGGAAGTGGAGGAAGAAGAACAAGAGAAAGAAAAAAAAAAAGAAGAGAGAATCGAGCAAGGGAACGGTATAGAAAGAAAAAGAGAATAGAATCATCAAGAAATAAAGAAAACCACACACACACACAACAAAATACGAACGAGCACATTTCATCCCACTTCGAAATCCATCTCTGATTGAAGGCCTGCCGGGCAATGTAACAAAAAAAAAAAAAGATAAAAAATATATACAATAATCCTACAATTCATACCTGATTTTGAGTCTTCACAGATACACCCGCATTTCATAAAACGGTACACAACGCTCTGTAAATAGTGTCTTGTGTACCGGAATAATATCGCGTGCATTTTATCGCGTTCCAATTAATGAAACACAATCCAAAAAGTTACAGTTTAATCTACAGCGACGAAAAAAGCTTCGTTATAAAAAGGAAAAAAAAATCGCAGTATAAATGGGTACGTTATATATGTGCACCCATACAAATATAATATATACGGGATGAACATAATACATATATATATGCATCCATACAGTAAATACACACACGCACACATACACACACAATATCATATGCAAGGTGTGTGTTTGTAAATGTGAATGTGAATGTGAATGTGAATGTGAATGTGAATGTGTCTGTGTGTGCGTTTGCGTGTGCGTTGAGTGTGCCTCTGTGCGTGCGTATATATACATACATACATAATACATACATTATATATATATATAATATATATATATATATATATATATATATATATATATATATATATATATATATATATACAAATGAATCAACCCTTTGAGCTCCACCCAGAGGCCCTCGTGATTGGTATTTCTCGAGGCCGTCGGCTCCGCACGTGGCTCGTCCGCCTCCCCGCCCGGCCACTCACAATCACCGGAACACCAAGGGGAAACGGCGCTTAATTGAGTTACCGTCACAGCGTCACGCGGTTCGACCCTTCTCGCACGACACGCCCGTGTGGGCTGACCCTCTTGCTCGCCGCCCTCGCCCGCGTCTGCTCTCTTCTCCTTCCTCTCCTCCGGTTTGTTGACGTCCGCTGTTGGCTTTCTCTTCCCGTCTCGTTTTCGGTCGTTTTCTTGTATTTTTTCTTTGCAAAATGTCTTTCTTTTTTGCTTCCCTCTCCTTTCTCTCGTTTCCATACTCTCCTTTCTCCCATCCTCTTCCTCCCCCCTTTCTTCCCCTCCCCTCCATCCCACCCACCCCCTCCGCCTCCTCTCCCACCTCCTGGCACCAAGTATGGGAGTCATAATCCCCCTGCAGGAGTGTGGCCCCCTCCCCTTCCTCCGCCCCACCCCCCTCATTAGGCCCCAGGTGATCGGGCCCGTGTTAAGCTCAGCCCCGTCACGCCAGCACGGGGACCTTACGAAACACGGCGCGCCCATCGGCAACCGTAGCGGCCGTCCATAACGAGATAGGGCGATCGGAGGCTGCATTTTATTCATTAATGTTCCTTCCCGAGCGAGTTGGTTGCGCTGTTTAGATTTCTTTTCTCTTCTTTCTTTCGCTCCTCTGTCTCTCTGTCTCTCTCTGTTTCTCTCTCTCTCTCTGTCTTTGTCTCTGTCTCGCTCTCTTCTTTTCTTTCATTCTTCTCTTCTCATCTCGTTCCCTCCCTCTCTCTTTATCTAAATGTCTAATTATCAGTCGGTCTGTCTATCCCTTCCTCCATTTCCCTCCCCTTTTCTGCTCTTTCGATTCCTCTTCCCTTTTCTGTCCCTTTTTTCTTTTTCATTCTCCTCCTTTCCTTATGCCTTATCGCCTCCTCCCTTTCCTTCTCCCCCACGCTCCAGTTCCCCCGCAATACCGCTGTCGGCGATTCCCCTTTGGCTCTCTTTCGCTCTCTCTGCCTTACTCTTCTTCCAGTTCGTCCCCTCACCCCCCGGGCACCCTTGCCTGCCTGCTTTTCCCTCCTCCATTCCTCCCTCCCTCCGCCTACCATCCTCTCCCCTACTTACCCTCCCTCCCCTCCTCCTCCCTACTTACCCTCCCTCCCTGCTACTTACCTACCTCCCTTCCTCCCCTCCCTCTCTCCTACTGACCCTCCCTCCCTGCCTCAGCCCCTCCCTCGCCCTCTCCTGACTCTGGTGTAATTTGGTAATGGAACGCTAAGGTGACACATCACGTCGCCACAGTCGTCTGTCACATTCTGCGTCCAATTCCTTCATACTTCCCTCATGGCGGACGCGCTGTCACTGTCGCCTCCGTCATTACTTCACGATAAATAAATGTATATATTACGTTTATTTATTATTTGCACACACACACACACACACACACACACACACACACACACACACACACACACACACACACACACACACACCACACACACACACATATATATATATATATATATATATATATATATATATATATATATATATATATATAGATAGATATAGATATAGATATAGATATAGATAAGATAGATAGATAGATACATACATGCATACAAGCGCAACACACACAGGGAAGAGAGAGAGCGAGGGTGGGGGAGGAGAATATGCATGTATATATATGAAACCCCGCGGATGCATAAATATCCTTTCCTCACTCAGCCGTCGCCACCTCTACGGCGTTTTAATCACGGTCATGCCGTAGATATAATTCACGGAGCATCTACGGTCATTTACTTGTCAGGAAAACCACCGCAATAAGAGGTTTCGCTCGACACAAAACCGTCCTTAGATCACCTCGACGCCACAACGACACCATTATCACGTGACACCCAGACCCGTAGCCCATTAAACAGAGGACGGAACAATACCTCTACACGACACGGCTGTCGCGGCGGGAAGTATCGCCATGTCACAGAAAGCAACACGCACAGCACACACACACACACACACACACACACACACACACACACACACACACACACACACACACACACACACACACACACACACACACACACAACATGCAACTCAGACAGAACCAAAGACAGATAGCTACAACCTATCCGTCATACATCCACATCCACACACAAACAAAGACACAGAAGACAAACACACGCACACCAAGCAAGCACACACCCGCTGCGGCCCGTCACCTCGCCGCCGAGCGGGGCGTCACCATCACGCGAGGCCACCTGGGGGGGGGGGGGGGGGGGGGGGTCATGGCGTGCCGACTCATCACCACCATCACATTAGGGTCATGGTGCCACGCGTACTGGCCGTGCACCAACAGTGCCAACGGTGCCAGTCGTGGTCTCTCGGACGTACACAGGTGTAATCCGTCATGATCCGTACACTGGCGAAAACGATCATGATATCCCTATACGCACACAGGCGTAAACCATAATGATCCCCGGTACGTACAGAGACCCAGTCAAGGTCGCAGGCGTCAGTCACAAGCGACGCAGTCAGTCCGCCGGTGCGCTCGCGGCCGCGGTTCCCGGTTCGTACGCAGGGGTCAGCAAGGTCGCCAGAGCCAACAGTCACGACGACCGCCAGTACACACACAAGCGTTCACGATCCCCGGTAAGAACCAGTACACACACGGGCGTGCAAGCCATGGCACGTACACGGGCGCCGCGGCCTCGACCCCCGGTCCGTGCACGAGCGCCAAGTCACGATCGCAGTACACACACGAGCGTCACGCTACGCCGCCGCCTGCCTCGTCCGGCGCATTAATTTTCCCACACTGCACCTGTCACCCTCCCTTCGCTAAGGCCCGGCCAAAGCGCCCTTTTTATTAGGAATATTTGCATTTGATGATGTGGAGTTACGACAGAAACAATTTGCATCTGATATTTCGAAATTACCCAGTCAATATATGCACACATTCAAATAGCCGCACGCAAGCACATGCACAGCCACACGTCATGCATGCGAGTACACAGAGTGAAAAATCTCATGCATATACATCGAGCCATAAAGGGCAATAAATCCAAAGTATATCATTCATAAACCATGTTGCTAATGCCTCAAGAAAGCTCAAATCCCGTTCCGTGCACTAAGACAACATACTCGCTCATGGCGTGTCGAACCCCGGCTGACTCATACTCGGCCGGGTGAGGCGGCTTCAAACACACACACTGGACCTTCGACGTCATAATCCCACAGACATTAACATACCAGTCATATCACAGACATATAAGACAGACAACGCTGCTTATGACTCATTTGGAGATTGATTGATGGCCCGGTAGCATGCAGGGTGCCACAGGGTGCCACGTGACCAGTCAAGGACACATCAACATGGAGTATGCACAGTAGTCCCCCCCTTTACCCCCCCCCCCCCCCGAAAATATTCATTTCTGATCATGACTTTTTTGCGGCGTCGATCGCGTCCCCTGCTTCCAATAAACTTCTCTTGAAATCTTTTGTTATATGATCATTATCTAGGGATACAGTGAAAAAAGTGGAAATAAAGAACATAATTGATTTGGGGATGTTCTCAATAAAGGTATCATTGGCGTATTTAATGACATTATTTCTAGATCATTCGAAGAGGATTTCACGTTTCAATAACAATAACATGTGATAAAACACTACGTTTTAACATGCATATTTCGGCACAGGCGCTCGATATGAGCGACGCACGCCACTGGCACAGGAAAACCTTCCCCGACGCTCTCTCTCTTTCTTTCTTCTCTTCTCTCTCTCTCTCTCTCTCTCTCTCTCTCTCTCTCTCTCTCTCTCTCTCTCTCTCTCTCTCTCTCTCT
Organism: Penaeus vannamei; assembly: GCF_003789085.1. Classification (NCBI taxonomy): domain Eukaryota; kingdom Metazoa; phylum Arthropoda; class Malacostraca; order Decapoda; family Penaeidae; genus Penaeus; species Penaeus vannamei. Next base: position 209,529 of record NW_020871806.1, read on the forward strand.
CTCTCCTCTCTCTTCCTCTCCTCTTCCTCTCTCACTCTTCCTCACTCTTCCTCTCTCTCTTCCTCTCTCTCTCTCTCTCTCTGTCTCTCTCTCTCTCTCTCTCTCTCTCTCTCTCTCTAACCTATCCACTGGTATCTATCTTCCTCCCCGTCCTCCCACCTCCCTTTCTGTCCTTATTTGTCTGTCTCCAACGCTGAAAGACCTCTACAACCCCCTCCCCTCCCCTCCTCCTTCCCCACTTTCACCCTGTGCCCGTCTTTAGAATAGGAAGAGCTCTCGTGCCTTTGTCTCTGTGTCCCTCTCTGCCTCTGTGTTTGGCTAACCCTAACTCAGGAAAACCTTTTCTGCTTCCGTCTCTTCCTCTTTCTGTTCCCTGGGCTCTGTTTGCGTTTCTGTCCATACAAAACGGACTGGGTTCTGTATCTGCCCTTTGGTCTTCCCTTCTCATTTTGTTCTTTCTTCGCCATTATCATTTTCTTCCTATATTTCCCTCCACTTTCTTTCATCTATATCTCTATTACCTCCCTATATCTCCCTCTCATTCTCTCTCTCTCTTTGCCTCCTTAATTCCACATTCTCATTTCCGTCGCTCAGCCCTTCATCTTCCTCTCCTCATTCCTCATTCTCTCTTCCCCCCTCCTCCTTCTCCTCTCCCCCTTTTAACCCCTTCTATTCCTTTTCCTCTTTCCCCTTCTCAGTTTGCTCCTCTTTCCGTCTCAATCTCTTCCTCCATTCCCTCTTTCTCTCCTTTTCCTCTCCCTCCCCTTCTTGTTTCTTTTTCTTGTTTTCCTCCTCCTCCTCCTTCTTCTTCTCCTTTTCCTCCTCCTCCTCCTCCATCCTTCTCCTTTTTCCCCCTCCTCCTCCTTCTTTTTCCTACTTCTCCACTTCCCACTTCCCCCACCCTCTGTTTCTCCTACTTCCCACTCCCCCGCTCTTTTCCTCCTCCTCCTCCTCCCACTTCCTCCCCTCTCCTCCTCCTCCTCCTCCACTTCCTCCCCTCCTTTCCTCCTCTTCCCCCTCCTCCTTCGCCACCCGAGCTCCCTCCTCAGCTCCCAGGACCCTGAATAAGTAAGCCCGCCCTTGGGAAATCGATCCTTAGCATAATTCACCCCTCTGCATCTTGAGACTTCCAGGTGACCACATTACATAATCAGAGAATTAAACCTGACCTTTTTCTTCGGCTGAATTAAGCATAGAAAGGTTCGCCCTCACAGCAATAACTCAAAACCCTGATATCCACAAAGGGGATTCAGAACCATGCTAATACGGGAGAATTGAGTTAAGGACTGAACGGCACGCCATAATAAGTCTTAACTAGCGGTGTGTGCGCTTGGGCGGAGCGGAGAGGGAGAGAGAGGAAGTGGGAGAAAGGGAGAGGGAGAAAGAAAGTGAGAGGAAAGGAGAGGGAAACTCTAAGGAGAGGAGAAGAGGAGGGGGTTGAGGAAGGGAGGGGAGAGGGAGAGGAAAGGAGGAGGGAGAGAGGGAGAGGGAGAGGAAAGGAGAGAGAGAGAGGAGAGGAGAGAGGAGAGAGGAGAGAGGGAGAGGGAGAGGAGAGAGAGGAGAGAGAGAGAGAGAGAAGAGAGAGAGAGAGAGAGAGAGAGAGAGAGGAGAGAGAGAGAGAGAGAGAGAGAGAGAGAGAGAGAGAGAGAAAGGGAGAGTCATTCTTAATTTGGTGAGCTTGAAGCTTCACGAAATTATGGCGTGTTTTATGTCAGCGAGTGGGAGTTGAGAGGGAAAGGAACAAAAAGCAGCGGAGCGTCGCCCTCCTCAAAAGGGGCAAAACTGAAAGAGGAAATGAGGAGTCTGAAACCCAGATCCAATCCGAACTCCGGGAAACAACCCTGAAGTTGCACACACCTTCAGGCTATGGACTATTTCTTGTGTGTGTGAGTTCTACACACAGACACACACACACAGATACACAGACACACACACACACATACACAGACACACACACACACACACACACACACACACACACACACACACACACACACACACACATACACACATACATATATACATATACACACAATAGACACAGACACACACACATATATACATATATATATGTGTGCGTATGTATATTCTTCCATCTATATGCGCATATATATCTACACACATCTCCATTCACAACATTAAATAAACAAACAGATGAAAAGGAAATATATGCAGCAATTCCCAAGGGCGGATGGGGGGGGGGGTCAAAACAGACAACATTGCAGATAAAAACGGAATACGTTAGTGGCCCCTGACCTCGAGGTGTCCAATCGGCCTCTCCTGAGCTCCCGCACGCCTCATCGCGGCCCGCCCAATCGTCTTCGCGCCGACCCACGCCCCAGTCTCATTCGCGTCTCTCGCCAGAACGAAGGAGTAAAAACAAAACCGAATCGAATCATAATCAAAATAATAAAAGCGAAATAAATTCATTTCCGAGGGGGGCTTTACGGGGTGGGGTGGGGTGGGGGGAGGTGGGGGCGGGTAATTTAATTATTAAATTCGAATTCAAGAGCCTCTTAGCGCGGAGCCCCGAGGGAGAGAGAGAGGAGAGAGAGGGAGAGAGAGGGAGAGAGAGGGTAGCGGGAGTATTGCTCACGTGTGTGATCATAAAATATATTCGTAAACAAATCCTGAACTGCACGTAGCTTCCTCAGGGCTTTGATAAAAATAAAAATAAAAAAAAGCTTCAGGGTTTCTCTCAAGCCGGAAGAGCGAGGGACATCGCTTGTGGGGGGGGGCGAGGGTCGAAGATACGAAACCAAAGAGCCGCAAAAGTTATCAATGAAAACCTCGAGAGAGAAAAAAAAAAAAGAAAAAAAAATGGAAAAAAAAAAAATTCTCCCATTCTGTCAAGATATCAGCGTGGGGAGGAGAGAGGGAGAGGGGCTCGAGGGGAGAGGGGCTCGAGGGGAGACATTCATTACCGGTCGAGGGGAGATCAGCGATGCGATCCGGTGGTAAAACAAACAAAGAGTCGTGACTAAGAGTGAATGACATGACACTGTTTCTCAGCGGGACGACGCGACGGAGCCGCGTGCGACGTCACACAAGAACCCTGTTGGCGTGAGAGCGAGCGAGAAGGGGAGAGGGGAGAGGGGGGGGGGGAAGGGGAAGCAAGGGGGAGGGAGGAGGGGGAAGGAGAACAAGGGGGAGAGGAGGGGAAGGGAAGCAAGGGGGAGGGAGGAGAGGGGAAGGGGCAAGGGGGAGGGAGGAGGGGGAAGGGGGAAGGGGGAAGGGGGAGGGGAAGGAGAAGCAAGGGGGAGGGGTGAGGGAAAAAGGAAAAGGGGAACATGGGGTAGGGGCGAGCAGTAGGTTATGAGGGTTGGTTTAATTTGAGAATAGGTTTGAAGGACTTTTTTTTTTTAATCTAAAAGGTCTGTGGGAAAGAAAGGAGGTCAAAAGAGGGAAGGGAGGGGGAGGGGGGGGGGAAAGAAGAGAGGATAGGGGGGTGAGGGAGAGAAGGGGTTTATAGGAATGTTTGTTGACTCTTTAAGCTTGTTTAACTTTAAAGGTGTTTGGGAGAGTTAAGGAGGGATTTTATCACTTACATTATTGGGAAAGTTTTCAGCAAACATAAACGTTTTTAGAATGTAGCGCCTGCAGTCTATGGAGCTCTTCGGTCGAGAACATTAACTTAAGCACATTGGCCTCTCGATCCCCCCTCTCCCTTACGAAGACCGCGCCAAGGTGAGCGAGTAGGGCAGATAACGCATCAAAAGAAAGAAAGAAAGAAAAAAAAAGTGAATGAAAAAAAATGGACAACGATAAAATGATGATTTAGAGCAAGGTTGACAGGAGAGGCGTTAACCGTACGAAGCACTCAGGACAAAAGAACGATGGATCAATACAGACAAGAGATCCTTCCTACTCCCACCCCATCCCACTTCCCTTCACCCCCTCCTCCTCCTCCTCCTCTCCTCCTCCCTTCGACCACACCACACCCAGCCCACGCCGGTCCAATCGCCACGCCCATTAAAAAGAGGAAGCTCATATAACAAATTAAAACACATTAGGCACTCCATTCACGGCAAACGAACCCAATTCAACCATCTTTCCAAACACAAAAGCGTGAGTAGGCCTCCGCTGCCCCCTCAAAGCACCTCATGATACTTCCCTTGCCTTAGGTAAACACCCCTCCCCTCCCTCCCCCCCTTACCCCAACTCCCCTCCACTTCCCCCTCGTCTCCAGCCCGGAAATTTTATCCTAAATTTAACATCCAGATACGCACTCGCTCTAACCTATGGCTGGAATCCCTCCCATGCATTCCTCCTGCGGTACTTCAGCGCGACCCCCATTCTAATGTTGCCGCCTAATCCTAAAGCATATTTACAAAACATTAATCCCATTACAGACCCAGACGCTCTCTCTCTCTCTCTCTGTCTCTCTGTCTCTCTATCTCTGTCTGTCTGTTGGTTTTTCTGTCTGTCTCTGTCTCTGTCTCTCTCTCTTAAACACACACACACACACACACACGCATGTACGCACCCAGCCCCCGATCTTGCCGAGACACACCAAGCCAAAATCATAAACCCCAACAACTTCAAAATTCGCAACTCCTTTGCAAAATCCATCAAGCACCAATAAAACAAATACAGAATGACGGACGAGCATCTGTTCTTTTGCGAAAATAACACATCCTGTTGACAGCGGCAACGGCACGAACAGAGCTCTCCCCCTTAACTCGGTATATGTCATCTCAATACATCTACATAACTCCATGAACTATGCAGATTGGCCGTACCCCTGGCTCTGCTACCTTTCGGTGGGGGGAGGGGGAGGAGGAAGAAGGGAGGGGAAGAGAGGGGGAGGGGGAAGGAGGGAGGTCCAAAGGAGTGAGGCGCCACCGACGGTAACACGGTGTCCCCCGAGGAAAAAGGGGAATATAAACAGGGAAGCCAAGGAGTAGCCTTACGAATTCCTCCCGCTGGCTTTGCAACCCCACTCCGGAGCCGCCCATGCTGCTCCCTTTCAATTCCAGGCGACGGGCGGAGGACCCATGGCCAGGTTTCGTCCCGCTCGATGGCGATGATGTAAGGGCGGGTCGTCCGGGAGATGAGTGCTCCTCCAGGCCATAATTAGCGAGCCGGAGGAGGAGGAGAAGGAGGAGGGAGGAGGAGGAGGAGGAGGAGCCGACCCGAGGAGCGAACGCCGACGATGACAAACCGCCGCCGCGCAGATAAGCCGCATGATCTCTCCATTCCCATTCCAGACGAGGCAAGAATTCCAATAAATACGCGGCACCGACGAGACTCCGAGAAGGAAATAAGACAGTGGGAAGGGAAACAGACGCTGGTAGCAACAGTAATGGCGCCAATAAAACCGGTAGATACAGTTAAAGAGTGTA
>NW_020871806.1:222373-242373 GCF_003789085.1 Penaeus vannamei
AAATAAAACTTTATACGCATACATGGATATTATGTATACACTTATTTATGCGTGTGTGTGTGTGGTGCATGAGAGAGAGAGAGAGAGAGAGAGAGAAGAGAGAGAGAGAGAGAGAGGAGAGAGAGAGAGAGAGAGAGAGAGAGAGAGAGAGTTGAGAGAGAGTGAGAGTGAGAGTGAGAGTGAGAAGTGAGAGTGAGAGGAGAGTGAGAGTGAGAAGATAGGAGATAGAGATAGAGATAGAAGAAGGAGAGAGAGAAGAGAGAGAGGAGAGAGGAGGTAGAGAGAGGAGAGAGGAAGGAGAGAGAGAGAGAGAGAGAAGAGAGAGAGAGAGAGAGAGGAGAGAGAGGGGGGGGGAGTGGGGAGGAAGAGGAGAGAGGGAGGGGAGAGAGAGGGGAAGGTGGGAGGGAGAGGGAGGGAGAGGGAGAGGGAGAGGGAGTGGGAGGGAGGAGGGAGAGGGAGGGAGTGGGAGCGGGAGGGACGAGAGGGAGAGGGAGTGAGGGTGGAGAGAGAGAGAGAGAGAGACGAGAGAGAGAGAGAGAGAAGAGAGAGAGAGAGAGAGAGAGAGAGAGAGAGAGAGAGAGAGGAGAGAGAGAGAGAGAGAGAGAGAAGAGAGAGAGAGAGAGAGAGAGAGAGAGACGAGAGAGAGAGAGAGAGAGAGAGAGAGAGGGAGAGGGAGGAGAGAGAGAGAGAGAGAGGAAGACGAGAGGATGAGAGAGGAGGAAGGGAGAGGGGAGATGAGGAGAGGAGAGAGACAGAGAGAGAGCAGAGAGAGAGGGGAGAGACGGAGGAGAGAAGAGAAAGAAGAGAGAGTGAGACGAAGAGAGGAGAGAGAGAGAGAGGCGAGAGAGAGATGAGAGATGAGAGAGACAGAGATGAGACAGAGAGAGAGAGAGAGAGGGAAGGAGAGAGAGAGAGATGAGAGAGAAAGAGTGAGAGAGAAGAGAGAGAGAGAGGACAGAGAGAGAGAGAAGAGAGATGAAGAGAAGAGAGAGAGATGAGAGAGAGAGAGAGAGAGGAGGGGAGAGAGAGGGAGAGGGAGAGAGAAGAAGAGAGAAGAAAGAAAGAAAGAAAGAAAGGGAGAGAGAGGCTGTTATCAAAAGCCGACGCAAGTCACGACACAGGAGGAAGTGAGGATGACAGGCAGAGAAAGGGGGAGGAATAGGGCGGGGAATAAAGAGGAAGCAGACCAAAGATGAATGATAACGAGAGAACAACACGCGGAAGGGGCGAATGGACGCCTCTCCCCCCTACTACAGACGAGGGGAAACAATCGTGTATGCATGGACTCAATCTTCATTAATCTCACTGCAGTACATAGGAGACAAAATCAGACGCTTACCAAAGATAGTGGCGCGACAACTGCACAAAGGCAGATTAATTGATTTACGCAAAATTAATACCGCCATTAATGTGAGTAGATATTGATGATGATCATGTTACTCCCACTTCAAAAAAGGAAAAAAAAATGATTAATGGCCCTGTACAGAGAATCGAGTCAATAGCGTGATTAAATAAAAAGGGGCGGTAAAAAGATACATATATACATAGTACAGTCAATCAATAGGATAAAAAATGGAGTAAAAAAAGTTTCCTCACGCTGGCCTTACGTACCAGGTAGACGCAAGCCGGAACTTCAAACATTCGCAAAATTAAAAAAATAATAATAATAAATTAAAAAAAAAAATAAATAAATAAAAATAAAAACACTTTTAGAAAGTTATACGCACAGTGGAAACAACATGCACAGTCGATCGGAAACGCGACGCCTGCCCTACTAGTCACCCCCCCCTACGCCCAGCTATCACACAGATTCTTGCGGCAGTATAATGATGTCGGGAAATTCGAGTGGGATATTTTGCCAACTTTCCTTCGTCATCGAGCGGCCAAAACCCAGAAAAAAAGACTGCATCGAGAGGAGCGCTTTCGTGGCTTCAAGGCTTCGGTGTCTCGAGGTTTCGAAGCTTCGGCCTCACCCTCTGGTTCGAGCTGGGCCTCCGACGTCCGAGCGCGCACTGTCGCCAACAGCTGAGCCGAGTCGTGGGACCTACGGCGAAAGAGGTTCCCGGGGATCAGCGTTTTGCAGGAGCCACAGCGAGTGGACTTCGTGGCTCACGAGTGTGTGAAGAGTCTAGCTGTGTCTGTCTTCTATTCGTCACAGTAAGGTTTATTAGCCATAACTATAAAATGCATAGTCATTGATCCGTGATTATAAATATGATACGTAGCGGCTAATAACCGAAATCGTTGACACGGTAATGAAATATCCATGATCCTGGTATATCGGTTCAGCTACCAGCACACAGATTTACAAAAAAAAAAAAAAAAAAAAAAAATGTATTTGCTCCCCCTAAAAAAATAAAAAAGAATGAAAACATATGCTTCCAGTTCGATACTGAGAAAACAATGAACACAACCCTCCCACGCGCAAGAAAAATGCCAATGTCGAGATCGATTGTTATTTCAACTGCAAGAGGCCAGCGCACCAAGCCGGGCAGCGGGGAAAGACGGATTTCTCAAAACATTACGGCATTTTAGAAGGAAAACATGCAAAAGTCAACACGGGGCCCTGTGGCTAGCCCCTGTCCTGAGGGAACTGCCTCGCCTTCCCCGCCCCAAAAACAACAAGCCTAGGAAAAGCTCATTGAATCGGCCATTCTGCCTTGTCACCACCACCGCCTCCGCGCGCGCCTCCTCCCCACACCGTCATCACCATCACCCCTTTCCCTCGCCATCATCACCATCTCCCTCCCGCAGCCATCGCCAACACCACACTCGCGAGGCTGTTATCTTACGGTTAAATATACTTGGTTCCACAACGAGGCTGACGCGGTGGTGACAGGCCGCTGCTCGGGAAGAAACCCCACGGGGAGAGGCTGCAGAAAAGGGTGTGCGTGGGGAGGCCGGGGGGGGGGGCAGCGTGGAGAAATTTATGAATAGAAATGGGAATGCGGAGTTACGGGGAGGAGGGGAGGGAGGAGGGAGGAGGGAGGGAGGAGAGAGAGGAGAGAGAGAGAGAGAGAGAGAGAGAGAGAGAGAGAGAGAGAGAGAGAGAGAGAGAGAGAGGAGAGAGAGGAAGAGAGAGAGAGAGAGAGAGAGAGAGGAACCTTAAAACGCGTATATGTTTGTGTATTTTTTAAACATATACATATGCGACCATATATATATATATATTATATATAATATAATATATATATATATATATATATATATATATATATATATTCTGCTGCGTGTGTGTGTGAATGCGAGAGATCGAGATAGATAAAGACAGAGAGAGAGAGAGAGAGAGAGAGAGAGAGAGAGAGAGAGAGAGAGAGAGAGAGAGAGAGAGAGAGAGAGAGAGAGGAGAGAGAGAGGAAGAGAGAGAGAGGAGAGGAGGAGAGAGAGAGAGAGAGAGAGAGAGAGAGAGAGAGAGAGAGAGAGAGAGAGAGAGAGAGAGAGAGAGAGAGAGAGAGAGAGAGAGAGGAGAGGAGAGAGAGAATAAACGCTTTCCAATAGTATCAGAACACACCCACTACACAGGCCTATCGAAAACTCATTGGGGGATGTCAAAATTGAACTCGCCGCAGCCGGGGGGAGGCGGGGGGGGGGGGGGGGGTAAGGGGGAAGAGGGGGAGGTGGAAGAACAATACGATACAGGGAGAGCAGGGGCCGTACGACTAACAAAAATGGAAAGACCGCAGGTTAATATTTGTTATTCTGAACAATGCAGAAGTCAAATAACGACCAAAATTACAAAATTACATATGCACACAGACACACACACGCACACGCACACACACACACACACGCACATGTGCACTCACTCACTCAACACGCACGCGCGTGCGTCTATAAATATCCTCCGTTATAAATCTGAGGAAGCTTTTAAACACCGCAAAAGCCCAAAAGAAGATAATGAATAAGCCTAAAAAAGTCTGACAATATAATGCCAATAATAGTGACGGAGAATATGCAGAAAAGTCGAGTAAAATATGATAAACAGGTGGAAAAAAAGGACCAGGAATTAACAAGGAAACCGGGCGGCTAACTAGGTTGGGCCGGATGAAGAGTCGGGAAATCACCTTCTTTCCAGATTATGTAAATATGGCTCAGCTCTTTGGCCGCTGAGGAGCCGTAGTAATGGGGAGTGGCGGCGACCCCATTCATCCGGCTCAGTTAAGACGGTAATAACACGCTAGTCCGTCTTTGCTCGAACTGGACGGGGGAACCGCTGTCTCCGGCCACACCTGCCCCGACGCTGCTTCTTTGGAGGGGGGGGGGGTTTCTTTACGTCTTGTGTCTACATTCATTATGCGCAAATGTGTACACAGATATAGCGGTGTGCATTTCTATACTGCGGCGTGTACGTACATTCGCACGTATATGAATGGTGCACACGAGCGTAATGGTGTGTATATGTAGATTACGGTTTTGCGGATGGGTATATGCAGAAATCATTAGAGAAAATGAAATGAAATAAACGTTTACCTCACAAACCATCCCTGACTTGCGGCACACCCAACTACAGAACAAGTTAGAAAGTACAATGAAACCAGACAAAAAAATCCCCCCCCAAAAAAAAAAAAAAAAAAAAAAACGAAAGGAAAAAAACTAGTAGTCGAAACCTATCCTTAAGTCGGAAAAATATATATATATACATTCTTTCCGCCCTCCCCGCCCCGCCGATCACTTCGAAATCACCCCGTCAACCCAGGCAGCTAAAGACGACACAACTAACACATCAGTCACCCGATTTCGACCCTACGCAGAGACGGGTATAGCACTTTGTTTTCCCAAACTCACTTTCTACTGGTTGTTTCTAGAGATAAATTTTTCAAAGGGAAGCCCCCCAGGCGATGTATTTCTCCGGAACTTTTTTTTTCTTTAGCTTTATTGATATTCTGTTAACTGTTGACGGAAAGTTTGTGTAAAGGTGTGTAGGTGAAGGGCGGATGTGACTTCGAAACATGGCTATTGATATTAGCAAACATATATACAACTAACATCAAAGAAGAAGGAAATACAAGTGTATCCGTGTGTGTAAAAGGCGCGGGGTTGGCTTTTGATTATTCCTGTCTCTTATTCTGGTTATACATGTTGCTGTCTTCGTTGCTGTTGTTGCTCTTGGTTTACTATCATTATTATCATTATTATTGTCTTTTGTCATTGTTGGTCATTACATTAATCATTACTTTTGTCATTATTAGTATCATAATAATTATCATTACAACTACAGTTATTATCAATTGTATACAGTAGTGTGTGTGTGTGTGTGTGTGTGTGTGGTGTGTGTGTGTGTGTGTGTGTGTGTGTGTGTGTGTGTGTGTGTGTGTGTGTGTGTGTGTGTGTGTGTGTGTGAGTGTGTGAGAGAGAGAGAGAGAGAGAGAGAGAGAGGGAGAGAGAGAGAGAGAGAGAGAGAGAGAGAGAGAGAGAGAGAGAGAGAGATTTATACGCGCACTTTACAGTAAGCTGCAGGAAGCTTCAGATGAATAAATCATAATTCAAACAGTAGCTAATCAATTCCTCCGCAACCTCTCTTTCTCTCTCTGATTTTTTTTTTTTTTTTCGAGGAGTAAAAAAATATTCCTTAGTGGGAAACGCAGTCATCGTACAGTGTGCATTTTTTCTACCGGAAGAATCCTTCAAACGTATATTAACACAACCGGAAAGATAAGGACCCTAAAAAACAAGAGAAAAAAAAAAAAAAATACCAGAGACAGAGTACCAACGCCAGCACTTAGGGCCTTACCCATCCCAGGGGCTGCAAATATCTGTGAAAACATTGCGTATGTTAGGACTCACTTGACCGGCTTCTCCCTGAGGCGAGGCGGGAAAGAGTGAGGGCCAGAGGAGGGAAGGGGAGGGGTTAGCGGGAGGGACGAGGGAAAGGGGGGGGAATCTGAGGGGACGGGGAGGGGTTAGCGGAGGGACGGAGGGAAGGGGGGGATTCCGAGGGGGACGGGGCAAGGGGGAAAAGGGACGGGGGGGGGGGGGGGGGGGAGAGGGGGAAATTGAACAGCACGAACAGCCTGAGGGTCAAACCTTTCAGCGCCACGCAGCGTAATGCCAAAACAGTAGAGGGGGGAAGCACCCCGGCCAGCGCTGCCACACACTACATAGGGCGGATAGAAATGGTAAATATATCCTTTTGGTCCTTATGGCTCTTTGCTGGGTTACATCACCGACGTAGGAGGAGAGAAGAGGGAGAGGGAGAGGGAGAGGGGAGAGGGAGAGAGAGAGAAGAGAGAGAGAGAGAGAAGAGAGAGAGAGAGAGAGAGAGAGAGAGAGAGAGAGAGAGAGAGAGAGAGAGAGAGAGAGAGAGAGAGAGAGAGAGGAGAGAGGGAGAGGGAGGGAGAGGGAGGGAGAGAGAGAGAGAGAGAAGAGAGAGAGAGAGAGAGAGAGAGAGAGAGAGAGAGAGAGAGAGAGAAGGAGAGAGAGAGAGAGAGAGAGAGAGAGAGAGAGAGAGAGAGAGAGAGAAGTGAGAGAGGAGGAAATTTATAGAGATGGCGAAAGCAAAAAGATACTGAGATCGATAGAGAGAGAGAGAGAGAGAGAGAGAGAGAAGAGAGAGAGAGAGAGAGAGAGAGAGAGAGAGAGAGAGAGAGAGAGAGAGAGAGAGAGAGAGAGGAGAGAGAGAGAAGAGAGAGAGAGAGAGAGAGAGAGAGAGAGAGAGAGAGAGAGAGAGAGAGAGAGAGAGAGAGAGAGAAGAGAGAGAGAGAGAGAGAGAGAGAGAGAGAGAGAGAGAGAGAGAGCAAGAGCAGGGGGGCCTGGGGGATATCCTTGGACTATGGTCAGGTGGGAGATGCCATTTAGCATCTGCATTGCTTACAGTGGCAAAATAAACCGTAAATATGAAGAGATTTTATGTTATCATCAACGTTACATCCACGCTGCTGGGAACGGATTTGCACTCCCAAATAGTTTATTCACACGCGCGATGAACACATGTTAGCCTGTATATACTGTATGTATGAACATGTGTTTGTTTCGCTTTCCATCCATCTGTTTTATCCTAAACTTACTAAGCAGACTCATAATGGACAGCATTTTTTAACAGCTTACATTGAAATTTAAGTCTTATATTTTTACTTTATATGGTGTTCTAACCCGCATCTGTTACACATTTTAAGCAAAAAAACACACACACAATGAATATATAACATATAAATGTGTGTGTATACATATTATTATATATATATATATATATATGTGTGTGTGTGTGTGTGTGTGTGTGTGTGTGTGTGTGTGTATGTGTGTGTGTGTGTGTGTGTACGCGCGTGTGTGTGTGCGCGCGCATACACACACACAAAAATATATACACATAGAACAAGCGTATAACAAATAATTGAAGCAGCCATTCCGACATGATTCGCTGAAATACCGAATGGATCCAGTATCAAGGCTTCGCTGTATCGAATCTCGTAAAATTGGTCGAAATACGTCCAAACGGTCCAGCAAAGACCAAAATCGTCCACTTTTCGTGCTATTTTGACCCCACAGATATTGACAAATTGGAAATACAAATTGTTTAGATCAGCGGTTGCGACCTGAACCATATTATCATTTGTTCCAAATTTCATGTAAATGGATATAGAAAGGGAGAAACAAGAATGAAAAACACAAAAAAAACAAAAATAAATAGTGGCGTGTAGTGCAGAAATGGGAAATATTTCAGAACAATTACGCCTGAATTCCACCGAAGAGAAAAAGTTTACATATCAAGTTTTGTTCAGCTGCTGCTAGTCATGGCAACAATGGTAACATAGGATTGGCAACTGCTAATTTTTGTAGCATTAACAAGGATGGGTAGTTGTGAGTACTTTACATGAAAATTATTATGACAATTAGGAAAATAGCAGAAATGAAAATGTAGTAAAAGTAAACATAATAACAATAACACAGACAGACACACACACACACACACACACACACACACACACACACACACACACACACACTGATTAATAAAAAATATATAATCATCAAATAATATAAGACAAAAGGAGTAGATAATGCATCACAGCTAAGCGTTCCTGTGAAACCGTGAAATTACACTGGTTCTTTCTAACCAGTGTAATTTCTCTGTGAATCGATAAATAAATCGGATCTGCGAATCGATAAATAAATATCTAAATCAAAAAACAAATAAATAGATATCTAAATCAACAAACAAACAAATAAATATCTAAACAAACAGGAGAAAGAAAAGGGGCTCAACGAGTTCACCTATATCCCTTCATAAACAAAACCATGCGCACAGAAAGAAAAGAGAAAGAAAAAACAATACGCTATTTCTTTCTCTCTTTCTTTCTTTTCTCTTCGCGAGACTGATCTGACGACGTAGCATTAGTAACGAATTCCAAGGATATTACCTGCCTGTCCATCACCTTTATCGGTCTTTCCATTCCATACCGGTAATCGGCGTTGTAATTTGCCTTATGAAAAATTGATTCCGGATAATCCATATTTTCCGCCGTTTCCTCTTGAGCGGAAATAATAATAAAAAAATATATGTCACCTCGATGGGACATTAACCGGCATAAAATGTATATCGCATTTAAGCCAACGACACCCAGTGAAAAGCCAGCAAGCCATGTAGTAGAATACTCTCCAGCTGATACGTCAAAGAAAGTCGACGGTTTAAGAACAACAATAACAACAACCGGTAGACGAACGACCGTTGTGGACTGACCGCTAGTTTGGGGTGCAACTGACATTTAGAGCAACATAAACCTTCCATACAGTGAACAACCAATTACAGAAAGGGCGGAGCGCTGAAAAAACCATTGTTTTTTTTCCCCTCTTTCTCTCCTTCAGAAACTTCAGAAAGGTGTACATACTTACGGGACGGGGCGGCGCACTCGGCGGAACAGCGCCGATGTTCGATATCAAACGTGGAAGTTTACTGTGAAGGTTATAATAATGGAACACTGGAGTGGCTTTGTGAACTGGAAGGGAGCGGGAAGAGCACGGAAGCGCGCATCGTCTCTCTACGCAAGGTCCGCTTCATCACTTTACTTCATTTAATTTTTTTACTTAGTTTCATTTTTCAAGCTTCGGAATGGCGGGCCGCTGGTATTACAGGGAAAAAATATATATATATTTTTTTATTGTCGAAGTAAATCCCGCATTGTCGAAAAATCTGGGACACCGCAAAAGTCACCGGAAAGAAAAACAAGAAAATAAACAGAGGCAACTTGAAATTCATCAAAAACAAACTGAGACGTTGGGATGCCCCCCCCCTCCCCATCCCCGTCCGCCGCCCCCCCAGCCCGAGGCGCTCGGCCCTTCGGCGGTACCTGAGCCTGCCTTTCTTGCTACTTACATGCTCACAAAATGCAATTCTTCCGTTCTTCTTCCTGGGATGAGAGATATCGTGGATGAAAGCCGGATAAGACATTTGCAGCCGCTTTCACAGACGATACGGAGTCCTTTTGCGACAAGCCTTTTTCCGATGAGATCGCGTCGCGGTATTTACAGAGCGATAAAAGTCAGATCGACGCCGATTCTGAAAAGGTTCATCATTGGCGGGAAAATAATGAAAACTTCGAGACTTGCCTTGTAATGGCACACCGATGCGGCAACACTGCGAAGACCATAACATGTCGATAATATACGTTGATTTTTTTATAATCATATATCAGGTTTACTTGATGTCCTTTAAGTTATTTTTTTCAGGAGAAATTTAATTAATTTCTTTTTTTTAACAATAGCATCTTTCATATTATGGCGGAATTCCGGTACTTTCTCGGCTGCTCTGTCTTCGAAATGCCAAAAGTGAAAAAATTCTTCTTTACGATGTGGTCTTTCTTAAAATCACTTTCGTTATTTATTTATTAGTACCGAAAGAATTGTTTGATATTGCCATATATATATATATATATATATATATATATATATATATATATAGATATATATTATATTATATATATATATATATCCACTTCATTTTCAATCACGTTTGTTTACACCGCTCAGCTGATTCGCGCCATTGCAACCCAGGACGCTTACAAGTTTGTATTATTATTTAGCACTAAGACTAAGCACATGCTATTGACGCAACCTTTCAGATGAGTGCAGTTCATTTGAAAAATTCTACAAACTATATAATACTATATAACGTACCAACTTTACGTATACACAACGCTGGCGTACCTGAAATCCTCTACGGCGGTTTGTGAAACTCCGCCCCCTTTCGCAATGTTCAGAAATAAATTAAATTCGCACGACGGTCGCCCAGCTCATCACAAGAAGACGCCGCGATGTCTAAGAATATGGAAGACGATTCGACCTCGACCTCAACACTCTATTAGCGGAAACAAAAGGTAAGAACGAACGAACGGAATAAAAATACAAAATGGCAGCGATGATAGTTTGGGTGTTTAATCAGCGACCGCCGGAGGGAAGGTCATCGATAAGTAGTTAATATACTTAATAACATTAGTCAATTATGAAATTCAATAACGATGGGCAGATACCGAATCCAATAGCGGCATTGGCGAATACTGATTGAAATTGACTTGCAAATTAAAAGTCAACATTAAAAAAAAGGCGCAATCATCACTGCTTGCACTTAAGGAGCCTTTTCGAAATGAGAAGGCAGGATAAACGCACAGGCACTGGCACCATGAGACTCCCTTCAACATCAATATCACCATCTATGCAAAAATAATGGCTGGCACAACATACGTGACACCATCGACCGATAACACATCTCTGCATATATGCTTTGCCTGACAACGAGGGGGGGGGGGGCGCTTCAGGTGTAATACACCCCCTTACGCGAGTACCGTGCACCCTCCCCCGCGCGCATGTGTTTATGTAGTTGTATCTATCGGAAAATAGTGTAATTAATACCTAAAAACGATGACAAATCGAAATCGCGCGTATTTGCCCCCCGAAACTATCTGTTTATGCAATGGAGGAGAGAAATGTAACCTTGGATTTTTTTCAATTTATTGACTAAATCGCAAAGCCATTCCCCAACAGCTGACGTGATGAATAATGGCACCGTACGTACATTTGTTCCGAGAGAATAATTGTTCTGCTTGACACGGACGTAATGAATTAAAGTTATGTACGTACATCTGGGACCAAACGAACAATAATGGTTCAGCATGAACGTATTGGGCGGAACAAATAACTGTTCGGCACGTGAGTATCGGGCTAAGCGGGTGATTTGTTCAATCGGTGCTTGCCGTCGTAACGGACGCAAATGCATCACACGAGAAGCGGCGGCGGGCGAGGCGGCGGCACGAGCTGCGGCAACGAGTCCCGCGCCTCGTCTTCAAAGCCGCGCCGTGCTTGAAGGGAGTGATTTATGCATGTCAACGACCCGTCGCCCTGAGCCAGTGTGTTGCAGCAGGTTCTTGCAACCACCCCGAAGGAATGCCTCCTCTGTACGTGTGTACGTGCAAGAGTTGCGAAGGGATAGCAGGAGGAACAAGTTCTGAACAATTATTTCTGTATGTACACGTCGGCGCTGTTTGTGACCGTCTTCTTGCCGTGACGGGCTGTCATCAGGGGCGATTATGTGGACGTTACATGACAGCGTTAAATGTATGCTTTTGGCACAAAACAGATAAAGGTTGTGGTGAAACTTTAGACGAAATATGCAAAGAAAATCAACTTATTTTATGCTCTTGCAATCTTGAAATTATGGTAAATAATGTGAGAAGACTGCAGCGATTCGCATACAAGTTTCGGGGACGTCTGCAGAGCGGCGCACAATTTGAATAGCTCGCTCGCAGGTCGTTTGATAAGAACCCTTTAGCATGGAGGGAATTCAGTGCTTCGGCTTTCATATGCACAGCGCCCGGAATGCTGACCTCCGCGCAAGCAGCGGCCGGCCAGGTGCGATCACGTGCACAGCGCGGTCAGCAAGTCCGCTTATATAAATACAGTTATCGGCGCGCGGTCGCTTTCCGTGGATGGCGGCCAGGTGCGGCACCCTTAATATCCAAGGCTTAGCAGGCCCTGTGTGATTACGTGACAGCTGGTGACGCCCGTGCTTGGGTTTTGAGCTTGGGGACTCGTGCACGGCGGTCGGGCGGCAAGCAAGAGTGTACAGCGGTCGGCAGGAAGGTGTACATCTGTCGGTGTGTCGGAAGCGGGTTGTACATCGATTGGCTTTCCTTTGTGTGCGGGCTAAGGCTCACGCGAGTCGGTGTTGACACACTGCGTTATGTACCCCCACCCGCCCCTCCCCCCTCCGTAATCCCCCTCACCCCCCTCGGGTCCCCCTTCCGTGTTTGAACAGGTTACGCCCGTGCACTTGTTTTTCCGCCGGTGCGCTGCTCAACTATGGATTGATAGCTAATCAAACATCAATGCTACACACATACAAAACAGAAACACGCACACCTACCTTCCTTCCGCACACACTTAACCTCCCCCCCCCCCCGCGCACACACCTGCTTTCCTTACACACACATCTACCTTCCTTCCGCCATCCCTACCCCCTTCGCCTCCCATTTCCCCGCCCGCGCGCGCCCTTCCCCCTCGCTGCGTCGGTCGCGCGTTGAAAGTGACATGTTCTAATTCGCGTACACCGCCTTAACATAACACTAATACCGCCCGCTACATCACCCAGACGGCTAGGTCGATAACGCGGGCTCCAACCTGTGGCGAATACCACACAAGATTGCCTTATTACTTAATTTATTTCGGGATTAGAACCCCCAAGAGGTCGAAATTCGCGGATACGGAACGCGCGCGAAATAAGGTCCGAATAAGGCCCCGTTCCTCCTCGTCGCCGCTATACAAACCATACGCTTCGAATTAACAATAAGGAAAACGGTTTAGTGTTATCACGGGCCAGTTTTCGGACAGGTTAATTCTGCTAATGAAGGCCATCGCCGGTTGTAAATTTAATCAACGGGTGATGGCGTTAATGACCAACTTATAGATTTAATTCTATTTTTTCCCCCATCGTTCTCCCCTCGCCGAATATCCCGATTTTTGTTCGTTAAAGCTGCTCTATTTACCGAGCGTTTACAAACTTTAATTCGGACAAACTCGAAGCTCGGAACTCGCCGCGCCGTGACCCCTTGGCCCGACCTTCGCTCCTCTTGATCTTTTCGCTCAATGGACGAATATAAACAAAAAACGGCCCGAAACCAACGGGAAAAAAGGACATCAGGCAACCAATTGTGATGTGTTATAACACAGGACGAAACAAAGACCACATCTATCACACAACACGGAAGACGACGCCGTTATCTCTATATTTAATGGATTCTCTTTATAATGAACACCGCGAAAAAAAGAAGAAGAGAAAACTATATAAATATATATTTCAAAGGCGACGCTACAAAGAACTGGAGCCATTCCTCCGTGTCTACAATTATCGACGAGCTGTTAAGTAATAAAATGCCCCGGTAAGTCATAATGAAATGACGGCGTTGCAGCTCATGCGCGCCGCAAATATTTCATAGATCATCGACAAGCAAGCGCCGGCGAGAGCTTTCATTCGCGGACGCACAAAGGACGAGATGACAAAATAAAAATCATCCAACGACACGGCAGTTTTGTCCAGGAATATGAAATAAATAAACGACCGATTTGGAGAAAAAGCAGAAAAGCCCCGACACTCAGACGGCAAGAAATAATAATACCACTTAATATCATCATTACATCGATATTTATTGTTCACGTTCCATTTTTCCCCTCTGTGTAATCTGTTCTGCATTACAGGAAGCACATAAACATAAATGAATTTACACGGCTTTTCTGAAGTTCCGCTGATGAATTCCTTTTTGGAACTAGAACTATTCATCATCATAAATCCTTAATGCGGAAAAGAACTAGAAAAATACACAACACGCGCGTTTCGTGTTTGTTACATATACAATATAAACATATATACACATACACACATTGGTATTTATGGATACGGTCATTCTATTTACATTTTTTTTTTCTTTTCTTTTCTGAGATATATGTGTGGATGGTGGAGTGCGTGAACATTGTACGATGGTGTGTCCAGCGTATGTACACAACTTTTATGTACATGGTGAGTGTACAGAGTCTTCCGCATACATGCATGCCCCACTGGAGTAATTACTATTGTATACAAAGACCTAAGGTTTGTATGTCCGATACTACAAGGCGCATATATATATATATATATATATATATATATATATATATATATATATATATATATATATATATATATATATATATATATATATATACACACACACACATAATATATAACATATATACTTGTACACAGTATTAAACACACATACATGCATACTACACACACACACACACACATATATAATATATATATATATATATATATATATATATATATATATATATATATATATATATATATATATATATATATATATATATATATCACAATACATGTATTTTTATATATATATATGTACACACACACACACATCAACATCCTTCCGTCCCCCTCCAGGAAGGGCCACCGGCGAGGTCCTCCTCCACGGCCCTCCATACGTCTTCCTTCCCCTAAACACAAGTAGGCCACATAATAAACTACACAGCCTGTGAGGATTTTCTTCCGAAGCTTCTTTGGCAATAGATCATCGGCCTCGTATATTTCTCATTATTTATTATCTCCGCTAGGGGCGCCGGCGAATTACGATGCTCTTGCGAATGAGGCGCCGCCCGTACGACAAGGCTTCCGTTTATTCGTTTGCTGATCGGGACTCTTGCTTTGAAAAGGCAACGGCACTGCTTTCATTATCATTTTTTGTTGTTTTCATTATCATTGTTGTTATCATTATTGTTATTATCAATATTATCATATGATTTTTATCATCCTTATTATCCATGAAACCACCATCATCACTATCATCGTTATCATTGCATCCACCATCATCACTACTATCATAATCATCACGATTATTAGTCACTAATATCAACAACACAGTTATATCATCATCCTTATCTCAGTCACCATCAACACCATCATTTCCATCGCCACGATTCCTCTTCCACCTGACAAAATAGATAGAAAAAATATGCGGATTGAACCTGATGCCAAATTATTATCTCACTTTGCCTGGTCATTTCTCTTCGTTATCGGTGCTTTGTCCTCCTCCTCCTCCTCTCCACCCTTCGCATTCGTCCTCGTCCTCCTCTCCTCCTCCTTCTCCACCCTTCGCATTCGTCCTCGTCCTCCTCCTCCTCCTTCTCCACCCTTCGCATTCGTCCTCGTCCTCGTCCTCCTCCTTCTCCACCCTTCGCATTCGTCCTCGTCCTCCCTCCGCATTCATCTTGGGTTCTAAGGGCGACCCTGGGCCATAGCTCACCCTCGACCCTACGCTGTGCTTGACTTGGTGCCGTTCGCGTACCGTCGCCGCTGCTGTATTTATTGCATTCTTGGTGCATGCGACTGTAACTTATGAAGGCAATTGCTCTTCGACGCTTCGTTTGAAGCCCGTATATATGCAATGTATATCTACTTTGGTAGATAGATTGATATATAAATGGGTATATAAACACACACACACACACACACACACACACACACACACACACACACACACACACGTGTACTACTTAAAAAAAGTAATACCTTATTATCATACCGTATTATCAGTGTGTTATTCCAGTTCGTGTTCTAATTGTTTATTGTACGTGTATTGGAAGGAATAATAATTGTGACAAATGGAAATAATATTAGTAACAATGGCGTCATAATCAAGAATACTATCATGTTCACCAATAATAAATAAACAAATAAATCAATCTAATAACAATCATGGCGATGATATAATGCGAATGACAATAACAATAATAATAATAAATAATAATAATAACAATAATAACAACAATAATAACAATAAATAATAAATAAATAAATAAATAATTAAAATAATACTACGATACTGGAAAAAAACGGAAATAACAACAATAAAAAATCAAGCATTTCCGACGCCATTTTCCGTGCCCTCCACATATCTACGAATTAATACAAATATGAATCTAAAAACATCCTCTTTGACCTTTCTCTCGACATAGATATAAATGTCAGACGATATTAAGTACACAATAAACACCGAGAAGAAAATACGCCCTTAACAAACAATGCAAAACATTACGATAGTACTTAGGCACACGCAACATCCCCCACCCCCCTCCCCCACTACTACGTCCCCCACCTCCTCCCCAACGAGCCTTTAAAAACTAAGATGGACCACAAATCCTCCTCCTCCCCCCCGCCGAGAGAAAGAGAGAGAGAGAGAGAGAGAGAGAAGACAGAGAGAGAGAGAGAAGACAGAGAGAGAGAGAGAGAAGACAGAGAGAGAGAGAGAAGAGAGAGAGAGAGAGAGAGAGAGAGAGAGAGAGAGAGAGACAGAAGAGAGAGAGAGAGAGAGAGAGAAGACAGACAGAGAGAGAAGACAGACAGACAGAGATAGATAGATAGAGAGAGAGAGAGAGTACAGACAGAGAGAGAGAGGAGAGAGAGAAGACAGACAGAGACAGAGAAAGACAGAGAGAGAAGACAGACAGAGAGAGAGAGAGAGAGAGCAGCCTACGTCCGCAGCAAAATGTACACACGATATATAAACGTGATCGTAAAGTCTGAATGGACGGATGATTTAGACATTTGGAGGTTCCCCAAGTCCACACCTCCGGCCAGGTAATAGAAGAGGGGGAAGGAGAGATAGATAAAGAGAGAGAACTAGAGACTAGAGAACGAGAGAGAGAGAGAGAGAGAGAGAGAGAGAGAGAGAGAGAGAGAGAGAGAGAGAGAGAGAGAGAGAGAGAGAGAGAGAGAGAGAGAGAGAGAGAGAGAGAGACTGAGATAGATAGAGATACATAGATAAATAGATAATTAGAGTGAGAGAGAGAGTCAGCGAGAGGGAGAGAGAGACAGACACAGAGACAGCGAGAGGGTAGTAACACCCCTTGTTCCTGCAGCAGTAGTGGTGAGGGGAGCACCACAGCCACTACCCGCACTGCGCCACGTTTCCCCTCTTCTCACACCCCTCACGACCCCCTACGCTATCTTACTCGGCTACATAACGTTCTGCTATCCGCTCCTGGGCCGTCCGTGCCTCTTTTCGCTTCGTTACCTCATTACCTTCAATTAGAGTGCGGATGTAATCGACGAGTGTAATTATTAAGTATTTCCTTCCCCCCTTTATGTTCTTCGAGGACAATGTTATCCTTTCTTGTCCCGTGAAATAATCATAACATTACATTTCCTTCGTTAACGCATCTACTTTTTTTTCAAGTAACATGTACACATTTTTTCTGGAGTCAGTAACACACGCGCGCGCACATGTAAACACAACACGCAAAACAGATACTCATACAAATAACTTATCAACACCCGGCGCCGACAACATACGAAACATCAACAAAGCTCATCAACAACGAAAACAAAAACATCATCACCGCAACAACAAAAAATAAACGCATAAAACAGCATCGAAAATAAATAAACAAACAAATAAATAAACATCATAAGCAGAAGTATGCCAAAAGAAGCTTCCCTTCCCCCAACCACCCTTACACACACACACACACAAACCCTTTAAATCCAAACCCTCCCCACCCTTCCCTACCCCTTCCCCCCTCCCTTCCACCCTTCTCTACCCCTTCCCCCCCTTCCCCTTCCCTACCCTTCCCTCCTCCCATCCTTCCGACCCACTCCCCCCTTCCCTCCTCCCACCCCCCCTCCCTCCCTCCTCGACACCTGGCCCTTCCCACATCGCTAAACCCTTTCGTGAAGGGAAATCGGCGGCGTTGAGAGCGGAACCACAGTCGCCACCGCGCGGGATTCCTAATTTTGGCGACGCCGCGATCGAGAGAGAGATTCGCCGCGTCGCCGACAGGACTTCCCGGGACTCCGCGACGTCGGACGTTACGTCACGGCGGGATGTGACGTCGGGACTTGGCGCAAGGACGAATATCCAAAAATAAAAATAAGGAGAGGGAGAGAGAGACAAATCAAAACACCAGAATATAGATAAAGGGGAAAAAATTATAAACAAGGTTGTAAATCATCTTATCCGAAAATAGTCCGGATATTGGTATTTTTTTAATGGTGCCTGCGATTGATTTTCGTTGCTAAAATTAAGTCATCAAATATGTCTATAAATATCCAAGCGTCCATACATGTATCACATAACAAAAAACAAAACAAAACAAAACAAAAATGATAAAAATAAAAATTGATCCAAATGGACACCGTTACGATGAAAAAAACAAAAACAAAAACAAAATCACAAATTCATCTGTACTTCCTATTGTTTTTATTACCATTATTCCATCCACCTTCCCTGTTACCCTTTCCATCGTTGATATTGATCATAACTTTATCATTCATAGCATAATAACGACAAGAAATACGTAAAACCGGCGACAATACAAATAGCAAAAACAATAACAGTTAAAGCGCTTATATTTGTCGCAGTTTTAGAAATAATATTTTTGAGAATGAAGCGACAGTAATAAAAAGGTGATGATGGATATAATGGTGAACATAATAATAAAAATAATAAAATTATCATTACTATAACAATGATAACAATAATAATAACCAAAAAATACTTATTATAATCATAACAACAACGACACCACAGATAATCACAATAGAAAACATTAGATATCACTATAATAATAAAAACACCAACACCACCATCTTATAATCAATAATAACAAAACATTACATAACAAATAACATTATTAAAATCTTACCAACCCGAGAGAGAGAGAGAGAGAGAGAGAGAGAGAGAGAGAGAGAGAGAGAGAGAGAGAGAGAGAGAGAGAGAGAGAGAGAGAGAGAGAGAGATAATAATAATAATAATAATAATAATAATAATAATAATAATAATAACAAAAAATACAGCGAGGTCACACAACATCCTTGAGAAAACAACCTAACCCACACAATAACTTCCGATACCGTAAGAAAATCAAACACGACTTAAAGTATTACCAAAAAAAAAAAAAAAAAAAAAAAAAAAAAAAAAACAACCTCCGCCCATACCGATTTTTGGACATAGAAAAAATGTATAAATAATAATACCGCAATGAATCAGAGAGAGGAAGAAGACAAAGAGAAAAAAAATATATACATAAACAATCCAAAAACGAAAAGAAACAACAAAAACGACAACAAAAGCGGACACAACTGCTGGTATGCGTATCTTCTTCCTCTTTTTCTTTCTTTTTTTCCCCTTTTTTTCTTAAATCTAAATCCCTAAACAAGCGGGCTGCAGTTGGAGGGGGAGGATATTAACATACATCATAAAATGACAAATTGTAGCTGGCGGGTGAGATGAAGTAGCCGTCAGTGGACACACGCAACCGCCAAGCCAGGCCGGGCGCCGCTCCTACACCACTGTAAACAAAGCCCTTCTGGTATGGAACTACCGTGAACAACATCGCTCTGGTATGAAACTACCGTGAACAACATCGCTCTGGTATGAACTAACGCGTGGGAGAACGTCGTTCTGGTATGAACTACCGTGTAAATACCGCGCTGGTATGCACGACCCCGTAAGCAACGCCGCTGTGGTATAATCTACTCTGTAAACACCACCGCTCTGGTGTAGACTCCCCTACACACCACATCGCCAGGTTAAGCATTACCACATACACCCCACCGACCAATTACAGCATTCATACACCACCCGCTCATCACACCGCCCTGGCATACCCAGGTCACCTAACCCATTCTATGCCAGAAATCCATCATGGAAATCTATGTCGGGAAATAAAACATGAATTACCAGCCTCCTCTTGGAAGGCAGACTGCATTAAAAAGACGCTAATATTCCATCACGATAAGCTTACTAATATTATGTAAGTATACTGCATGTGCACACGAAGAGGGGAAGCCGGCGCGGGCGAATGAGCTAAGAGGGGAAATAATACGAAGAAAAATAAACAAGAGAAAATAAAAATATATAAATAAACAGAGATCAAATAAATCAGCCGCCGACCCCATACAGGACGGCCCTCTCGTGCGTCGCGGCGTCGGAGGGGCGGAGCTGCAAGGGCGTCGGCGA
>NW_020871806.1:264873-277373 GCF_003789085.1 Penaeus vannamei
CCAGCCTCGCTCCCGACGTCTTCATAATGCAACCGTTAAGATGCAAAAGGTCTTAGAACAACTTTAAAAACTTCATCCCCGAGTCAACAGAGCCTGGGCGACGGGCCGGGCAGGAATCATGAGGAGCTAAGGAGGACATCAATAAGGGTTCGCATGGAGGCAACATAGCATTATTAATGACGACATACGCTCAGCGAGGGACTCAAAGGACGAGCGACTTCAAACGAGCTGCCTCATGTTCTCCGCTGTTTTTTTTCACGTTTTTTTTTTTTTACTCTATCCTTTCCTTGCTTCTCACTTTTTAAGGGGTAGAATTTAAGGTCTCTCTCGCTCTCGCTCTCTCTCTCTCTCTCTCTCTCTCTCTCTCTCTCCTCTCTCTCTCTCTCTCTCTCTCTCTCTCTCTCTCTCTCTCTCTCTCTCTCTCTCTCTCTCTCTTGTGTGTGTGTATACTGAGTTGTAATGTGTGTAGGGGGATGTGTACGTATATATGTGCCAAACGTGTATGCGCGACTGTGACTGCATGTGTATGTGTGTGTAAGAGTTGTTTCTGTCGAACTTTAATATGACATATAAGCGGATTTGAAATACCAAGATTTTAAAATGATGGGGAGCTGATTTTTCAACCCAATGATTCTGTGCAAGTTAAGCTCCGGGGTACGTGGGGTAAAGTATAACAAGAAAATTGTAACTAATTTTAACAGTAGTCCGCAGTGAGCACCTAAGTTGGGCCGCTGTATTAAACAAGCCACGTAAAAAAAAATAATGTTACGGCAATAGGGAGAAAAAATTAGAAAGGGGGTAGGGGGTAGGGGGAGAGGGGAAGGGGGAAGGGGGGGGAGAGTTCCTGTAAGAGGAGAAAGGGGGAAAAAGTACATGTAAAGAGGGTGAAAAGTAATTTACTTGGATGGAAAGGAAGGGGAAAGGGAGGGTGGGACTGGACCCATGTAAAGGGGGGGGGGGGGGGAGGGGGCAGAGGAGAGGGGAAGGTACCGGACCCATAAAGGGGGGGGAGAGGGGGATTAGAAGGTAAGGGAGGGGGAGGTGCTGGCCATATGTACGAGGAAGGAGTGGGGGAGGAGGGGCATAAGGGAGGGAGGGGTAAGGTGCCGGACCCATGGAAGGGGAAGAAGCGAGTCAGGCAGGGGGGAGGGGGCGCGAGGGCAGGGGAGGGGAAAGGGGGAGCCGGGCGTCGCGGGGGATGGCCACTGCGTGCGGTATTCCCCAGGGTATCGTTTTGTCCTCCCTCTGCCCCTCACCATCAAGCCTCAATATTCTCTCGTTCATCCTTGCCCTACATGGACGGCGCTCCCTGCCCGCTTCCCCCTGGCCCCCCCCCCCCTGCCCCTGCCCTGCCCTCTACCCCTGCCCCTTACCCTGCCACGGACGGGCTCAAGAATGACCTCCTGCAAAGTCCTCTGTAGTTCGCGGCCATTGCTCAAGCAACGCCAAAGGTCTTTCCTGTATGCTAGCTTCATGTTAGAGGATTTTTCTTGTCTCTTGCTCTCTTCTCTCTCTTTCTCTCTCTCTCTCTCTCTCTCTCTCTCTCTCTCTCTCTCTCTCTCTCTCTCTCTCTTTCTTTCTTTCTTTCTTTCTTTCTATCTCTCTCTCTCTTTCTTCTTCTTCTTCTATCTCTTTTTCTTTCCCGTCCATTCTCCTTCCACTCTCCATCACACACACACACACATATCACTCACTCCCCCACACACAACACAAATACACACACACACACACAAAAACACATTTTCACTCACTCACCGCACACACAAACACACACCACATTCACCTCACTTCACTCACTCACCACACACACAAACACACTCACACACACACACACACACACGGGCGGAACACCCAGAAGTCAGCACCATCCTCCTCTCCTCCTTCAAACAATTAATACATTACAACCGACCGACACACCTGCATTACCTCGCCGCCTTCTGCTGTGTACTGAATATTACCCAACCGCGCGATGACACCGTCCAGAATGTACTCTAAGCCGACATTTATTAGTACTGATTATTGACACGGGGTTTACAACAGCACAGGTATCTTGGTTTTCTGGTTTTGTGAATTATAAATAGCCTGTATAAGGAAGGCATCTTCACAGGCTGTGCGTGGACTGGTTCTATATGAATGGATATTTTTTTTCGTTCATTATTGCAGGAATAATGGTATATTTTCTTACGAATGAAGGAAAGTACGCAGTTAATAGCGACACATTGCGAGATTCGTTCCAATATCAAGAAAAGCTCTGCAGCGATGTTGCAGACGACAAGAATACGATTAGCCGGAAATCCATTCCGATCTCGCAACGAAAAATGAAGATTCTTCTCGGTTAAATTTATCGCCATCTCTTAGACTTGGGAAATAAGGATTTGCCAGAACAGCCTCCCCCCCCCCCCCCCCGACTACCTGCGCTGCAAGAGCCCCCGCCACAGATCGGCGTCAGCAGTCGCAGCATCCGGGCGAGGGGCGCAGCGTCAGGCCTCGTGACGAAATTCCCCGCGACTCAAATCGCTGCGAGCCTCACGCGGACGAACACCACATGCTGAAAATATAATAGCGAAACTATCGGAGAATGCTCGAAATGGCCGTTGTTCCTGTACATATTATATCGATTTATCACAATTACCCCAAGAACAAATCCAATTATGAAGATTCTCTAATGATCGTGTTATTCACATTAATTACTACTGGATGATTTTCGAGCGAGCATCCGTATAAAATAAACAATTAGCTCCGTAATCTTCGGTCATACGATGCCGGGTTCCTCTGTGCTTCGCCCTGACCCTTTCCGGCGGACCTGTTTACGTGGCGTTGCACAAGTTATCGCTCAGGCCGGGATGCAGCGCCCTCATATCATTGGCCGCACTTGTGATGACACATTTGGGTGAGTGGTGGCCTAATATATTTTACTTTATTGAGTACGAACCCCCCGTGACACATAAATTGGGAGTCAGACAATTCTCATATTTTACGCGGGGCGCGGCATAATGATGGCGACGGAAAATTGGCGGGAGTTTTGAATGAGTCGCGTTTCATACAGGGTCACGTTTTGGCGCGAAATGAGGTCACATATGACATCAAATAGGGAGGCGCCATTGTGAGGCTGAGGGGGGGGGGGTATAAAGTGCCAAGCCCCGGCCCGCGAGATGGAAGATAAAATCATGGATGCTGAGAAAAGTCAAGGCATATCTGGACAGTTTCAAATGGATTTTTTTTCTCTCGTGTGTTTTGTTGCGCGACACCATAGAATTCATTTGGCATACAGAGCGTTACTTAAAACACTAAGTTCCCGCTGCGAGAGAATGCCGGTGGCGAGCGCTCGTCTCTTGGGCTCCGACGCTGAACAAAGTTAGCTTGAACAAAATTGTCTATATTCTCGACTGAAAACAAGAGTGAAATTGGAGATATCGATGGCATATCGTAAGAAAATTCGCCTCTGCTAATTAATTTCTATTCTATAATGAATCCTAAAACATGCTTCCTGTCATTCCATAGCGATCCCATACACCAATGCTGATCTAAAACTATCCAAAGCCAAACCAAAGTAACTAAACACAAACAAACACAAACGAAGCACTCATATTCGCACATACACAGTAGCCGTTAGACAACAAAATTGCAGCGCGGGGACGACACAAGCGCCCGGCACGACTAGACAAGATTGCTCGGAGGACCAGACACCGACACATAATATAAAATTACACGGCACGAAAGTTGCCGTACGTCGTTCTATTTCAAAATTGCGTGAGCCCAGGAGCGTACGCCCATAACGCCGCGTACCGTCTCGCCCTTAATACCGCGCTAAACCTGATCCAGGGCGACACATTTGAATTTTGAATCTGAGGAAACGAGGCTGACTTCTAATATAAAAAAGGAGGCAAAAATGGCCGGGCGATGGAGCCACAGCGATATGTTTCGAATAGCTCTTCAAAACTTAATTGCATAACAGATGACGCGGCCGCAGCACTGCCAGCTTTCGAAGAAGGAACAACGAAATATTTGTTTTGAGAAAGACAAGAAAAAAAAATATAAAAAAGACAGAAAAGAAAGAAAGAAAAAAAAAAAAAGCAACGATAAATACCCAATGTGCACGCTACGTGACAATACAGATAAATAATTCGTAACGTCTGATCGAAAACACTAAAACACAAATGAAAAAATAAATAAAAAAATAAAAACAAAACAAAAACAAGACACCATCACCCTTATTGCCATCAACTTAGCGATGCAGACGATCATAATTCCCCCGAAGAGATACGTCCTCGATACGTAGCTTTAATCCTGAACTTGCTCTCATCTTCAGCCGGCGATAAACAGAGTTACTCGCTCGTAAACATTCAGAGATGCCCCGGCCTACGGCTTCCGGGGAGCGACCCATCCGGCTTCCTGCGTGACCGGCCAAGAGGGAGAAAAGTCCTCGCGTCTTCGCACCTGATCGCATGTCGACTCCAAGGTGGTGGGTGGCTAAGTAATCCATAGGTATTTTTCAGGCCATTCCTCTCCCTTCCCTCCTCAGACCCGAAGATGGAATCGAGGACGATTCCGAAACTGTTTTACTTTCCTCAATAAATCTAGTTTGTGCATTGTGGGTTTTTCTAATATATATATATATATATATATATATATATATATATATATATATATATACATATATATACACATCATGTTCACTTGTAAACACTTCACAAATCTTATTTTACTCAGTATACAAGGCAACCTCAGGGAATCGCTATCTTTAACATTTTCTCTTTCCTTCGTTTCCTTCAAATTGTATTTCAAATATCTTTATCATCTCTTTCCTTCTTTTCTCAAATCCTTCTCTTATCATATGTCGTTCCTACCCCCCCCCCCTCCCCTCACTCCTCTCTCTCTCTCTCTCTCTCTCTCTCTCTCTCTCTCTCTCTCTCTCTCTCTCTCTCTCTCTCTCTCTCTCTCTCTCTCTCTCTCTCTCTCTCGTCTGTCCCTACGTACCATTTCCTTAACAAGATATATGTTCACTTTTCAGCACTGAATTACTTCAGGTAATGCATCAGCAAACTGTAATTAATTTCAGAATGATTGTAGCTTCATTAAATATATATTTTTTCTCATATCAGTGCTCTTTATTGCAGTTGCTCCATGAGAAATTGAAAATAATGAATCTCTCTATTTTCTCTGGCTTCACTAATGATCAAATACAGGCACTTTATGTGACACTTTCATACCACTCTTTGGTATTTAATCTCTCTATGACATGCGGAAATGCGGGTTTAACAGCTCCTCTTTTACATTTTTTTCTCCATTTCTCGCAATCATTAAATAAATATCGTTCATGGTGGGCTTCCCTCTTTTTTTTTGTTCATCAGTATAGTGTCCATATTGCAGACTGGGTTCTGATCGATACGAACTACAGCATATCAAGTGTTTTAGTTTTAGCAACTTAAAATCCTATATAAATCCCCAAGTATAAATCAGACTTGGAAAACAAACAAAAACACAAAAAGAAAACTAAGGAAATAGATTGGACGACCTGGACGACCTAATCCAGCTCAGAAAATAAACAAATCAAGAATCTAAGTAAAAAAGGAAGACGAAGAAGACGAAACAGAAGAAGAAGGAAGACAAAAATAAAGCTAGGAAGTATGAGAACGAACGAACACAAAGAATGCCTAGTAAATGCACGGATGAATAATGAAGAAGAAAGAGGCACAAGAGCACGGACAAAGACCGAAGGAAGGAAGGAAGATGGGAAAAAAAAGATAAATAAAAAATGAGAAACCACGGACAACAAGAAACGCAGCACTTATATTTCCACCATTAGACTGACACGAATCGTTCTCGTTTCTTTCGCAACGTTCCACCACCCTTGGCTTGATCTAATCTACGCCTTTTTTTGCCCCACAGACGCTGATAACCTTTTTGTGTAGTTTTCAAACATTCGTTTTATCGCTTTCGACCCCCCCCCCTCTCCCCCCTCTTCATCTAATCTCTTATTTACTTAGAGTGACTCTGTTTTAAAACTTTTTTCCCCGTTATGTTTTATACAACACATGGATAGGACTAAAAATCTCTATGGTTTAGCTGATGTATTTTTTTTCTCTACGTATCCCGTGTGCTTGTGAATAAGAGTTTATACAAGTGACTAATATTGTGATCTTTACAGGACAGAAAAAAAACATAAATCTACACGTTAGATAGTGATTGATTATACACCAATGGCAAGAAAAAAATCTTTATAAATAACATATACCTGTAAATCTATCAGGTATACAATGGCTGATTGCAGTAATCTCAAGCAAAAAAAAAAAAAAAAAAGGAAAGAAAATCGAAATAGGAGCCATCTATCAACCATTGCTACATGACGGTCACCTGTAGTGTCTAAGGACCACGAATCTTCCTAAACAGTTTACCCGCAAAGCTATCTCCTCGTATACTCATGCTGAATATACCACCATCACCGCACCAAAATCACGCCCCAAGTTTCCCTCAAACACCCCACCTCAAGCAATTAGTCTTGGATTTCACCGCATTATTTTGCGCGAAGGGAAATACCAGGGTGGCCTTTAAAGATCAGCGCACGCGAATTTGTTAACCTATGATATGCTCACTTAGGACACACCGGCGTATGATAACAGCTGAATAGAAAGACGTATGATAATTTCTAGCAATTAAAGAACAAAAGAGGTATTATTATTTCCTCTCAATCTCCTTGAACGGATTGACAGAACAAGACACCGCGTGAAATCATAACAAAATGACAAACGCTATTGTAAAATCTAACATTTAAAAGGCATC
Source organism: Penaeus vannamei (assembly GCF_003789085.1). Classification (NCBI taxonomy): domain Eukaryota; kingdom Metazoa; phylum Arthropoda; class Malacostraca; order Decapoda; family Penaeidae; genus Penaeus; species Penaeus vannamei. The sequence goes on from NW_020871806.1 coordinate 271,654, forward strand.
TCAAAACACCACACGGAATGTAACAAAAACATGCAAAACATATCAAGACAACATGAAACAACAAAAAATATAAAAATGATATTACATAAAAGACAACATCATTGCATAAGATATAACAGAATGGAACGTGCTGCGCAACATAAAGATAAGCAAAATATAAGACGTAACCCAATATGAAATAAAGAACACAAGAAATAACACGACGTAAAAACAACAGCACGACACACAACATACGAAATATAACAACCCAAAATCACAAAACACCGTAAATGTAAATAAATGAATAATTAAATAATAAATAAATAAACAAATAAAAATAAATAAATAATATAAAAAAATGAAAACATAACTAACGCAGAAACATCTCAGCACAAGAACAACCCCCCCCCAAAAAAAAAAAAAAAAAAAAACGCACAACTACGCAGCATAATGCAGCACACTTAATTCCTCTCCAAACACTGCATCAGCCGGATAAGAGAGCAGCGATAAGCGCCAGATAAGCCAGTGGAATCCCGGGCCTGACCTAGGTTGAGGATCCCGCCCCAGCCTCAGGTCAGAGAGAGCCTAGAGACGAGGCGCCTTGTACAGGGGCGCAACGAGGTCATTCCGGAGTGTGGCGCCCAAAAAAGGTCATTGCAGGCTCTCCGATATTTACAACCCGCCAATTGCAACGCAAGAATGGCCGATTATAAAATTTGCACAAGCATGTACAAAGCAAAGTCCAATTAATTTATCAGTGAATTTGCATAGCGTTTGAAGTTCAACTTTGTACATTCGCATTGTTCTTCCACAACGAAAAAACGTTTTTGATAATTTTGAGCCGCAATTAATAGAATGGAGCAACAGAAAGGTGTCCGAGTTGATCTCGAGATTATTAACTCAACGTCCGAGTGCAAATATTTCTGCAGCACATGTTTAAGCATATTCATCTATATGGACTTTTGCAGTATACATACATGCGTACGCACACGCACACACACACATATATAAATGTATAAATTTATTTATCTATACATACAGACATGGTGTGTGTGTGCGTGTGCGTATGTGTGTGTGCGTGTGTGTGTGTGCGTGTGCGCGCGCGGCGTTAAACCTACAACATCAGCACCAGAGTAAATAATATTATTCTTGGTTTCCACAAAAGGCAAATCAGATCTGTCACCGATGAAATTAAGCGAAGAATATAAAATGAGATTATTGTGACTGATTTCATGATAATTTCAAGCCCTCAAGTCTGGCGTTCCTGTGCTTCATATGATTACCTTCGACGAATACAAAACAGCCCTCAGATATCACAGTCAATTCAAACATCGCTTCAGCATTACATGGAATACATATACTTCCCTTCCAAGATGTTCCCTGAAGTGTCGCGGCGCCAAACACTGACTTTCTCTCTCCAAATAATAAACTTCATGCGTCACAACTGATGAACACGCCTGACCAAAGCCCTTAGTGAACGCCATCTTGAAAGACTGGACTTCCGACCCAAACGCTGTTCTTGTGAGGCTGTCTTGCCATGTCACATCAGCAGCACATCGGCGCGTCGACGGGTGTCAGGTGCCCAGCAGGTAAACATCGGAAGGCCATTTAAATACAGAAAGGAGACGAAGGAGGCGAGCGAAGGGACGGTGTCACTGCCAGTAATCTCCTGGCACTAATCTCCCTCGGCCTGGCACGTCGGCAAAAGTTGGAAACAGGAACAACGAAGGGAAGGACAAGAAAACACACGGATATGCCTTCGTCGTGTCCTTCCCTTCGTTGTTCCTGTTGCAATCTGTTCGTCATGAATTCCACGCATGTCAGTGAAAGTGCACTGGAAGCTTACGCGTCTCCACCCCAGACCGTCAGCTCATTTCCTTCAATGATAATAATAATAATAATAATAATAATAATAATAATAATAATAATAAAAAGTAAGAAATAAAAAGTATAACAACAACAACAACAAAAATACAAGAGGGACACTGAAGATAATGCAGGACTTGATTGCAATTGCAGTCCACCGACTGGAACTTCCCCCACTTTAAACAATCATTACAACTAATTACAGAAAAAAAGCTACTAATTACCATCAGCAAATATTCTCTCATCGAAACAATTATGCAATCACTTTCTTTTGCTTCTGCATTCGAGTTATAAAAAGTATCTGTTAAAATAATGTAGAAAATATCATTCGTTCCTGTAAAAAAAAAAAAAACTATGATTTCCACAAAAGCATTCAGCTGCTAATTATTCTCGAACACCAGATTTATTAATCCTCTCGTTGCCGATTTCTCGTTATCTATGCGATACGAAATGCTAAAGAAAAGAAGAGAAAAAGAAAAGGAAAAGAAATAAAACACAGCTGCGTTTCTATAGCATCCGTCTTTTGTGATTGCATGTTGCCAAGGTGACTCATACATCGTCCCGGCTGATGTCCTTATTATCAGCATAATCTTCACGTAAGCTTTCAAGTTGTGTGAAGTCAAGGGACACATCGAGATCCTGTTGACATGAATTCATAATAAGAACGTATAAAGGCGAATTATTCTTTTTCAGCAACTACATGGTTCACATATATAATATTCATACGACTGGCATCTCTAAAAATATAAGAAACAACAAATCTGATAGAACACATTTGTTCATCATCCTTCCTCGCCTCTCCCAGGGTATAAAAAAATCAGATTTTCTTCGATTCCACCCACCAACAACCCGTGGATAATCCCACAAGGTCGTTTACACATATATAAGACAAACCAAAATCACCTCTTCAGGATCCCGTTCACAAAAATTCGGTTTATCCAGACCCCCCTCACCCCCACCCCCACCCCCAAAAAAAGAAGAGAGAGAGAGAGAAAAAAAAAATCAGCACTCATCATCCTCTCCTCCTCTCCTCCAATCCTCCCCATTCACGAAAGCTAATCCATTTCCTCCGTCTCTTAGAAAACCTCCAGTCAATCTCTCCTCCGCGATTCAACCCTTTTCGCCGGCACATCACCTCGCCAGTATGGCAATATGGCAACGCTAACGAAACGCCGGCCATCGCGAAGACGACGCCGCCCCACGCTGCATCAGTTCGCTGCAGCCGCCACCAACCTCTCGACTCCAGTGTTAATTTTGTTTGTAGATATATATATTTATTCATGTTTTTCTCTCTCTCCCCTTTCCCCTACCCCAAATTGTTGCATAGCGGGGGAAACTTGTGACGGGATGGGGTGGATGTGTTCAACATGTGACCGGAGCGAACAACCCCGTCCTGTAAGTGTCAAATCATATGAACAGCCGGGAAAGGCGAATCATTGTACACACATTCTTTCTCCCAAAATACTGTGACTCAGCCTTGAAATTATTCATCATCACGCTTCCAGAAAAAAAAAACGTTACAAATACTATGTGAAAATGACGAAGCTTTCGTGACTTCAGACAAGAATCGGAGAAAAAAGGAATTCTTTAAAGAGGCAACCACTTGCCCGTAACGCACACATCACGACCCTTACCCTAACAGAAACAATTTTTTGTGTGTAGTTTACTTAACTGCCATTCATCATTTAAGGCACTCGTACCTGCATTATCATGCAGAGCTGTAAATCTTGAATATCTTTTTGAACTGCGTGACACTCTCTCTCTCTGTACGTGTAAGTATGTGTGCATGTGCGCGCGCGCTTGTGTGTGTGTGTGTGTGTGTTTCTGCATGCGTGCGCACGTGTAAGAGAGAGATGTGTGGGAATGAGTGTGTATGTACAAGCGTCTGCTCGTGCATGCATGTATTCGTTCGTGTGTGGGTGCGTGCGTGTACATGCCTCCATGTAGTTATTGAAGTTTGACGATCAAATCACGTGGGTGTCGAGCTTGGATAATCTAAACCGGACATTTTTACGAGTGCAAACTGCGAAAATTAATAGAAACGTCTCTGCCTCTATTGACGAAGGCGAGTGCAACGCCACCCCGGACGACGGCAGGGAGAGGCCGGTCGCCACAGACCCTCCCGACGGCAGTGTTTCGCTGTGGAGGGAGCCCCGAGCGCCCGAGCCACGCCGGGTGTGGACTACCGCTCGGCCACTCGCTGTTTTGCCGGCGTCTCGCAGGATCCCGGACCACAAAGGCTCCGGCCCAACAAAAACAAAACAACCATCACGGGTTGTTAAGCAGAAATTGCCTTCCTTTTCTACAAGCTAAAGTTTGGTAGTGGAATGACGTCGCTAAAGAAAACCCGGAGCGCCGAAAAAACGAGACCAATTATGGGACCACCGCCGCGTAGGGGAGGCATCAAGCTGCTTCCCAAGAGATAAACACAAAGGACGTCTTGCTGCTGATCTCCAACGGCAACACTTAAAAAGCAGGAAGGAGAAGGAAAAAAAAGTTCAGCAAAAGTTCAATAAGCCTTCAGTAAAATTTAGGGGGCGGGAAATTCAAATGGCACCACACTGGGAAATCTTTAGAGTAAAATGAAGGAAGAGAATAATCACCAGATGTCTCTTTTCGTCAAAACGGAATTGGGTGTTAGCAACGAATCACAATAAGTTAATTTCCAGATAATGTAGTCAATGCCTCAAAAAAATGAATAAATACTAATGAATAAATAAATAGATAAACAAATAAAAATTAAAATAAAATATAAACAAATAATGAAATAAACAATATAATAAATAAAAGCACAAACCAAAAGCAAAGGCAAAAATAAGTAACCAAAGACACACACAAACACACAAACACTTACACACACACACTCACACCACAACAAACCCAAGCGAAGCATACCCGTACACTTCCATTTCCCCGGGTAAACGAAGTGCGAGTTAGCATTCCACCTCCCCGCCCCTCCCCTTCCCCTTCCCCTTCCCACGCCCACCCGCCCCTCCCCGCACACCTCGCCCGCCAGCTCCTCCTCAGCCCCGGAAGAGCGCCCTTTAACCTGGCGTAGAGCACAACACGCGCGTCCGGTACTTCCCGCCCGCCCGCCCGCCTTCCCGGAGCGAGGGAGGCGCACCATACACGCGGCCTGAAGCGGCTCCGAGAAAAGAAGCCTCGCACTTCTTGCCCCGGGGAAAATATTCCCCTCAAGGTAAACGACACTGAGGAAAGCACGCGGGGGTCGGGGGGTCGGGGGGTTGGGGGGGGTGGCCAGCTTACCTGAAGCTTATCCCTTCTTGCTTTAAGGTAGTAAATCACTTCGCGTGCTCCCTCCGCGAACTTTACTTTGTAATTATACTTATTCTGTGTTTTTCTTTCTTTCCTTTGAGCACTGAAAGGAGGGAAAGAAGGGAGAGGAGAGCGCTGCGCTCTTTTTCTCTCCTTTTCCTCTCTCTTTCTCTGTTTATTTCTTTTCTTCTTTTTTTCTCGTGGTTGTTGGGCAGCTGCAATGCCTGCAATGGGCGGTGCCGTGGTTGCGGATGTTAACTGTGCTATTTTGAAAGGCTTGTATGATAGAAGTGATAACTTAAGATCACATTTTTAATGAAAATATCAAACCAATTGGGAAGACAATCATACCAATATTCCAATACTGTTGACTGCCAAAGACATAGCAGATGCTCAGGTAATGGCGCAGGAAGAGCAGGAGGAGGAAGAAGACAAAGAGGAGCAGGAGGAGGAAACGAAGACGAATAAATAAGAGAAGAGTGAGGAAGAGTGCAGTGTCGGGGTGAAGCATCGGCCGCGCCCTTGGCACTCGAGGTGGCCGACGTGATTGGACTGCAGAGGAACCATTGGATTTATCGAAGAGAACTGGAGATGGTCTC
>NW_020871806.1:294873-297373 GCF_003789085.1 Penaeus vannamei
TCCGATGAGCCCCCCCCTCCCCCCCCAAAACAGCTACGCTCCTCCGATTAGCTTCTTGCCCCCCCTCCCACCCTTCCCCCTTCCCCATCCCTCTCCCCCCCCCCGTTTTCCAAGCCACCATGTTAATACGACTCGTTAGCCTTCCCCCCCACCCCAGCGCCCCCCCCTCTTCTCGCCCGCCCCTCCCCCCTCCGATCTCGAAGGCGAGCCTCTTCCTTCCTGGTGTCTTTCACGTACCATATATTACGGCGGGCGCTTCTGGATTACGAATTACATTTTCTTGAACTGGAGGACGCTGGAAATGTTTTTAACTGAGGGGTGGGAGCGGGAGGGGGAGGGGAGGGGGAGAGAGGAGGGAGGGGGAGGAGGAGGAGGGAGGGAGGGGGATGAAGGGAGGAGGGAGGAGGGAGGAGGGAGGAGGGAGGGAGGAGAGGAGAGGAGGAGAAAGAGAAAAGAGAAAAGAGAGAAAGAGAAAGAGAAAGAGAGAGAAAGAGAGAAGAGAGAGAGAGAGAGAGAGAGAGAGAGAGAGAGAGAGAGAGAGAGAGAGAGAGAGAGAGAGAGAGAGAGAGAGAGAGAGAGAGAGAGAGAGAGAGACTTCCACGGCCTTGGAAGCAGTCTGAATCTAATTCTTCTGAATTTTACGGCGGTTGTGGTTTGGGGGGGGGGGCGACTGGGCTGAAATTTATCATGATACAAAGATAGTTTCAGAAAGGATTATATGTTTCACAATATAAATGATCCACCCACTCAAACATATAATGGAAATGAATTATCTTAATTGCTTCACAAACCGTGGCTTCTTTTCTTGAAGACAGCTGCCTTTTAATCTCTCTTAGTCTCAACTTTTACACATTCACTCGATTCTATATCAGATAACGTATCTTTTCCTCCCTCCTCCCGGTAAAATCATCAACCGAATAACTAACAGTAAAAAAAGATACAACATGTATTGCACTCTGCAACGAAAATTCACGAGCCTCTGTTCACTTTTGGGGAAAAAAATAACAAAATTATCCGAAAACGCGCGCACGCACGCCGCCTTCCAACGTTCTTAAGAATTTCCATTGCATTAATTAACACTAACAAAGATTCATCACTGCCGCACTGTTCAATTAGCCGAGGGAGAGGAAGAAACCAAACGCAATGGGATTATGTCATGAAGTAAGGTACAAATTGCTTATTTCCATACCGTAAATAATATGATTTATTTTACAGCAGTTTTCCGGGGGCGTGGGCGTGCTCTGCTGGGAAATTAGCGCCCTTCGCCAAGACAGCATTAATTCGGTTCACTTCGAGCGCGTCGGGGCGTCACTGAGGTGCCTCCTGCCCTGCGATACTGGCCCTTATGCTCTCTGTTTGGCACTGTCTTCGACTATATAAAGTCATTTTCTCTTAATCAATCACATTATATTGACTGATGGCTTTCTAATCTCTAATTCATTCGTTTCTAGACATTTTCCATGACTGACAGGAGGCGTGGTACCCGGCTGCTGGGAGAGTGAAAGCAGAGGGGGAGGTGTGGAATGTGGGAAGGGTGGAAGTGGGTGCCGTGGAGTGGTGTGGGTGTGGGTGGGAGGGTGGAAGTGGTGTGTGTTGTGGGAGGGTGGAAGTGGGTGTGGGGAGGGTGTGGAATGTGGGAGGGTGGAAGTGGGTGTGGGAAGGGAGAGGGTGTGGAATGTGGGAAGGGTGGAAGTGGGTGTGGGTGGGAGGGTGTGGAAAAAGGGTGTGGAAGGGGGAGGGTGTGGAATGTAGGGAGGGTGGAAGTAGATGTGGGGAGAATGAAAGTGGAGGAGGGCGGAAGTGAGTGTGGAGAGGGTGGAATTAGGGTGAGGGGAGGGTGAGGGTTCGGGGAGGGTAGAACTGGATAAGCAGAAACAATGCTAATGCAAGTAATGGAATAATAATAATAAAAAAAAAATCAACAACGTTAATAACATCATCGTTACTACCTCTATATTGTTATTATAGTAATATAAAAACACTGACAAGTTAATGTTATCGTCATTAATAAATGAATCATATAAGTTATCATTATTACCATCATTATTACTGTTATTTATAATATCACCATTAATACTGCAATTCCTATCATCATAATCTTTATCATATTTCATTAATAATAATAACTAGAATCACTCAGAGAGCGCATACCTCCGCCAAGCAATAGGGTCACTGATGCAATTAAATATATATTCACACCGGAAGAATTACATTAAAATTACCTCTTAAGTACACTGGTGACATCCGTAAAAACATCCTTCTTGGCGGATATAATAAAGGTGATGATAATAGTAATAGTTACCCTTATCACAAAGGCACTAGGGGTAACTGATGCAATAACTGAAAAAATACAACCAAAATGGGCTAAGATAGACATCTGGTAAACATTTCATGCTAACCAACCAACACACAAACAAACTAACCAACGCTACCAAAAACATATCCTCCTTGGCAGAGGTATTAATTATAAAAATAGTAATTACTGTAAAATAATATGAAT
>NW_020871806.1:317373-319873 GCF_003789085.1 Penaeus vannamei
AGTATAAGGGAGGTGGTAAGCCACCACAGGTGGAGGGGGGTATGGAGAAGTGACTAAAATAGAGTTGAAGGTATTTAATTTCTCGAAGACGAAAGTAAATAAAAGAAAATCAACCATTCCATTAAAAAAATAATAAAAATAATGTTGCATACCACATCAGAAGACACAAAACGCTAAAACCGAAGTCCAGGAAACAGCCCACAGACTACAGGAACAACACATTATTGGTGCAGAGGTAGCTCAGTTATGCGAAGGAGGTGAGACGCAACAGCCCAAACACTGGAAGATAGATGGGGACGGCCCGATACTCGCTCGTACGCGTGGGTAGTTCGCCTTCCAAGATTACAAACGGTTTGGTTACTTGACAAGATAACACAAAGGACGGTGAGGCTAGTAACACACGGAAATACTACAGGATTACATGGAAAATAACACACATATCGGCTTACGATGGTTGGGCAGAGAACACTACATCAAACAACAAACCGGCACAGAAAATAAAGTATCACGAGTAACTCACACAGACATCAATATGAGGTAACGCACGAGGATGAACGTCGACCGGACAGGGTAACGAACCGGCATGGCAAGAGCGTTATGTGCTAACTACGGTGTTCAGTGTTTCGAAGTAGAGCAACGAAGGGTCCGATGAGACGGCAATAAGGCAGGGAGATGTCAGGGGGGTGAATGGCGGGGGTGGAGGAGGAGGAGGAGAGTGGTGGGGTAGAGGGGGGGGGCATGAGAGAGGGGCAGAAAGAGAGGAATGGAGAATGGGTTATAGAGTAGAGGAGGGGGAAGGAAGGAAGGAGGGAGGAGGGCGAGGAGAAGGGGGTCGAGGAGGGGTTCTAGAGTGTAAGAACGGAGGAAAGAAGGAGAGAAATGGGAAAAGAACGACGAGGAAAGACGAGGTAGGAGAAGGGTGAAGGAGGGGCGGTTATGGAGTAGAAGAGGGGCGGAGGAGGGGAAGGGAGGGAGAGGAGGGGAGGAAAGGGGAAGGGGGAGGAGGAGGGCTTGAATGCACGAAGATCACACACCAATATCCTTGCTGCGACCCCAGACAAGACGTGGCGGGAGATCATTAGAATCCCAAGTAGGGACTCTGACAGACATTGCTACGTAAAACTGAGTGAATTCTGTCAATAAATTCCCAAGTTTGGACCGGAACGAGTGAAGAATGAGGCGAGTGTTTCAACTTATCGCCGGCACGGGGCCCTTGCGTCAGTTACACTGCTGCCTCTTGTCTAATTACAGTCGGAAAACGGCGTAAACTTTGCATACAATATTACCAACTGGGCATCGTTACGATCTGTGTGCGTGTGTGTGTGTGTGTTCTGTGCGTCTGTGTGCGTGTGTGCGTGTGTGTGGTCTGTGTGTGTATGTGCGTGTGTGTGTGTTTTGTGCGTCTGTGTATGTATGTGTGTCTGTGTGTTATGTGTGTCTGTGTGTGTGTGTGTGTGTGTGTAAGTACGCCTGTGTTCATGAGAACTTTTGTGTGAGTATTTTCATTTCCATATGTGTAAGTATTAGTTGGTATTAGGATCTGTGTTATTTTGTAATTGTTGTGCACATGTGTCAGTGTGTTTAATTGCGTGTGTGCGTTTGTGTATATGTACGTATGTACGTATGTGTGTGTGTTTGTGTGTGTAGATAAATATATAGATAGACAGAGAGACAGACGGATGTATATGTATTTGTATATGTGTATGTGGATGTATATGTGTATGTGGATGTATATGTGTATGTGTTCGCGTGCTTGTACGTGCAAGTGCGTATGCGTGTGGGTATCTTTGTTACAGAGTCTCTTTGAACATTTGTGATAGTTAGCCTTTCCTCATTCCCTCGTTATCACTCCATCACCCATTCCCTTTTCGCGAAAATGAAAATCTTATATTTCTTTCGCCTTTCTCAATCCACCTTTAGCCTTGTAATTACGCGGTTCCACTTCCAATTCTCCAATTCCATCCACTCCTTCCCTTTCCTCTCTTCCCCCTTTCCTCTCTTCCCCCTTTCGCCTTCTCCCTTTTAACATAATTAACGCTACTTCTTCCTTGACGGCTTTCGCTGTTTCTCTCTCATTTTCTTCTTATCATTCTTTCCGCCTTTTCTTTTTGTATCCGGTTAACATGTTTATTTTCTGCATAGGCGGCGGCCCGTTGCCAGCGCCCCTCCTCATTTCGCCCCGACAGTGACGAACGGCCATAAATCCTCACAGCTAATAATGCCGTCACCGCTGGCACTGAATGCGTTATCATTACGCCAATTACCGACATTACAAACACTCGAGCTGACAACGCGCCCGCAGAAGGCACCGCGACGTCGCCAAACGTATGCCGCGACGTCGAAGGGAAGCCGACGCCATCGCACGGCACGGCCATACGTCGCCGGAGAAAGGAATGTGGCCCTTATGCGCACCTGGCGTAAGAGAGGGTCGTCGTGAGCTGTGCATTATTAAATCCCTATTAAGTAGAGGAGTGGCTGTGTGCGTGTGTGTGTGCGTGTG
>NW_020871806.1:329873-332373 GCF_003789085.1 Penaeus vannamei
GTTCCCGAGCAAGTTTCACTGGGACGTGCACCCGGGTCAACCAAGGCCTCAGCCGGCAGTTCCCCATCGTTACGGAGGGCTCCGGGCCGGCTGGGGCGCGTTAATAGGTCCGATCTGGTATGTAGGAATAATCCCGGGGTGGGAGAATGTGTCATGTCGGCTGAGTAACAGATGGTCACATGGGCGCATTATAGCAACTAGAGGGAGCTCGTTTCCTGGGCTAGGATGATAAGATAAGAGTATGGGGGCTGTAAATTTAGAGAGTGGAAGTGCTGTCGGATATAAATAGATACCAAAACACTTAACCTGGGCTGGGGGAGACCCGTGCCTGGCGGAAGGCTTGGTGATAGATTAGTTGCTGGTGTGAGTGGGTTGTGTGGCGGTACATATGACAGAGTCTGTCACGTAGTGTTGCTACGGATAAGCTTTGGGGAGCGACCGTTAAGCCCGTATTGGTAACGTAGGGAGATTAATATAAAAGAAAATTACATATCATTAGTGCGTCCATACTCAATTTAGTATATTACCGGTATAGCGTTATTATAGTTGATATCATACCTATATTACATATATACTATAGTATATATATAGACTATAATATATTTATATATTAATATATAATGGCATGTATGTGTTGTGGTGTAGTGTTGTGTGGTGGTGTGTGTGTGTGTGTGTTGTGTGTGTTTGTGTGTGTGTGGTGTGTGTGTGTGTGTGTGTGTGTGTGGTGTGGTGTGCTGTGTGTGGTGGTGTGGTTGTGTTGTATGGTGTGTGGTGTTGTGTGGTGTGTGTGTGTGTATGTTACGTGCGTCGTGCCCGGTGCTTGGATATTCGGGGGCATCACAAATTAATGCAGAAGTTTTCTTTTACGCACCCCCATGCGTCCATTTATAAGGGCCAGTGGGAAAGGCAATGCAAACCTTTTTAATTTGTGTTAAGTAACACTAGGCTCGGAATGGCGGCACCGCCGGAGTGAGGCAACCCGGAAAACAAAGAAATTAAACGCCCGCTATATTTAAACGTACTTTTTACAGCGAATGGTCAAGTGTCCATGCTTGTCAAAAGCTCAACTGGGGGCAAGGGAATAGGTTAAGTAACTCGGGGAGAGCTTGGCCAGGGGGAATGACGGGATGGCCACATAAATGCCTGATCGATTTTGTGGCAAACGACCTGATTTCTTCACTTTCAATGTTGGCTGGGTAGAATCATTGTTAATTATAATCCTATCCTTCTTCTTTCGTAACGCCACCCCTCCAACGACACGCAACACCCACCAACACACACACACACACCACAACACATCCCACCACACACATAAGCGAAAAAGATGCACAGACACACCCACCACCAGGCACGAGGCACCGTAATAATATAATATATAATATATAATATTATATATATAGTCTATATATATATATATTATCTATACTAACTATGGTTAATAGATATATTAATTATAATACATATATATATATATATATAGCATATGGGCTATGTATACACATATCTTATACGAACAATTTGCTATATATATATACATATTTAGACATATATATGTATACTCATACATACATACAATAAATACATACATAGTATATATATATATATATATATATATATATATATATATATATAATAAACATAAATATATGTACGTATGTAATTATGTATGTAGTGTTATATAATATATATATATATATATATATAATATATATATATATACGTATATAAATCAATCACCTCCCGACAAAGAAGTTCGTTATGACCGGCAGCAAGTTGTTCTACACGGAAACCATTACCTGTCTCGCCCCTCCCCCCACTCCCCCCCCTCCCGCCCCCTTCCCCCGCCCCGACTCGCTAAGCTCGTCCAGAAACATGATACCGTTAGCGTTTTTGGGCCACCGGCAAAAGTCTGTGGTATTTACATTAATACTTCAGCCTAAGCCCCGTCCGCGAGAGGGCCGTTCATTCATGAATAATACATGGGTGTTCTCATTAATAATTCACTTACACCCGCTTATCAATGCCGGCCGGAACTTTTATTCCGTCATCTCGGTAATGTGAAGTGTACGATGCAAGTCACTATGATTACGGTGAAGTCTGGTTCGTACGAGGCACAAATTATTAACCCAGGCTTCTCGTAATTCTTGTTTAATTATTGTAAATGCTGCGTCTTCTTCTGCTGGTGTAATTATCGCGTTCCTTCTGCTATCGTTGTGTTTGATAACGTAAGTGTCATCGTGTGATATAAAGTGGTCTCCTCAAAGGCAGTAAGACACACACACTTACGCACACAAATGGACGAGTCGATATTTCCTTTGTATACGAATATAAAAGATATTTACGCGCACTGGTTTATGTATCTATCTATACTGTAGAGGCCTAGCTATATGTATGTCTGTATGTATCTATATATAAACTGTATATCTATATCTATGTTTATGTGTATATCTGTATTAATATGTACTTGCACATCTGTATTTTTAACAAATATATATACTGA
>NW_020871806.1:352373-357373 GCF_003789085.1 Penaeus vannamei
GAGAAAGAGAGATGGGGAAAGGCAGAAAGGGTGGACGGAAGCAGACAGCGAGAGTGGGGTAGGTCAGGTAGATAGAGGTAGGGTAGGTAGGAAGTAGGTAAGTAGGAGGTAGGTAAGTAGGAAGGTAAGGTAACGTAGGAAGAAGGTAGGTAAGGTAGGTAGGTAGATAAGTAGGAAGGTAGGGTGGGTTGGTAGATGGTAGGTAGGGAGGTGGGGTAGTAGGTAGTAGGTAGTAGGTAGGTAGGTAAGGTAGGTAGGTAGGTAAGGTATGTAGGTAGGTAGATAAGTAGGAAGGTAGGAAGGTAGGTAGGTAGGTAAGAAGGTGGGTAGGTGGGTAGGTAGGTTGGCAGGTAGGTAGGGAGGGGGGAAGGTAAGTAGGCAGGTAGGTAAATAATAACAGTCAGGAAGGCAGATATATGTGGATAGGGATGAAGGTAAAAGACAGGTAAAAATTATTGACTCATACACAAAGACATGGATAAAGACAGATAGATAAATGCAAGTATGTAGACAGGGAGATGGATAAATGGGTAGATAGACACACAGGCAGTAAGGCAAATGGCTGGAATGAGACTTAAGAGAGGAGGAGTGGAAGAGGGGAAAAGACAGTAAGAGAATTGTGAGAAGCAAATGAAAAGAACGAAGGAGGAGGGGGGGCAGAGACAGATATATTGATAGGTAGGTAACATAGAAATAGAAATAGATTATAGATATATACATAAAATATATATAGTATATATATATATATATATATATATATATATATATATATATATATATATATATAGGATAGATAGAGCGAGAGAAAGAGAGAAAGAAGAAAGAAAGAAAGAAAGAAAGAAAGAAAGAAAGAGAGAGAGAGAGAGAGAGAGAGAGAGAGAGAGAGAGAGAGAGAGAGAGAGAGAGAGAGAGAGAGAGAGAGAGAGAGAGAGAGAGAGACAGAGAGAGAGAGAGAGAGAGACAGACAGAGAAAACAGACGAATAAGAAAGAGAGAACCCGCAAATAACAAGATAGAGAGAGACGAAAGACGGACAGAGAAGCACGAAAAAAGAAAAAAAAAAAAAGGAAGAGGAAAAATTACATCAGGCATAAGGGCTCCCCACACGTCCGAGGGCACAGTAGGGGAAACGGAACAGGGAGGAAGAAGAAAAGTACACAGTCTGCGGTAAAAGGGGGGGAGGGGGAGGGGGTGGCGTATGGTGCGAGGGCGGAGAGGAGAAAATGGCAAAGGTGTGGCGGAAGCAAAGAAGGGCGTGAGGTTGGACAAGGAGAGCAAGGGAAACCAGGAAAGGGTGGAGAGGAAGGGAAAGGAGATTAAACGGGATGAGGAGAAAAATTGAGGGCTGGGAGAGCGAGAGCGAGCGAGCGAGAGAGAGAGAGGGAGAGAGAGAGAGAGAGAGAGAGAAAGTGGGGGGAGGAGAGAAAAGAGAGGGAGAGAAAGACAGGGAGGGAGGGAGGGAGAGAGGGAGAGGGAGAGGGAGAGGGAGAGGAGAGAGGGAGAGGGGAGAGAGAGAGAGAGAGAGAGAGAGAGAGAGAGAGAGAGGAAGAGAGAGAGAGAGAGAGAGAGAGAGAGAGAGAGAGAGAGAGAGAGAGAGAAAGAAAGAAAGAGAGAGAGAATGAGAGAGAGAATGAGAGAGAGAAAGAGAGAGAGAGAGAATGAGTGAGAGAGACAGACAGAGATAGAAAGAGACATAGAGAAATAGATAGGTAGACAGACAGACAGACAGATAGATTGAGAGAATTGAAGACAAAGAGCGCCTTAAATGTATGATGCATACACGAGACACGGAGACGCCTCACACACAAGACCAAGACAAGAAAGTAATTACGGGAAAAAAAACGCAAAACAAAAGTCGAGCATAAGCATAAAATGAATGAAGGAGAATTAAAATGAAAGAAGAAAGAGAAAGGAAGAAAGAAAAGGAAAATAGAACAGCAGGTCGAATGGAAAAGGGGGAATAGATGACGGAAGGAAAGAAGGAAAGAAGGAAGAAAGCAAGGAAGTAAAAATGGGCAAAGGGAAGGAAGGGGACGACGAATGAAGCGAAAGGAGGAAGGAAGAAAGCAAGGGAAATATGAAGGAACTAGAAGAGGGAGAAAAGAAGGAAAACCGAAGAGAAAGGAAGGAAAAGATGAAGGGAAGAAGGAAAAGGAAAGATAGATATGAGGAAGTAAAAAAAAGAAGGAAGAGGGGAGAAAGATACGAGGAAAAAAAAAAAAAGATTGAAGGAAGTGGGGAGAAATACACGAGGAAGAAAAAAGAAAGAAAGAAGGGGAGAGAAAGAGACGGGGAAATAAAGAAAAAAATACTAAAGAGGAGAGAAAAACGCAGGAAAAAAGAAGGAAAGAAAGAAAAAGAGAAAAATATAAAAAAGAAAAAAAAGAAAGAAGAAAGAAAGAAGAATGAGAGAAAAAATAAAAAATAAAAAAGAAAGAAGAAAGGAAAGAAAGAAAATGAGAGAAAAATAATAAGAAAATAAAAAAGAAGGAAGGAAAGAAAAGAAAGAAAATGAGAGAAAAAAAATAAAAAAATAAAAAAGAAAGAAGGAAAGAAAGAAAATGAGAGAAAAATAATAAAAAAAAGAAAAAGAAAGAAGAAAGGAAAGAAAGAAAATGAGAGAAAAATAATAAAAAAAGAAAGAAAACAACAATTAAAAGAAAACAAAACAAAAAACAAAGAAGACATAAAAGAAGAAACGAAGCAACGAACGAAATCCTCCACAGCGTAACAGCGACGGCGGGATGGCGGGAGCGCGGACAGCCTTTCCGAGGGTAGTTAGATGACGCAACATCAGCACACGGCAACAGGCAGATCAATAAGAACAACACAACGACCGCCCGACCGCCGCAAAGAGGAGGCACAAACGACGGCAGTATTCGCGACGACGACACTTTTTTTCTTTTCATCCTTCTTCTTTCCTTCCTTCCTTCTGAGGCGTACGGACTTTGCCTCTTCCTTCTACCTTCCTTCCTTTGAACTCTATCCTACCCCCTCCCCCTCCCCTCCCTCGATCCGCTCTATCCCTTCCTTCCTTGAACTCCACCCTCCCCCCCCCCCCCTAAACCCCTTCCTTCCTTGAACTCCATCCTCCCCCTCCCCCCTCCCCACCCCCCGATCCTTCTACCCTTCCTTCCTTGAACTCCATCCTCCCCCCCTCCCCCTCCCCTCTACCCTTTCCTTCCTTGAACTCCATCCCTCAACCCCAACTCCATTCCTCCCCCCCTCCCCCCACCCCCCGATCCCTTCTACCCCTTCCTTCCTTGAACTCCATCCTCCTCCCCCTCCCCCCATCCCCTCTACCCCTTCCTTCCTTGAACTCCACCCTCCCCGTTCCCCCATCCCCTCAACCCTTCCTTCCTTGAACTCCATTCTCCCCCCCTTGAACTCCATGGGGCCGCGATGCCCTCTACCCCCTCCTTCTCCAGTTTGCGTGAAGGTGAGAATAGTGGTGCTCGAGTGCGACTTGGTTACGGTCGTTATAGCGAGTGATGGTGACGAATCCACAACTACGTTCCCGACGACTGACTCTCCGTACACTCTGGCCGTTGTAGAAGGTGTATGTGATAAAGAAGGAGTGATAAAGTAAGCAACAGTGATAACATAGTATATATACGGCGAATAAGCAAGCATCTGTCAATATAGATAACACAGAGATTAACACCAAAACAACAACAATAACACCACCACCAACCACCACCACAGATAACAGTGATAACAATGATAAACCTGGAATAATCTCCGCCCACAAGGAGACGTCACTCCTAACCAGCACTAATAACAAAAAGTTAATCACACTGCCACTGACAATGGCACCCATACCAAAGGGGACTTGTGAGACAGAGCAAATGCCAGCGACAAATGACACCTCCTTAAGAGACGACGAAGAGAAAAGAAAGAAAGAAAAAAGAAAAAAAAAGGGAGAAAGGGAGGGGGGAAATAATCCATAAATGTACAACAAAAGCATGACAATAATCACTTGAAAAGGGGTGTCGGGCGGTAAACGGCGAAAAATAATGGTGCAAATAATCCATAACACGATGTATGGCAGGTTAAGGGACTGCCCCTCCCCCTCCCCCTCCCCCCTTCCTTAACCCTTTCCCCACTTCTCTTCCTAGCTATCCCTCCCACTCCATTTCCTATCTCCCATTCCCTTTTCCTTTATCACTCTCCTCTCTATTCCCTACCCCCTTTATCCTCTCTCTTCCCCTTTCCCCTCCTCTTCCCCTCCTCCCTTATCCCCCCCTTCCCCGTTATTCATCTGCCATTCCCATTTATTTTCTTCCCCTTCTTCCTTTCTCCTCCTTTTCCGTTCCCTCTCCTCTCCTTTCTCCCCTTCCCCCAT
The DNA here is from genome assembly GCF_003789085.1 of Penaeus vannamei. Classification (NCBI taxonomy): domain Eukaryota; kingdom Metazoa; phylum Arthropoda; class Malacostraca; order Decapoda; family Penaeidae; genus Penaeus; species Penaeus vannamei. The sequence goes on from NW_020871806.1 coordinate 356,718, forward strand.
TTTCACCTCAGTAGGAAGAGGTGAAAGGAGGATGAGAATTGAAGGGAAACACAAGGAGGAGAAGGGAGGAGGAGGAGGAGGAGGAGGAAGGGAAAACAGATGAGGCGAACAGAGAGAATTCATGCGAAGAAATAAAACGAATAGGAAGAAGGAAATAAAGATAAAAAGAGGAAAAAGACAGAAAAAATAGAGACTGAAATCGGAAGAAACAGAGATAGAGACGCAAATACATAGACTGGAAGAATGAGATAAATAAATGGATAAATAGAGAGAAGGAGATCCAGCTGTCTAATTATTAGGACTATGTAGTGGTCTCTTATAAATATATATACCAATCATCCCTTATCCACCATAATTATCTTTGACATTCCATCTGAACCTGTTTTTTACGCTCTCGAAAGATGTGCGAAGTAACATATTAGTCCCCCCTAAAAAGATCACTAACATGTCTTTGAAAGAAATTGCTTCAAATTGTCTATATTGCTGATAGTTTATCCTCTCGCGGTTAACAATGAGGGGAAAAATGCTCGAGCCCAGACGCGAAATATTTAAAATTGCTTCACGCGGCCTCGTTGTCAGAATTGGTGAGGATAAACCGTCAATTCTAGATGCTTTGGGACACGGAGAAAGCTTTCGACGTCAAAGAATATGAAGTG
>NW_020871806.1:379873-387956 GCF_003789085.1 Penaeus vannamei
TCCTGACAACTTTTTAACAATTGAATTTTTTTTTGCCATGGCAACATCTAAGGTCATTAGTGTATTCAAAATATGGTGATAAGGTGAGGCTTGGGGTCAAAGCCCGTGTAAAAAAAGTACCTTGGTTCATAAGGTGATGTTTATGGATTCCTTGAATGGTTAATGATCAAAACAAATAATATGCTAGGCATCAAAGGTCATACAGCACTATGACAAAGTACTGTTGCAAAAAGGTTAAAAATGTGTTAATGATTAGATGTTAGATGTCAAAGGCCATTCAGGGCTGACACAAAGCCAGCCTTTCATCCTTTCAGCATGGCTCTCACACTTTAAGATGCGGACAGAAGGGGATGAAGAAAAGGAAAAGGAAAACAGAAGAAAAGACCAAGCAAAATTAGTTGAGGTGAGGGTTGAGGTCCAAGGTAGGGGTGATCTCTGGCATTGGGCCTCAGTTTCTGTCTCCTAAGCCCCCCAGGACAGCAACGAGCAAGGGATGGGGGTGGGGGAAGGGTGTCCCTGACATGGACTCAAACCTTTTCTACTCTCTAGGTATGACCATTAGTAAGCAGTCTTTGTTGGGTCCCTAGCTCCATCTGTCTAGGACTGCTTACTCTGGGTCATACCTAGAGTGGCAGTTATTCAGGCCCTTATTATTTTACACAGTTGTGTGTCCCATGATAGTCTATGATTTTTTTATGTGCATAATCTTGCAATTAAACTTATGGGATGTACCTAAAATAGTGAATCTTTTTAAAGCATGAAAATTTTATTTTTGGTTGACCTATTATGAGCTTACTAACTAGCATTAGCTGGATAAATTGTTGTATATATTAATTTTAGTGTCATAATAAATACCAGGTGGTGTCTTTTTTTAACTATAAGAACTTCTTTTTTGCATTCTTTAGAAAAAAATCAGTACTGCTATACTGTGAAAGATTCACAACCAAACCAGCTTCACTTGAAAAAGTATTTTGGTATTAAATACTGTTGATTACTGAATGATGTGTGTAATTCAGGAATATTTGTGGGTGTTAGAATATACATATAAAAAAAAAGGTGTAAGTATACTGGGTTGTGATTTGAGGCATATATTCATTGACAGTATAATAGACTTATAATTCTCCCAAGGAAAGAAACAAAATCCCAATAAATAGTTACACAAACAATTCATCCTATTACAAACAGATATTGAATAGTTCTTGAAGGTCTGTGCTTGAATCTTTAAACTCTAAACAAGAAAAAAAGGCAGAGAGCACACACATACATGAGTGTTTATTTATGTATTTGAACACACTCACGCACTCACACACTCTGATTGTACCGAAGTTGTATGTAACCCCATTCCTTTTCTTTTGAGAGAAGGGGATAACATTATATAAAGTATTACTGTACAAAAACAAACAAACGCATATTTAGTGGTGTCTGGGACATTTGTAGTTACACTACAACATAAGGCATTAACAAAAGAGCAGCTTTTTTCTTAAGTTTCTTGCTTTTTCTCTTCCAATTAGTATTTCAATGAAGAAAATAACCAATACCATAAACCAAGATTATGAATTCTGAATACTTGTCTTCTGCATGTCAATCCTTTAATCTCCCCAGGTATTATAAAAAAGAAGAAGTTATATTTCATATATTTACTATACAAATTCAATATACATCATATTTACAATATCTCAATTCGCATGTTTGGTTTCTGACAGGAATAAAAAAAGTATTATGGTAAATTAACTATCATAAACAAACTTTAAAAAATGACTGTCATATTGAATGCCATGACATAACATTTACAAATGGGAAGCTAAATTAAATTCCTTTCTCACAATTCTCAGAGTAAACTTTCATCCATTTTAAATTTCATTCCTTAGTTTCTTGCAGTTTTCCAGAATGGGTCTTGCTCAATTTTCTCATTTTCTGGACCAATGAGGCATGCCCCTTCTACTGAAGCATCCCTGAGATAACTGCGAGCTACTCTCACGAGGTCTTGTGGTGTAGTATCCAAAATTTGTCTCCTATGGTCGGCAAAGAGTTCCTCTGAGACATGAGAAAGAAATAGGCGTTTCCCCTTTGCTGCAGGAGCTACAGGGGCATCAACAGCTTGAAACACCCCCAACTTTGCTTCTTCAACATCTCTCTCACTGAATCCACCTGATAACACCCACTCCACAGCTGCATCAAACGTAGATAAGGTCTGAGTCGAGTTGGGATCTCTGTAACTATAAAATGAATAGTTTCCACCTGGAGAATAAGTAGCTCCACCACCATAAGCGCCTCCCTTTTCTCTGATCTCCCTGTGCAAGAAGCGGAACATCAGACGAGCCAGCACACGTAAAGCCCCACTGTCTAAGTGAGCATAAGGGACTCCTGCATAGGATTTTGATGCAAAATTCACTGGAAATGGAAATACGTGATGTGTTCTTGAAGTGTGAGGGGTGTAAGAATCAGTGAGATTTATCAGAGAGGATTCACAACTTGGGTCTCCTGCAAGATTTCCCAAGAAATTTTCTAAGGTTTTAACAGCAACATCATGATTATCTGGAGACATGTTAACAGACACTCTCATCTGCTCTCGATTTAACAGCAGCTGAGCCAGTTCTTGTAGCTTCTCAAGAATCTCACCTGGATCCTCCAATTCACTGAACTCTTTCATCTGTCGAATATTTGTCAATCCACTCCACTGCTCACTGAGAGCTGCATCATAACTTGTGGATGATGATGCAGCAGTCATAGCATATCTGTGACCAGAATATACAAGACTGTTTGCCTGATTTGTTGCAATCATCTTAACTAGTGTTCCAAACCTCTGCAAATCATTTAGTTTAATATGATTTAATATTAATGTCCACAAATCGAGCATGCGGGTCAAATTATCATCTAAGCAGTGAGAGGAGAGAAGAATTCCTTGTTCATACTGGGCAACATCAATAGGGTGTTTGACAAGGTGGGTGGTAGCATGTAGACCCCCGGTTGACAAATCTATCTCTTGGTCAAGTTGGCGGAAATCCAAGTCACCAGCACCCATTCGAGTAAGGACCCCACACAATAATGGTACTAACGAGTGGAGATGACTTGGAATGTTGTGGGTATTGAGGACTGCAGAGAAATATGTAATGCCATTAGTAGGCTGATGGCATATTTGAACTGGCACTCCACCAGAGAGGCTGATGTTGGTTACTGATGTTGGAGTGATGTTACGATTAATGTCCGATACCTTCAGAGTTGGCAGACATGAAATATCCTCTTCTTCTTCTTGCTTCTTGGTTAGTGTATTTCCAATCTCCCAAATCCTCTTGCGATCTTCCTCTGAAAGTGTTTCGATCTTGCTTTTAAGGAGCTCAATTTCTTTTTCTTGCAATTCTTTCTCATAACCTTCCTGTGGAGCCATTGTTAAAGTGTATTTGTGAGTGTTATTTTTAAAATATTGCTTGACCTTCTCCTGCAAGAATTTGGGGTTCTGTTGGATGCATTCCTTAAATTTTCTCAAATTCTTGTTGATTTTCAGAGCTTCCACTGGATCACCATCCAAATTCCAGAGTGGTGTGAGAGACATCACCAAACCAAGACCAAAACTGGAACTTTGGTGCTTGACAGCAAGTTCAATACTATGCAACACAGCCTCAATGCGTTCCTTTGGAAAACCCTCCTCTATCACCTTATCAAATGTCTCCTCTATGACCTCTCTGATTTTTTCAATTTCTTTCTTGTGACCCATATCTTCACTTCTGACCCCTTGTAGACCCATTGTAAATGTAGTGTTTCGGGTATGGCTGTCAAACCCAGCTGATGGGGAAAAACTGGAGCCTAATTGCTGCTCCAACAGTGATTTGTAGAAAGGAGCATTGGGACCACCCATTAAAAGCTCCCCAAGAATCTGAAGAACAAAAGTTTCAAAGGGATCAGTTATACTTGCTAACTTGTAAGAAACTGCAATGCTACTCTGTGCATCAGAGGCACCCATGGGGTCAAGGCCACAAACTATATGGTCACTTCTTGGTTCTGACCATGTTGGTTCATCAGGTACTTCAGTTCCTGGGTTGATTTTGGAAAATTGCTGAAGATATTTATCATTGATGAATCTTAGATGCTCAGCAAGTGGCAGATCTCCATAGGTGTAAAAGCGAGCATTACTTGGATGATAATGATAAGCATGGAAGTCCTTCAATTGTTGCCACGTCAGACTAGGGATTGAAAGTGGATCCCCCCCTGAAACAACACCATAAGTATGTGAGGGCAACAGACCATTCTGCAATTTTTGCATGAAAAGACGCTGTGAATCAGCAAACACTCCCTTCATTTCATTGAAAACTACACCTTTGAATACAATTGGAGAAGACTGATCGTTCACATCCTCATGCTCCAATCTCCAGCCTTCTTGGAAGAAATCAAGCTCTGATAGGTTGGGCTTGAACACTGCATCTAAATACACAGACATTAAGTTATAAAAGTCCTTGGGATGTTGAGTGGAAAATGGATAAATGGTATAGTCACTACCAGTCATAGCATTCATGAAAGTAGATAAAGATCGGTTAAGCATCTTGAAAAAAGGATCTCGACAAGGGTAACTGTTGCTCCCACAGAGGACTGTGTGTTCCAGAATGTGTGGCACACCTGTGGAATCCATGGGAGTAGTTCTTAGCCCCACACAAAACACATTGTTTGAATCTTCTCTAGCAATGTGCATATAATCAGCACCTGTGGCTACATGTTGGAGGCGAATTGCTGTAAGATGTAGTTCTGGAACATCTTGTATCTCCTTCACAGCAAATCCTGACACTTCATCACCAACATGGAATTCAGCATTCACTCCTTTTACTGTAAAAGAAGCAAAATAAATGTCATGGACCTAAAGCTTTCCTTTAGCATTTTATATACATATATATATATATATATATATATATATATATATATATATATATATTATATATATATATATATATATATATATAAATGCTTTGATAAAAAAAAAAATGCTTTATTTATTTTTTTTTTTTTTTTCAGAACCATACTATTAACAATAGCTTGGAAAATAAAATTTACTATGAATGAAAGAAAGGTTTCTTCTATATCTGACTATGTAAACTCTTTATTTAAAAAAAGGTTAGGGTGTAACCATCAATAAATATGAAATTTAAAGGCAAATCACCAATTCTATGGTACAAATTCATAGGTATAATCAAATAACCAACATAAAATACAATGGCACACTTCTTTTGTTAAACTAAGCAAAATGCTGATATGAGCTACACTTATTTGTTAACTGCTATGGAGACATCACATCATTTTCCATATATATATGACTTACACAATTTCCATGTACTACCTGCTATCCAGCCTTGACAACTTAAACTATGAGCCTAACAAACACTAGAGGTAAGAAAGAATAAGAAGAAAGAGAGAGAGAGAGAGGAGAGAGAGAGAGAGAGAGAGAGAGAGAGAGAGAGAGAGAGAGAGAGAGAAGAGAGAGAGAGAGAGAGAGAGAGAGAGAGAGAAAGAGAGGAAAGAGAGAGAGAGAGAGAAGAGAAAGGAAAGAGAGGAGGAGAGAGAGAGAGAGAGAGAAGAGAGAGGAGAGGAGAGAGAGAGAGAGAGAGAGAGAGAGAGTTTCTAAGGTTTGGAATACATTACAGACTTTTTCCCTATAATCAAACTGGCTGCTCTATCCAAATCCAACTGAAACTTGCCATAATAAAATGGATGTCCTGTAATCTAGTCTTGCCATAGGAGGGTGAGTGAGTGTAGTTTCATGCAAATTTTACATATTTTCCTTTATGATTTCTGAATTCTATACCACTTCCTTTACTTCAAATCTATTGCATTCCTACAGTTCTACTTCTCCTTTACTTCAAATCTATTCCATTCCTACAGTTCTACTTCCCCTAACAAGATTAAAAAGATATGGCATATTTTTACTTTTTTATAGGAATTTGGCCAAAACAATGAAGTTCAATAAAAACGGGAAGTTTCGGACAAATTCAGGAAGTTAGTTCTAACCGTATAAAGATTCACATCTCTTCCCGTTTCATATCATAACTTACACGTTTCTGCAAAATCAGTCACATATATTTTACAATTATGGACATATTACAGCAACATTTCTCCTATTATCAAGGAGGGAAATCTTGAGCAAGACCATAAAAAATGGTAGGTAATGGGAAATTACAGGATTCTACAGATTAATCACAATAACAAATTAATACTTTCAAAATAATCATAACCTCTTCTGTGTGTAGTTGAAGATTACAGTGCCATTACATTTTCCCTATCTTATTGTTGCCATTATGTAAATTATACCAAAGTATAACTCATGTGTTGCACAACTTCTTATTATCATCTTGCAAAGGAAATGAGATACAAGAAAAGCATCTTAAATTTGCTTGTTCTGTCCTTTACAAAGTTTGCATACTTTGCGCCATATTGCTGTGTGAAACTGAAACTATACTTAATTCATTATCAATGATTTATTTATTTATCTGCTAACAGCAAATTATAAAACAATGTACGAGTTCTGACCCGGCGTCCACTAGGAAAACTTTGAAAATTGGAAGTGACTAAGAAATAGAACCATGAAAAGGCACTCCAAACTACCACGTGATTCAAAGTGTTAGAATATACATGTAACCCAAGTCCTATAGCAATATATATGTAATATCTAACCTGCTGATGCAACACTGTATTTAGCCTCAGGGACAGAAGGATTCCTTCCGCCATATCTCGTGGATAACCTCTTGCTTACAGACGAAGCAACTCGCAGAAATCTTGATAACGTCATCCTTCTCTCTTCTTAACGAATCCCTTATTCAATTAAATATATGCAGACAATGACTGTACTCATTAAAAAGGCGTGGAACGTTCTGCCTCCTCCACCTCTTCGCGTCCGCCTGTCTGCAACGCGTTCGCCCAGTGATGTAAACACCACGTTCGAGAAGGAGCAAACTCGGGTTTATTTGGACTAAAAATTAGTAGCTCATTTGGTTTCCAAGTTGTTTGCCAGTTCATTACGTGTCTTATTGTTGAGATAATATTAATGTATTATTATAAATGCTATATATATATATATATATATATATATATATATATATATATATATATATATATATATATATAATCATAATCTTACGTTTTGCATTACTTAAACGGTTCATTACATAACTTACGCATGAAAGAAAGGGGGGGGGGAGGAACATATTGGTCTAAATGGAAACTATCTACTTATATATTACACCACAACAATCACATCCAAACACCACTCATCACACACCCATATACAACACCACACAAACACACAAACACACACACCACACACTCACACAACACACCACACACACACAGAATATAAGGTACGCACACACGCTTAATACACACACATATATATACTAAAATATAATATATAGATATAGTATAGGATATATATACCAAATATAGCGTTATTTTTCGTTAAACGTGACTTGGAGTTTGCGATTTTTGGTCGTGTAAGCAAATTAATAGGAGTGTGTGTGTTGCGTTCCGTCATAGTATAAATATACTATGAAATAGTAAATAGAAATAATATACAAAAGTAAGATACTACGAACATCTTTATGTGAGTCGAACAACAGTATTGGTGTAGTATGGTATTGTGTGGCAGAACGGAGTCGTCTGATTATTGTGGAGAGTGTATGTAGTTGATGTGATAATGCATTTACGGATAGTGAATATCTTGAATTTATTCACTTATATTAACATTCTTTATGGGTTACTAATGAATCCTATGTTTCGCTAGGCTTACATCGGCCTATAAGCTATAGATAGTGATGTAGGTTATTTAGATTATGTGTATATAGTATGGTATATATATTGATATATATATAGTACTATGTAAAATTAGATATATAAATAATAAAATTAGTAAAATTAAAAATATTGGTATAGTTGGTGAATAATAATATGTATGAATTATATGACCAGTGATTTTCGAGATGAATATTATATGATGGTATACTACAAACTAATTCTTTCCTCGATTTATGTAATTTATTTTTCTGTATTTTGATTAATTATGTGTTTTGTGTTCGAGGTTTGGGTTATCTTTATGTACTTAATTTTTATG
>NW_020871807.1:21577-31577 GCF_003789085.1 Penaeus vannamei
AGAAAATGAGAAGGAAGGGGGGAGTGAGAAAAATAGAGAATGTTGTGTATGTGTGTGTGTTAGAGAGGAGGGAGAGAGAGAGAGAGAGAAAGAAAGAAAGAAAGAAAGAAAGAAAGAAAGAGAGAGAGAGGAGAGAGAGAAGATACGAGAATCATATCCGAGAGAACCAAAAGAGAACAACAAGAGAATCAGAGATGGAAAAAAGAAAAAGAAAAAAGATACAAATGAAAGAGAAAAACGAAATCCTATCCCAAAGAATTTACAGGTGGGTATATGTGCTTTTACAGTCGCCCCAATGAAATGCCTGGATCACGTGACACAGGCTGTGTGTGTGTAAGAGGGGGGGGGGGAGGGGGGAGGCAAGGAGCGGTTGGGTCACGTGCGGACATGGAACAAGGTACAGGGAGGGAGAGGAGGGGGAGAGGAGAGAGGGAAGAGGGAAGGGGAGGGGGAGGGAGAGGCGAGGGAAGAGAGGAAGGGAGAAGGGGAGGTAGAGGAGAGGGAGGAGGGAGAGGGAAGAGAGGAGGGGGGGAGGGAGAGGGAAGAGGAGAAGGGAGGTAGAGGAGAGGGAGGAGGGGGGGGGGAGGGGGGTAGGAGGAAGGATGCAGAAATAAATGCGAGGGAAAAAAAACTAGCTTTTCTTTGGGATCGTATGATTTCTTCGTTGACTTTGGTGAATTGCAAGATTTTCTCTCTCTCTCTCTCTCTCTCTCTCTCTCTCTCTCTCTCTCTCTCTCTCTCTCTCTCCTCTCTCTCTCTTCTCTCTCTCTCTCTCTTCTCTCTCTCTCTCTACCCTCCTCCCTTTCCTTCGCTTCCTCTCCTCTCTCCCTTCTTTTTCTCTCCTCCCTCTCTCTTACATAGTAAGTACTGTATTCATGGATAAAGTACATCATGATCTAAAAATACATTCCGTGGTTTGTTGAAGACATTTTTTTCTTCTCATTTTTCTTCTTCTCTTCTTTCTTCTTCTTCTTCTTCTTCTTCTTCTTCTTCTTCTATTGTGAAGAAAAAATGAAGATGAAGACTATTGGCACCCAAGAGCCATCAAGAGAACGAAAAATAACAGATTCCGTTGGATTTGGGGTTAAGCGTTCGCATAAGCGTGAAACCTGCATGCGGATTGATGAATCCGGATTGAGGCGCAATTTTAAGCGAACGATCTCATAAGATAATGGCTCAACACGCCGGGTTCATGCGTTCTCGTCAGGCATGGGGAGTTCATGATTGCTAATGACCGTGTTGGGAAATTATGTAATTAAGTGGCAGTTAATTATTAGCCTTATTGTTTACTTTTTTTTCCTTTACATCAGTCCTTGTTCGTTTTTCCTCGTTTTGATAGATTGGCGAGTTTGTTTGTTTTTTCCTTTTTCTTCGTTCGTCGTCTTTTTATTTTTATTTTTATGGAATTTATATTTCCTTTTTTTTTATTTTCATATATTTTATTTTCATTTATATTTTTATTTTCATTTATATTTTCATTTTCATTTGTATTTTCATTTTCTTATTATTCCTTCATTTTGTTTAATATATTTTAATTTCATCTTATATTTTGTTCATTTTATTTATTATATTTCCATTTTATCTTATGCTTGTCTTTGCATTTATTATATTTTCATCATTTCTGTCTTTTTTCTTCCTTTCTGACGTGGAAAGAGAGGAAAATGAGGTTGACAAGTTGTTTCGTCTTTAAATCTTTATTCACGACCAAAATGGGTGACGTTTTGGGTTAAATTTAGGTTCCCTTTTAGGCCTTATTACTTAAAGGAGAGACTTGTCTTATTTTAAAAAGTTTGGATTTATTTTGCTGTCTTTAAATGAAGTCTTGGGGGGGGGGGGAGTGGCACTTGTTGAGCGAAGGGGCCACTAAGGATATTAAAAGTGTGGGACTTTTAATTCACCTTTAGATTTATGCCGTTGGTTAATCTCTAAATGTTTAATTTTATTTATTTATTATTGTTATTAATGATATTTATTTTCTTCCATACGAGAGAATTTCGAATAAACTGAAAGGCTCCATGAAGTATGTGTGACTATTGAATATCTAAAAAGCATTATTTTTGCTCTATGATTAGGCTGTTTGTATTATATCCATTATCTATTATCTATTTTTCAATGGGCGACAAGAGAGAGAAAGGGGAGAAAGAGAGAGAGAGAGAGAGAGAGAGAGAGAGAGAGAGAGAGAGAGAGAGAGAGAGACAGAGAAAGGTTCAGCAATCTAGAATACTTATTTTGAAAAGCTGATGAACCAAAGCTGAACATTTTGATAGTCAGGGGACGGCTCTGTCGAATCAATATAAGACGTTCACCTTTACATACGCCCGTGTATATAAGTACTTCTTATATTTGCATGTATTTGTATGCTCTTGGTTCCGGCGTCAAATTGCATGTTGTCTGTTGACTTCTGTTGCAAGCTGTTGTTATTGCAATCCCATCAGCTTTCACGCGTTCTGGACGACTCGCCAATACTACCATCAGCAAAAGCAAATACAGGTTGCTTTCTTGTTTACGACTTGGGGCAACCGGGATGGCATTGTGCCTTCTCTCCTTTTTTTTCTTTTTATTTTTCTTCTCTTATTTCTTTTCTTGCCTCGTCGTCTTGCTTTTTTTCTTTTCTCCTCCTCTTACTCCTCGGTATATTCTTTTTACACTTCCTACTCCTCTACTTTTTCCTCCTCCTCCTTCTTCTTCTGCTTCCTCCTGCTCTTCCATCCTCATCCTCCTCTTCTTCTTCTGCTTCCTCCTGCTCATTCCTCCTCCTCCACCTCTTCTTCCCAACCCTTCCCTCCCCTCCCCTCCTCCTTCCTTCCACTTCTCCTTCCCTTCCTCCTTACCATCCTCCTCCTCTCTCCACCTCTCTTTCTTTTCTTTTTCTTTTTCCGTCTACCTCCCCCTCCTCCCTCCTCCCACTCTTTCCTCTACCTCCCTCGTCCCCCTTCTTCTTCACAGCCACACCTGCCCATCTCTCCGTCCCGTCTGTGTAGAAGTTAATATCCTGATGTGTAGACGGGCACGATAGGCGATCATTTCGAGGCGATAATTCACGCTTTTGGTTCTCTTGTCTCTGTCTCTCTCTCTCTCTCTCTCTCTCTCTCTCTCTCTCTCTCTCTCTCTCTCTCTCTCTCTCTCTCTCTCTCTCTCTCTTATTCTATATATATGGTGTGTTTATATATATATATATATATATATATATATATATATATATATATATATATATATATATATAGAGAAGAGAGAGAGAGAGAGAGAGAGAGAGAGAGAGAGAGAGAGAGAGAGAGAGAGAGAGAGAGAGAGAGAGAGAGAGAGAGAGAGAGAAGAGAGAGAGAGAGAGAGAGACGCCAGACAGAGACAAAACAAGACGTACACACATCTCCCTTCCTTTTCATCACGTCCCTGATGGCTTAGGGTGATCATAGTTCGTCCCGCCCATTAGCCGCGATGAACGAGTGCCTTCGGTGCCACACCTGCGCCGGGCACTCCTTGTCGCGGCTTCGAGGGTCGTAGGTCGGTGCCACCTCGTCCATGTAGCGGACCCGGGGTGAAAGGACGTCATGGCTGGTCTTCTGCGTCCGTCCTTCGTGTTCTGTTGAGGATGACGTGGGGGGGGGGAGGAGGAGGGGGCGTTTTCCTCTCCTGTTGAGGATGACGTAGGGTGGGGGGGTGGGGCGTCTTTCGTGTCCTGTTGAGGTGACGTAGGGAGGGGGGATGGAGGGGGAGTCCTTCGTGTCCTGTTTGAGGATGACGTAGGGAGGGGTGAGGGGAGTCCTTTCGCTCCTGTTGAGGTTGACGGGGTGAAATGGATCGGGAGTAATAAATCATGGCGATAAATGAATCGTCATAAATCAGGGACGATAGATAAGTCAGGATTGATAAATCAAGGACGATAGATAAGTCGGGAGTGATAAATCGGGCGAAAAGTTAAATCGGGTTTGATCGATTAGGAACGAAAAGAAAATCGAAATCGATGAATCAGGATCGAAAAGGAAATCGGGAAAAATAAATCCAGACGGAAAAGAAATCTGGAGAAATAAATCGGGGACGAAAAAGAAATCTGACGAAATCATTCAGGGACGAAGAGGAAATCTGGAGAAATAAATCGGTGACGAAAAAAAGAAATCTGGAGAAAAAATCTGCAAATCTGGTGTAGCGAATCGGGGACAAAAGTTACCACGAAGTCCCGACACTGTGGCAAGGGAAAGCGCCTACTTTTTCGGGAAAAGATTGGTTCTTCGGATGTGATTCGTTGAATTAAGTGGATTGGCGATTCATCTTCGTCGGTCGGGTTGGTCGCCATGGTCGTGGGACAATTTTTTTTTTTCTTTTTCTTTTCTTTTCTTTTTTTTTTTGTTTTTTTTTCTTTTCTTTTTTTTCTTTTTTTTTCTTTCGTTTCTTTCTTTCTTTTTCCCTTTTTTTTTTCTTTTTTCTTTTCTTTTTCTTTTCTTTCTTTTCTTTTCTTTTTTCTTTTGTTTTCTTTTCTTTTCTTTTCTTTTTTCTTTTTTCTTTTCTTTTTTCTTTTTCTTTTTTCCACCGATTCGAGCGTCGGGATTTTGCGAAGGAAATCTGTATGGTTTTTGTGAATGTATGAGACGGGATAGCTTAGATTTTTTGTTTTTTTGTTTTTTGTTTGTATCATTTGCATTCGAAGTTTTATTCTCTATCTTGTTCCATTATTTTCTTTTCTTTTCTTCTTTTGACTTTCAACTGTGAAAGCTGTTTGACTTGCTATGCCTTGGTCTCTATAGCTGTCTGTGATATATATAAAACACAGTGCGTTAACTATAACTATAGTCGCAAGGACGATGTAGTGTATGCATGTGTACATCCATTTATGGTAAGGTACGGTTTCTCTCTCTTTCTTATTTTGTCTCTCTCCTTCTGTCTCTCTCGTGCGCAGATTCAGGCGTCTCATCTCTTTCTTTCTTTCCTCTTTCTACTCTCTCTTCTCCTCGTCCTTCTATTCCTCTCGCTCTCTCTCTCTTTCTTCTTGCTCTCTCTCTCTCCTCTCTCTCTCCCTTGCTCCTCTTCCTCCTCGTCTCTTCAATTGCTGCTCCCTCTCGTCTCTTGCTCTCATCTCTGCTCTCTCTGCTTCTCTGTCTTTCCTCTCTCTCTCTCTTCTCCCTCTCATCTCTCTCTCTGCTCTCTCTCTCTCTCTCTCATCTTCTCTCGTTCTCTCTCTCTCCTCATGCTCTCTCTCTCTACTTCTATACCTCATTCTCTCTCTCTCCTTTCTCATCTCTCTCTCTTCTCTGCTCTTTCTCTCGTCTTTCTTCTCTTCTTTTTTCTCTCTCTTCTCGTCTCTCTTCATCTCTCTCTCTGACTCTCTCTCTCTCTTCTCACTTCGTCTCGTCTCTCTCTCTCTCTCCCTCTCGGTCTCCTCTCCGTTCTCTCACTACGGTGGTGTCGAGACACTATGAGGCTGGTGGTTTGATAAGTTGCTATTAGTGGATGCCTACAGCGAATGGTCATGAATGAGTGCACTGGTGTACTCTCTGTCTCGCGGTATAGGAGTGAGGGGAAGGTCGCTCTCGTCCTCTCATGTCTTGTTGCTAGTCTCCTCTCCCCTTCCAACTCTCATCCTTCCCTCTCTTTCTCTCTGGTCCTCTCTCTCTTCTCTCTCTGTCTCGTCTCCTCCTATCTCGTCTCTCCTCCTCTCCCCCTTCGGGCATATCAGCCTCCTCCTCAATCGCCTCCTCTCGACTTCTCTCTCTCTTCCTCTCCTCCTCCTCAAGCTTTTTTTCATCTTTCTTGTCCTAGGGCAGGTTCATTCTCTATCTCTTCTCGGTCCTCCACTCTCTCTCTCGCTCATCTCCTCTTCTTCTCATCTCTCTCTCAATCTCAAAGCTCTTCACTCTCATCCTCTCCTCTCTCTCTCCTCTCTCTCCGTTCTCTGCTCTCTCTCTCGTCTCTCTCCTCTCTCTCCCGTCTCCTCTCTTTAAAAACTACCTAACCTATTTCCCAAGCTTTACTTAACCCTCCTTGCAAAATGTCCCGACAATTTATTAATTGGCAATTATGGAATATATCACGTGGAAATCACAGTGCAGTCGGGCAGTCCCCTGAAGTGCATATTTATTAATTAAGACGCGCAATTATGTCGGCCGAGTGGGCACTTAGCCGCCATTTTCCCTCCCGCTTGTTTAGCCCGCGTAAAATCCGGGATTTTTCTTCTTCGTATGCACTTTATCGATTTTCCATCGCGTTTTTGAATAAAGGAAGGTAGAAAGAAAATAAATATGATTAGTCCTTCGTGGGTTCGTGTATGTGCCCCAGGCTGGTGAGGGTTTGGTCCTTTGAGGGGGTTGGGGAGAAGGGGAGGAGAAAGGGGAGGTCGGGAAGTCGAGGTTGGTGCAGACTTCGACAGGCGCAGGATTTTGGCGCGATTAGGACCACCACCCTTCATATATATATATATATATAATATATATATTATATTATATATATATATATAATATATATAATATATATAATATATATATACATATATATATATATTGTGTGTCTGTGTGTCTGTTCTGTGTTTGTGTTGGTGTGTGTGTGTGTGTTGTGGTGGTGTGTGTGTGTGTGCTTGGGTGTGTGTTGTGTGTGTGTGTGTTGTGTGTGTTGTGTGTGTGTGTGTTTAAGTATAATAAAGTATATATGTATATATATATATTATATTTATATATATATATATATTGTGTGTGTGTGTGTGTGGTGTGTGTTGTGTGTGTGTGTGTGGTGTATGTGTGTGCGTGTGTACTGTGGTGTGTGTGTGTGTGTGTGTATATTGTATGTATATTTGTTTGAATATAGTATGTATGCATTTATCGTCTGTGTATTTCTCTACCTCTCCCAATTCAACGATTTGTGTATTACATTCACACTAACAACTAAATAATATTCTTCACTTCCACATGACGACTCAGCTGCGCGCCTGCCGTTGCCCATGACCTTTATTGTTCCCCTGAGGCCATATTGGTTATTATTAATAAAACCACACACATATATTGCGGCAAATTGTGTGTTTCATGGGGGGGGGGGGGGGGCTCCTGAGGCCGCATAAAGTTGTTCTGGGGGAGAATGTTTGGCTGTTTGGGTTGTCGCCGGTATGTGAGGATGGTGGGGGTCTAATATATATGTATGATAGATGGATTAGATAGATAGATGTGCGGTGCGTGTGTGTGGTGTGTGTGTGTGTGGTGTGTGTGTGTGTGTGTGTGTTTATTGTGTGTGGTGGAGAGAGAGAAACGTAATGTATTTGTGTGCGTGCATGTGTATGTATATTGTGTGTGTGTTGTGTGTGGTGTGTGTGTGTGTGTGTGTTGTGTGTGTTATATATATTGTATTATATATGCGCATGTGTAAAAGTATCATATTAGTTAACTGTTTTTTAGACATGATATCACTTATTGCGAATACATCAAGGTTCCTTTTCATATCAATGAACACAATCGTGAGACACACGAAGGTCAGAATTTGGTAAAGAGAGAGAAGAGAGAGAGAGAGAGAGAGAAAGAAAGAAGAAAGAAGAAAGAAAGAAAAAGAAGAAGAAAGAAAGAAAGAAGACACAGACAGAGAGAGAGAAAGAACAAACCCATACAGTCTACAAGGCCGCCAGACAGCTGAGAAACGGCGTTGCATTCCCTCCTCCTACAACAAACGCAGATTGGACCAGGTTGTCACCGGGCGAGAGGAGGGAGAGAGAGAGAGAGAAGAGAGAGAGAGAGAGAAGAGAGAGGAAAGAGAGAGAGAGAGAGGAGAGAGAGAGAGAGAGGAGAGAGAGAGAAGAGAGAGAGAAGAGAGAGAAAAAGAGACAGACATTGACAGACAGAGAAAGAACAAACACCATACAGGTCCAAGCCGTCAGACAGCTTCACATTCCCTTCCTCCTACAAACAACGCAGATTGGACCAGGTGTCACCCGGGGCGATGGCGTGCGGTTCCCTTTGACTTTTTAATTCGAGATTGAGATTGCCGGTTTTATTCGGGGTTGCATGACCGTCTGTGGAGGAAGTGACGGATGCGTACTGTCAAAACGCGGTCGTGCGCGGATGATGGGCTTCGTAATTGTGCGTTGGTGATGTCTGTTTTATTTTTATTTATTTTTTTTTTTAACGTGGATGCCATGACTTGTAAAAAAATGGAAAAAGTGTGCACGGGCTCGTGTGTTATTCTAAGCTATACGGAAGTGGTGGAAAATAGAGATGTCGTGCTGGGGTTAGGTTGTGTTAGGTTGGATGGAATACGCGCGTTTATATATAATATATTATATATATATATATAATATATTATATATTATATATATATATGTTGTGTGTGTGTGTGGTGTGTGGTGTGTGTGTGTGTGTGTGTTGTGTGTGTGTGTGTATGTATGTTATGTAGTATAATATTGTGTGGTGTGGTGAATGTGCTCGCCGGGGAGCGCATATGTGTATGCATGTATGTACAGAGAGAGACGAAAAGAGAGGGGGACATACGATCCATCTCGTTGCATGCGTCCGCCTTCCTACGAATTACCCCGCCGGCTACTCCTGGGCCGCCGCTCCCTTCACGAGGCGCGCCTAATGGGGGGACGCGAGCGGCCGCGGATCAGGGCCCGGCCTTCGCGAGGGGCGCCGGACACGGGAAAGGCCGATCAGCGCGGATGCCCTGCGCCTAAATTCGGGCTTTTATGGCATTTGGCGTCACGGCAGAAAGGCTCCCGGATTCCTGACTGGCTCTCTGGGGGGGATTTCGTTAGGTGGTGATGGCTTGGTGGGTTGTGCTGCGATGGAAGCAGGGCGTTTTGGTGTTTTAACTTCAGGAGCGATTTGTCAGCTCGCGACGTGTCCATGGGGTTAGGGTATCATAACCCCAGGAAGATGAATGTGTGTTTCGAAGCGTGCGTCGTCCGTGCAAGCTAGGCAGGGGGAGGGAGGAATTGCATATCGAAATGCGTTAACGGGAGATAGCCAGACGATATGGCGGCCATTTGTTTACATTTATGGAGGATGTCGACGCCGTAAAGATGATTGAATCCGCGTGTGTGTTGACTCCAGCGCGGGACGGGATCATAAACAAGGGCACGCACGCACCGCAGTCGACCTTGGGCAAGCATGCAAGTACAACACGAGAAAACTGGGTGAGATATATATATATATACTGGGCTAGCGTGAGGAGGTCAGTCAGTCCGCCGCTGGACCGCCGCGTTGAGGTGCGTCGCCTCCCTCTGCCTCTGTGGTCACAGGACCCGGCCGGTACCCCTGACCCCCTCCAGCGCTCGCCACGCCACCTGCCTCGCCTCGCCTCGAATACCCTGGGTGCGCGGC
This sequence comes from Penaeus vannamei, assembly GCF_003789085.1. Lineage (NCBI taxonomy): Eukaryota > Metazoa > Arthropoda > Malacostraca > Decapoda > Penaeidae > Penaeus > Penaeus vannamei. Next base: position 30,862 of record NW_020871807.1, read on the forward strand.
GGAGGTGGGTCGGGGTTGAGGTCCTTGCTCGCGACGCCTTTGGGCCCTGCTTCTGTGAAAGCACGTGGGATGTGTGCCTCGTCTCACTGGTTGGTCATGTGCCTCGCCTCACTGGCTGGTCAGACTGCCGCGTTCTGATTAAGTCGCGTTGTGTTCGTGGTTCTTTCGGGTTGGTGGTTCCGAGAAGCGGAATGTCAAGCTTAATATCAGAGCAGAAACTACGGCTTATACCGCAAAGCGCTTCCAAATTTGCGCCTGATGTGAACTGGCAGTCGTGATTTGTGTGTTTGGATACACTGATATAATTGGTAAATAAGCCAAGATCAAAGGCATTATATTCCGCATCACCAAATATTCTTCATTAAGATATCTTCACACGACAGCCTCAAGTATGAAGTAGTTAAATCGGGCGTGAAAACCCGTAGATTTTTGTCAGTCGACGGCGATAGACTCCGATGCGACCATTAAATTTGTAACTATGACGTAGAATAGTGAAGATATTTTTTTACGAATGCATTTTCAGAATATACTAAATAGAAGTTTACGTCTCCTGCGGGATATTATTGTACTCATTTCTGTGAAGACAAAAAAAAGCAATAGAAAAAGCTTGTTCGGAATATAAAACGGTGGTTCCCTGTGGGCGGATACAGTAATACGAGCACTTAATGTTATAGGTTCTTGGTCAAGTGAAAATAAGAAACGTTCGAATATTTGAA
>NW_020871807.1:36577-43086 GCF_003789085.1 Penaeus vannamei
ATATATGTATATATGTATATATGATATATGTATATATGTATATATATATATATATATATATATATATATATATATATATATATATATATACATATACATATTATACATTATATACATATATACATATATTACATATATACATATATATACATATTACATATATATATTACATATACATATACATATATATACATATATACATATATAAATATATATATATATATATACTATATATATATATATACATATATATACATATATATACATATAATAACATATATATACATATATATACATATATATATAATATATATATACATATATATACATATATATATACTATATATATACATATAATATATATATATATATATATATATATATTATATATATATATATATATATATATATATATATATATATATATATATAATATATATATATATATATATATTATATATATATATATATATAATAATACATATATATATATATATATATATATACATATATATACATATAATATATTATTATACATATATATATATAACATATTATATAATATACAATATATATATATATATATATATATATATATATATATATATATATAATATATATATATATAATATTATATATATATATATATATGTAGATATATTATGAACATATCAAATACAAGAAATATAAGAATTGTATTATCAAATGTTTTTTAAATATGATACAAATTTAATGGGGATACGCAGCAACATTTATGAACTTTTGAGAAAGCTCACAGTATTGTTTACATTCGATAAGGTTTGTAATAACGAGGTTTGTGGACTGTTTTTTTCTCTCGGAGAGGCAACTTTTGAATTTCAATTAAAGCACAACTCTGAGTTCCCAACAATTTTTTTAGCTTCACCGACATGTACGAACACTAGTCAATAATACTATTATACTTTCCTCTGCATATGTAGCACGCATGCCTTAATTAGTATTGCCGTTATTTCATACATGATTTGTGCTGTTACCACATTTCAGAGTTAATGCTACTAACTAGAACAAATATTTCCGTTGTTATTGACCCATGATCTTTCGTTGAGTAAATATATGGAATACCTTCAGATGACCAATTATGATAGTATTGTGTAATAATGGATTCCTGTCACCATCTGCTATCCAGTTATATAGAAGTTATGCTGTGGAAACTTCCCCAACATCCACAGTCTTGGTGATGATAGCAGGGGAGGGTATGAATGCTATAAGAAAAATTGCGGGGTAAAATATGAGGTAAGACTAGAGGATATCTACGCGCACTATATCATAAAGAGAAATACAAATTCCACTTCTATATGATGTAAACAGTGCTATGAAAGTGAAAACAATGAGTGCTCTCCTATATTGTGGTTACAAGAAGCATTTGAACTTCTTGTGCAAAGCGATTTTTTCGAAGTCGCTCTACATGTTTACACCATGGGCTTGAATAGTAAACTAACTGCACAACTCATTACTGAGCTGTGTCAACTAGTTTGTATGTTAGTACATGCTTGTGAAATTAAGTTTTTTCCTATTTGTTCCCATATGTTCCACTATATTTGGGCATCTTGTATTTTTATGTAATATTATGAAAAACAAAATATGCTTGTTATGAATTATTTTGGATTTTTTGTTTTAACAGCTTTTTTGCATATGTGCAGTTTCCCAACTGGGAGTTTCGACAGTTCCTTAACTATTCTTTGACAGTCACTGGTATGTTTTGTGCTGAATGTGATCTTGGCCATGGTCCTTTCAAGCTAATATAGTGAAAATTCTTTGAAAGTTGTTGACATTTGCATAAGTCATAGTGTGCAAAGTGAACCTTTGAGTTATGCAAAATGTGTCATGATGCATTTCCCAGAGCCCAACAAGTGTTTCCATCAGTTCCTCTCGACAGCAGCTAAACTTGAGGTAAAAATGGTAAGCTACTAGAAGGGGATATTGTTTTGAAATTATTGTATAGAGACTACAGGGGTCCAGCCATGATTGGAAGGGGCTTCGGGGGCAGAACCCCCTGGTAGCGAAATATAATAATTTTTCACTCAAACAGCTGACAGTGTGTGAAGGTTTAGTATGGCGTGGGGAAATTCTGTTGCAGGTGGGTTGATAGAGGTGTTTTATGTATTAACCCATTAATGGTATATTTTGAAGCCAAAAATAAAAGATTCTAGGCGGCTACAAAATCGGTGGGTGGAGCTTCCTCGGAGTCTATCCGCCGGCCGGCCGTGGCCCGCTGCTGCGTTGGAGCACGTGCCCCAATACAGCGTCACACTGGTGGGACACCTGGCAATGTTTATTTTTTTGGGTGTCTCATATGTGGGTTATTGGGTTAAGACCCTCCCAAACCCTAGTTTGTTGTCGTCGTGGGTGGGCTTAGGAGACGAGGACTGAGACCCAATGTAGGGGATCACCCCTACCTTGGGCCTCAGCCCTTGCCTCAACTAATTTTGCTTGGTCCTTTCTTCTCTTCTTTCCTCTTCCATATCTTTATTCCCTTCTATCCCATTCCTAAGGTGTGAGAGCCGTGTTGAAAGGATGAAAGGCTGGCGTTGTGTCAGTCACGAACGACCTCTGGGAGCCATGGGCACGGTATTCCCTTGATTAATACTAGCCCTTACCCCTTATGGGGACCCTTAGGGTAGACCGTTTCTTTTCCTAAGTTTATTCAGGCTCATCATGGCCAGTAACGAAGATTCTTTACCCTTAATAGGGGCATTAAGGCTTGCCCCTTTATCATATAGCCTATCTGAATTTGGTTTTGATGGTTTTCCGACCCTTGCCCCTCCTTTGACCACGGCTCCGACCACTGATACTAATACCTCCTCTTTGATGCTTACGAACAACTCTATTCATTCCAAAACACCCACCCAGGTTATTACTCAACCTCCAGAAAGCACCCTTTCCTCTTCCCCAACATTCTCCTCTTCATCTCCTGCTGCACAGTCTTCTTCACTGTCTACCCCCTCTTCCCTTATTACTATTCTTCATCCTTACTGTACTTCCCCCACAGAACTATTACACTCCACACCACCCCATCTTCGTCTCTCCCTTGTCCTTCTACTGCCTCAACCTCTGCAAACCTTTTGAGTACTCTCTTTGGTCCAGCCAAGTGGGATTGATTCTTTGTGATTCTCCCCACAGCCCCCTTTTCTGAGAATATCCTTCTCTATCAACAATGTCTCCAAAAACAAGTAGGCGAGGTTACCTTTCGCAGTCACTCCGATTGTTCACGCCTTGTCACAGTTACATCTGCATCCCAAGCTCGTGTACAATCTACCCTAACTGACCTCACAGGCAAACCCATTCCTGCCAAACCTCACCCCCTCTCTTAATACTTGTACAAGAACTGTTTCTATTCCCCCAAATGCTTGTCCTAATTACAACAAGAACTGATCAAACTGAAAACGACCTACTTTCCTGCCTTGCTGAATATGATGCATTGGCAGTACAGAGTTACACTATTCCTCCCAGAGGTCAGAGTAAATCCCATGTCAATATTGCCAAGATTTGCTTCCACAGACAAAACCTCCCCCATGAGGTTTTTATTGGTGGATTGTCTTATCATGTTCGACAATATCGACCCCTTCCTCATCAATGTCGTAAATGTTGGCGTTTTGGCCACCCAACCAAACATTGTCGCTCCACAGCTTCAGCCCTCTATGTGCCCAACCTGGTCATTACTGTTCAAATTGCCTTGCTCAGTCACGTGCATGTCCCAATTATGGAGACTCCCATAATGTATTTTATTGGAGCTGCCCTGCCTATAAACTCAAATGTGAGTAGCAGTCCTCAGATTTAAACTAGGCCTCACTCTTCATGAGGCCAGACAGGAAGAACGACGATGAGGTTTCTCTCTCAAATTATTCCAAAACAGTCCTTCGCTCTGCTCCCCACCATCTTCAGAAGATATTTCTGCATCTCCTCAGGGATCTCTCCCCAATACCCTAAACCTACCTCCTATGCCTACTCACCCTATCCACCAGTGAAATCCGTTTTCCATTCTAAATCTAGATACTCCAGTTTCTACCACTTCCCCGATACCTACCCCTCTGCCTCACTTCAGTTTTTTGTACCAGGCAACCTAAACGTTCCACTCCATGCTCTCCTACTAGATTCTCTTCTACACCTTCCTCTTCTTCTGTTCCTCAGATTTCTGTCTCCTCTTCTCTTCCTTATAAGAGAACCTTTGTTTCTCAGTCCTCTTTACCCAACTCCCTTCCAGAAACCCTTGAAGACATCCTAAACTTCCTAAAGATGGCTCAAGGGAACACTCTGTTCCCTTATCCACCCCCAATCCCTTTGTTCCTACTCCTACATTTGAAATATTTGCAGATATCCATCTTCCTCCTCCTCCTCCTCAAGTTTCCTCCACCCCCCTTCCTCCTACACTCTCCCAACATTCCCACTTGAATACTCACACATTCTTCCTGATACTTTACCACCTTCCCCAGTCCCCCATTCTCATTCCCTGGATCCTTCTCTTCCTACTTCTCCGACAGCCACCTCTATTTTCCTTGAACAATGTCCCTATTCCTTCCCCAGTCATAGATACACTACAGTTCATCAGTAACTCTACCCCCTTATATTCCCCAACCCCTTCCCAAAATACTTCCTCTCAACCAGCCAAACCACCCAGACCAAGGCCCCCTCCAAAACCCCATCCTTCCCTACTATCTCCCACTCCCTCCTGGATACACACTCTTTTTTATCACAATACCCTTCCGGAGACCCCACCTTCCCTATTGAACCTGCGGACACTACTCCTTCACCTACTCCTGATCCTTTATCTCAACCCTCAGATACCTAATCCCCTACTACTAAGACAACCATATCTACCATTCTCACCTATTATCCCTATTTCTTCTACAGTCACAGATACAATGCAATTCATTTAATCGCTCTACTTCCTTAACCTTTCCCATTTATTAATCACTGCTATCTACTTCATTTACTTCCCTCATTTCCCTGTTCGTTGCCATACTCCTTCCATAACACCCTCCAATCTTTGACATCTAACACCTTCCCCTCCCAGATTCTTCTCCTACTCTTCAACAGCTATCTCTATTCTTGAACATTTTCCTATACCTTCCCCAGTGACAGATACACTATGATTCACTCAGTTGCCCTACCTCCTTAATCCTCCCCTTTATACTAATTTCTACTCTAGTTCACTTGTTCTCCTTTTTTCCCTTTTCACTACCATACTATCCTATAATGCTCTCAAACCTTTGACACCTAACACATTTCATCTTAATCTTTAACTCTCCTTTGCCTTGTCCGACGCAATACTTTACCATAGTGCTATATGACTTTGATGTCTAGCACATTTATTTCCAAACATTGAACATTAAACATCTACATGTTAAGAGACTCGACTAATTATTATATGGCCTCTGAGCTTCTAGCACAGTGGCCCAAAGTTTTATAGACAACAAATCCCTTCATGGAATCCTTGATTTCCCATAAAACTTCAGGTATGTACAAAAATATATACTTGCATATACTTTAGTGAGGGAACCTAGATACCAAATCCTGCGTTCCATATATCTCGGTAAGGGAAATCACATACCAAGTCCTATGAAACTATGAAATAGACAAGACTATGAAATAGACAATAAAAACTAATTACAAATAAATTAGAAACATATCAGCAAGTTATATTTCATGTACTTTTATTTCTTATAGGAATGTCAGCATTGGACCCCCAAATTATAAATAACCTCAGCATTTATTGACCCTTTTTTTGACACCCAGGCCTTTCTCAACCCCTTGGATAGTCCCATCTACCCCCAGAGGTCGATATTGACCACTATGGAGACTAATAAAACTCCATGTATATTCTAGCAAGGCAGTGCTTGTCTGTCAATTTTGTATCAGATTCAGCATTAAATAAGGAATCATTCCCTTCTCATATCTTACCAGGATATACATGATAAAAATCTGTCAATGGTTCTCTAAGTGGTGAAGGTGCAGAAGTCACAATGAACGTTTGCTATGGGCATGTGGTCCTTTTGTTCTTAATCAGTAGCTAATTTTGCAACAGGAGTGAGGCTATAAATATATTGATTCATTAAAGAATCAATTAGAAAATACCTTTCAGCTTGATGAAGATTTTGCAAAAATGTTTTAGATTTATGGGTAATACTCATAATTTGTTTTTTTTAAAACAGTATCATAAGTGAGACACTGCCTGTACCTTCTGTGAACAGCTAAACTTACCTACCACACTTTCCCCAACAGGCCCAGGGCATCCGATGAAACCACACAGACTATCCATTACGCACAGTCTTGTTTTACATTATGGGCTGTACAAGAAGCTACAAATCTACAGACCCTACAGAGCAAACTTTCATGATATGACAAGGTATGTTCATTGCATTTGGTCATGATTACTTATCTAAATTTTCTAATCTCCTGTTATTGTGCACAGGTTTAGTGTATTTCTCTTTTTAATGTTTGATTATGAAATATATTGCATGAAAGTTATGTGA
>NW_020871809.1:0-10000 GCF_003789085.1 Penaeus vannamei
CTCTCCCTCCTTCCCTGCCATCACTTCCATCCTCTCCCTCTCCCTCCTTCCTCCTGCATCATTCCTCCATCCTCTCCCTCCTTCCTCCCTGCCATCACTTCTCTCCTCTCCCTCCTTCCCTCCTGCCATCACTTCCATCTCTCCCTCTCCCTCCTTCCCTTCCTGCCATCACTTCCATTCCTCCCTCTCTCCCTTCCCTTCCCGCCATCACTTCCATCCTCTCCCTCTCTCCCTCCTTCCCGCCATCACTTCCATCCTCTCCTCTCTCCCTCCTTCCCCTCACTTCCATCCTCTCCCTCCTTCCTCCTGCCATCACTTCCATCCTCTCCTCTCTCCTTCCCTTCCTGCCATCACTTCCATCCTCTCCCTCTCTCCCTCCTTCCTTCATCACTTCCATCCTCTCCCTCTCCTCCTTCCCTTCCTTCATCACTTCCATCCTCTCCCTCTCCCTCTTCCCTCCTGCCATCACTTCCATCCTCTCCCTCTCTCCCTCCTTCCCTCCCTGCCATCACTTCCATCCTCTCCCTCTCTCCCTCCTTCCCTTCCTGCCATCACTTCCATCCTCTCCCTCTCCCCCTCCATCACTTCCATCCTCTCCCTCTCTCCCTCTTTCCCATCACTTCCATCCTCTCCCTCTCCTCCTCCTTCCCATCACTTCCATCCTCTCCCTCTCTCCTCCTTCCCTGCCATCACTTCCATCCTCACCCTCTCTCCCTCCTTCCCTTCCTGCCATCACTTCCATCCTCTCCCTCTCTCCCTCCTTCCCTTCCTGCCATCACTTCCATCCTCTCCCTCTCTCCCTCCTTCCCTGCCATCACTTCCATCCTCTCCCTCTCCCTCCTTCCTCCCTGCCATCACTTCCATCCTCTCCCTCTCTCCCTCCTTCCCTCCTTCCCATCACTTCCATCCTCTCCCTCTCTCCCTCCATCCCATCACTTCCATCCTCTCCCTCCTCCCTCCTTCCTTCCTGCCATCACTTCATCCTCTTCCTCTCTCCTCCTTCCCTCCTGCCATCACTTCCATCCTCTCCCTCTCTCCCTCCTTCCCTCCTGCCATCACTTCCATCCTCTCTCCTCTCTCCCTCCTTCCCCATCACTTCCATCCTCTCCCTCTCTCCCTCCTTCCCTCCTGCCATCACTTCCATCCTCTTCCTCTCTCCCTCCTTCCCCTCACTTCCATCTCTCCTCTCCTCCTTCCTTCCTGCCATCACTTCCATCCTCTCCCTCTCTCCCTCCTTCCCTTCCTGCATCACTTCCATCCTCTCCCTCCTCCCTCCTTCCCTTCCTGCCATCACTTCCATCCTCTTCCTCTCTCCCTCCTTCCTCCCGCATCACTTCCATCCTCTCCCTCTCTCCCTCTTCCCTCCTGCCATCACTTCCATCCTCTCCCTCCCTCCTCCCTCCCTCCTTCCCTTCCTGCCATCACTTCCATCCTCTTCCTCTCTCCTTCCTTCCTTCCTGCCATCACTTCCATCCTCTCCCTCTCTCCCTCTTCCCTCCCTGCCATCACTTCCATCCTCTCCCTCTCCCTCCTTCCCATCAGTCCATCCTCCCCTCTCCCTCCTCCATCCTGCCATCACTTCCATCCTCTCCCTCTCTCCCTCCTTCCCTCTTTGCTATTACTTCCATCCTCCTCCTCTCTCTCCCTTTCCCTTCCTGCCACCACCTCCACCCTCTCCCTCTCTCCCTTTTCTTCCTTTGCCACCACTTCCATCCTCTCCCTCCTCTCTCCTTCATACCAACTCCGCCCTCTCCATAAACCCCTAAATTCTCCCCCATCCCTCCATGTCAACAACTTCCATCCTGTTCATCCTCTTCCTTGCTTCCTTTAAGCCAAGACTGCAGGTCCTCTCCTTCAAAATACTATATATAATATATCAATCAATATCATGGAATAATCTTGTGAGCTGTAATTTCTGGTCTGTCTATTTATCAACAATACGTACCAACAAGCTGCAAACTGTTATCTAAATAGTTCAAATTAACTCTGAACACAGGTTCTATTCAATTCAAAAAACAAATTTATTTGACAGACAAGAATTTAAATTGTCCTATTCACCTCTACTTTAACGCAGAATGACTTAACTGTTTATTACCAACATTATACACTCATTGACATTTCAACATTCCCTTTTCTAGCACGGATTACTTCTCTCATAACTCACCCCTAAAGTTATAAAAGAAATATGAAGAGACGTGGGGCAAAAGCATTACCGAAACAATTTTTTTTTTAATTCAAAAAATTATCTCTGCATATATCTTATCACAATATCAATATACTATATTAACACACTATCCGCTATATCTTGCACAATAATTCAGTTAATCCACAAAAAACTAAAATTACTACCATGTACCTATTGTTTATCTATATCTTCACATTCACTCTGCTTTTTGTAAAAATGTCATTTGCTTTTTGTGGCCATATAAATAATCTAAATGTTTAGAAGAACCCTATACAACCGGTACTTGCTTTAAATATGTATACGTAATATATATATGGTATTTATGCACATCAGCAAAGGCCAACCAACCTCCATCAAATACATACTGGCGAGATAAATTTTTTAGATCTCCCTGCAACTTGCGTATTCCATTTTTTTAAATGAATGACCGCATAGAATAGAATATGCCCCTTTTTTGTTATTAAATTAACAAAAAAGTGACATATTCTATAAAAAGTGTATTGAAAAAACAAATCGCATTTTTACAATTTTCTAAATGGCCTTCCATAATCCATCATCAATCCATAAAATTACTGTTCCTTCCATTTTTGAAAACTGCACAAATGTGAACACATTTTTCTAAATTCTTAGTTTTTTTTGTGCTTTATCTCATCCATATCTCCTTTATTTTCGATTTGCGCACCTTTTGCCATAGATGAAAAGTGTCTCAGTTTACGTCAAGATAACCATTCCACGCATTTTTTTACTCAAATCCTGATTGTAATCCGCTGTAAATTACCAAAATAAGCTCCATTTTAAGAAACTATAAGTCTTTTAAATATTTAGCCAAAATACAATGCTAAAACTTACAGCATTTAAAAAATTACGAAATCAAGAAGTGCGCTCCCTTTCAATAATGTCTAAATATACAAATGGCTATCAACATCACTACTTTTATGGCCACACAAGAATCAATGTAGATGAACTTGTAACATTCTATTAAATAAGTTGTCTGAATACATCAAATAAAATATTGTAATCAATCGTAACATTAGCTACAGAACTTGACAACTATATAGTTTTTAAATTCTTTCAAATCTCATTAATAAACGGCCAGATTCAAGAGTAACTGAACTATCACTATCTTTCCTGCTTTTGTGGATTTTTTTTTTTTCTCTCTCTCTCCCATAACTTTGCTATTATCAAGATGCTGAGGTAATACCATAGAATAAAAGTTCCGTTAAACGTAAAATTTTCATTCTAATTTGAGGCTCTGTGAATCTAAAACTATTAAAAAAAAAAAAAAAAAAAAAAAAAAAAAAGTTCATATCCCTTCCAGAGTTATTATTCTGAATTATATATCATACTTTTTTCTCTTTTACATAAACTACCGGAAATTCGTTCCTTCCTTTGTTTTCCTGTCTTTCCTTTTTATTATTCATTTATTTATTTATTTATTTATTTATTTTACTAAGAGTTCAACAAAATGTATTCAACTATGCAATGGAAACAACGGTTTGAAATAACATCAACTGATACCTGTTATCAACACTTTACGTACATACAAAAAAGAAACATACCTTATCCCATTTCAACCACTCGGTGATTTTCTCATCGAGCACTGGATTTCCTGTATGATCTTTAAGTCTGCATTGTGTAAATAACGTGTAATTTAGTGAAAGAAGATGACCAGTCGGCAAGTTGCGTTACACTGAGCCTTCTCGCTCTCGTCTGGCTGGGCAGACGACGCGGCTTCCAAATTGTCAAATCCGTTCCAATAATATCTTGGTCAAAGACGCTCTGTCATATATGCAGTGGTTTTTTATTAAACGTACTGTTATTAGTATCGTTTATCTGTGGAATTAAATGAAGACTAAGTAGATTTTTTGCCTTTTGATGGTCATGTTGTAGTACGATTCATACTCGTGCTTGTATCATTAAAGTGTTTTAAAAAGCAAGTCAAGGTCACTCATAGGGTGACATTGAACGAATAGTTCATACTGGATTATGGCATTTTATTCTTTCTACCTCACCCCGTTTTATTCGGGAGAGCACTATAGAGGTGATTTTTTTATATAAAAATCTTTCTTATAAGAGATACAATTTCATATATTTTGGCAAAATATGAGTGACAATTGCCATGAATTATTTGGGAAACTAATATGTAGGCCATGACCAATGAAATAGTCTCAAGTATAAAAATATATATAAATCTGTATTAGTTTATGAATGAAAAAGAATAAAATACTATCAATATAGTTTATCTCTATGATATATATAGACACATTATCATTTAAGACTTTTAAATTGTTTAAATTGTGTCATGAACAATGTCATGTGTTTCAAATGACTACTCTTGCTGCAGTCATCATTTGTCTGTTTTTCAATAAAGGTTTTCCTAAATTAATTGACATTATTCTCATCTGATTAATAATATCCGTTGAACTTGAATGCACCATCTGATAGTACTGCCATTTGCAATTAATATAAATGAATTCATATGCCATGCTGTACTAAGTTGTGTAAGGACTAAAGTTCAGGACGACAAATACTAGAAAAAGCACAAATACAAATGGGTACTACTAGTAGGTTTGCTGATTGATAGTTGAAATTAGGGCATTCCTGCTATTTTGTTTTTCCTTCAGAATTATCTTGATACAGATGCAACTTTGAAGGACATCAGTTAAATAATTAGGTCTATGAAGTGAGCCTTTCACTTCCTACGTTTTAGCAGCAACGAAAATTACATTATTCCAGATTGCAAAATAATTTTGTTTTGTCTTGGACCTCAAATGTTTTTTTCAGCACTACTACACCAGTTCTTACTAATTACAGGCAATTGGCTTGTTATTTAAAGGCTATCTATTGGCAGTTTCATTATCAGTTTTATTATAGGTGCTCTGATGCAAGATGGAGCGATCTGTTTCCAAGAATATTGAACTCACTTCTCTTGTGTCTGGTTACCAAGAATATTGAAGTCTGCCCTCTTTCATTAATTGTTAATGCAAATATTGAAGTCTCCCTTCTATGTGCCTTTATATTTCAATGTAACAGACATTATTTCATTGAATGCTGATTATCCTAGCAATTAACATGCAAGGTTTCAGCTTGCCGTTTCCTTTTTGGATACTTCAAAAGAAGTAAAGTCCACTTACTTATTTCATGCAAGTCTCTGTTCTATTCATTTTGTTTTCATTTTAGTACATACATGATCTGGATTTCAAGAACGTAAAACTAGGATATGGAATGTGAAGAAGCAAACAATGAGCTTGTAAATATATATGATACTTCTGTGATGTTTATTCATGATATTAATTTCAAACAAGTTTTTTCTTTTTTGTTTTTGTGTTCAGGATAAAACAGGGATAACTCCAGAATCAATAGACTGGTTTAACTTTCAACAGATGTATATTGTTTTCAATATTTTCCATTTCCTTTTTGATGTTATTCTGTTATCATAAATGCATATATAGTAGAATTTCTGAATAACATGTGGTTAACAAGAACTCTAGTTCTTACTTAGAAAACAGTAGCTATAGAGACCCATAACTACATCTAATGGCTACTTTCAATAGCAGCTTTGCTATAACCTTAATCAGCAAATAACTGGAGTTCAATTTAACCCTTATCATTCAAAATGTAGCAATACTGACTAATGATATTAAGACTTATCTTCTACCTCAATTTTATAATACATTTGGGTACTCTGCATTATTGGTAATTCAGTGTTTCTTCTCTTGTACATATGTCAGAGGAAATGGAAGAAAAACAAATTTATTAGATCATAGCATCATTTCAATAAAATTTGTAGTCTCAAAAAAAAAACTATATATAGTCAAGAAGATTTGAAAGGATATTCACCTTAAAAGTCTTCAACCATCATCCCTTCCAGAAATTTCCAGAAAGAATGATCAAGAAAGGTACAAGAGAAGACTGAACCACTTGGAATGACAAAATTGTTATGGCAGAACTGAGGTTAGTGGAAGCCAAGTGCATTCCTTTTATCATGGAAATGTTCAAAGTGTAAAACATCACTATTTCAACTGATAATGTTTTACCAGGTTAGGTACATATTGAGAAATACTTACATTTTATTCTACATGGGAATATTTGAACATGACCCCCACCAAAGATGGGTACGTCATCATGTATAACTATTTACAAATTACATTTCAAAGATGAGAACATTTACAAGACAAATCAACATACAATCTGGCAAACTTTCAATAGTTATCATAAAATGACAGGCTGTTGTACGAAGATGCCTTACTGTCCCAGATCAAAATAATTTAAGCAACTGAAGATCTTTATATATGAAAATAGAATGTAACTTAGGATGGAATCAGACAAAACACATGTTATTTTCATTTCATTTGCCAAAGTTAACTTTCTTCTTTAGGAATATGAAACAGTATGTACATATCACATAATAACAATGCATATATATAAAATATGAAAACCTATGTCCTCTGATGCAAGTGACTTCATGGTTAGATACAAATTAACAGCCCATTGTTATCATGGTTAGACTTATGCTGATATTATTAGTTTAAAATGGATCAATTTTGCTCTGACTGTAACACAATAGAATTTAAGCTGCTAACTACTGAATACAGTAAATCAGACTAAAACTTAATAATTTTTAAGAAATACATTCAATCACATTGAAAATAAGGGCAAACTTATTGTATACAATAGTTAGAGCTTACAACCTATCTTGCCTCATTTTCCTCATGTGATATTTTAAGCATGCTTATCTTTGCAGCATGCCAGATATAACAACCTTGATTCAGAAAACTTGTTTCAATTATGTTTTCATAAGTAAAAAAAATAACTATTATTCCAATTTTTTATCTAAACAAAATTATGACCCTCATAACTTTCAAAGTGCCTTAACAGCTGTAGCAGCAGCATGAGCCAGCAGAGCATCAGCTGCCTGACGTGTTTCGAGGGTTAGCCTAGCCTCCTTGATCCAACTGGAGGCAACATTGCGGGCTTCTCCACGCAAAAGGTTCATGTAACGTACACTTTGAAGGAGGTCATCTTTGTCCAGGCAATATCTGGAAAGACAAAAACAAAAATTACAGAAGCTATGTAAAACAAACAAACAGACTGAGCAACAGACAGACAAGGCTGAGTGGGGAGGGGGGGAGAAAGAGGAGGAAAAGAATAAGAAAAAGTAGGAAATTATTCAGATCTAAATGTATATGGACTTTATTTAAGTCTCAAAACTATACATACATCCTAAATATGTATATATTAACAGTTTATTACAATGTAATAAGCTATATTCATACATAGCCAATATAATACAAAAATACTTTTTTTTCCTTTCTTTCTTTTTTCAAGCAACTGTACCCTTCATATATCTTCATGTACATACACTTGCATCTTCATCACTATTCATCTCACCTGGCTCTTGCTAAGATGTCATACACAGAGAGTGAGTCAACTGGAACCTCTTCATCACGGACTTCACTGCCAGGCAAGTACTCGAAAGCATTCAGAATCAAGAAGCTTTGAACGTAAGACAGCATGTACCTGGAAAGTTAGATGAGAAATGCAAACTGTTATCTTGATTCTTTTTCATATTCCAGAAGGATGAATGTTTCAAATCTATAATTCAGTGAAGGCATTAGTCATAATGTGTATATGATATATGTATGTATAAGTGTATATGTGTATATGTATGTATATGTATATATATATATATATATATATATATATATATATATATATATATATATATATATATATATATATATATATATATATAAATCTTTTAAAATCCTTAAAAGTTTTTTAAATTCAGAAGAAGTGACTTACTTGATTAGAGAACCACCATTGTCTCCAATCATGGATACACGCTTGCAGATTCTATCAACTTTAATGAAACGTTCTCTTAAGGCATCTTCTGTATATACACCACGAGTTCGAGCTTCTTCTGACACAGCCCCTATCACTGCACTCAAATAAGAGTTTTCACCTGAAAATAAATATTTGAAATTTGTAAACCTGCCAAGAATCAAGTAAAAATCTGGTGCTGTACTTGTTCTTAAAAACATAATTAAGTTTGTAATAATTCTTTTAAACGTCAAGAAAATTTGTAAACAAGAAAGACAGCCAGGACTAATAATTGATTCTCTGGTAACAGCACATGTCCATGTGTGTAAACGCACAATAAATTATACTCGTGGTAGACATAGTGTGTTCGTACATGCCGTCCCCAAACTGAAGTGACATAGTAAATATGGTATTGCAAAACTATTAAGTTTGATATGAAATTGAAAATGTGTGCCTTACCTCCAGCAGTTTTGATAGCAGTTATATGTTCATCAAGTGGTTTAAGCTGTTCTTCCCATGACTTGGCACCTTCCTTGCCTAGCCTGTTATGATGAAAATAATATTTACGATCTATCTTTAAAATAAATCATGATTATATGATCTTGATATATTTCATTTAGATTCTAATTATCTACTTTGAATGAATAAAAAAACATGCATTTTACTTT
Source organism: Penaeus vannamei (assembly GCF_003789085.1). Classification (NCBI taxonomy): domain Eukaryota; kingdom Metazoa; phylum Arthropoda; class Malacostraca; order Decapoda; family Penaeidae; genus Penaeus; species Penaeus vannamei. The sequence continues at coordinate 8,677 of NW_020871809.1, forward strand.
TTAATTCCAATTTTTGCATTATCCCTTACCTAAGGGCACTCCTCAAAGACTCGCAAGCAAGCCACAGTTCTCGAGCTGAATATGCTGCTTTGTCAACATCAGCTCGGGCTGTCAGTGCATTCTGCAAGTATTGAGATTTCAAGTACAGAAAAAGAAAAACAAAAAAGATCCCATTTTAAATACTTTAAATATGGAAAATAGAATGTAGTAATTACAGCCACAGGGGGGGGGGGGGGCTTCTCGTTCCACTGTTCTTGTTTTGGGGCTTTTTTTTTACATATGTTTCTGAAAATTGCCTTTCCCCACAAAGTAATCTTGTTAAAATCAGGTTTTCAATCAATTTCATAAATATGAAATGAAAGAGGTAAATCTAGCATTTCAAGGGTCTATATACATAAGGTAAGGAATATTTATCCTATAGATATTTCAGCACAATGGGTTCCTAATTTTCAAAATAATTTATTAAAGAATATATCAATAGATAAACATTTAACCCCTTTAAATAAGGTCACATAAAATATTACTTGCTTAAAGGGGAAGGCAGGTCACATAATATGTGTCTGACCTGGATATAGGTTGCCAGAAAATATTAATGTATATTCAAGACTGTCTGACCCCTGCTACAACACATTAGCCTAAGGAAGAGTTAGTGTTCACTAACTGCAGCTAAGTGATTATATAATTTCAATTTGCTACCTGACAGCTCTAATGGTAGCTCTACTTTCTATATCTTTATAATTCTTACAAGACCTAACACATTTTTTAACAAACTAGACCTGCATATTGAGTGCTGTGCATACTGTCTAACCTGCTGTGAGAGGTTAAATAAATGATGTTCCCTTAATCCCTATGATCTTGATGACATGACCATCTTGTCATGAAAAAAAATTGGCTTGAGTGGCAGGTAACATGAGTTTGCCATCAAAGAGCAAACTGTCTAAGGGCCAGGGTGATAACATGTTGCTGTGATGAGAATTTCACCTCAGTGGGCATTTAGAAAGGGGCTTTTGCATTATTTCTATTGATAACTGAGTGTGAAATGTACCATCCATGATCCATGAGTGGAAGAGCCCTAGCTACAAGGAGGATACTACTTCCATGCTCAAGATCCTATTCCTGCTTGCTCTGACAGGTGGTGCTGGTTGTAATATCAAGAATTTAATATCACAATTATTTTTTTAATTACACAAATAATAAAATACTATTTATTGTTATTTTCATTGCCCTCATTTACGAAGTACCTAGAGAGATGACATGGTATCTGTGCAACAAAAACACTATTACCATCTAAATACAGCATATCAAATGACAAATATAGACAATG
>NW_020871810.1:5000-17500 GCF_003789085.1 Penaeus vannamei
GAGAGACAGAGAGAGATAAATACATAATACGTGCATACATACATACATACATCATATATATATAATATATATATATATATATATATACATATATTTATATATATGTAATATATATATATTACATACGTATATATATATAATATATATATATATATATATATATATATATAATAATAAAGAAGAAGAGGAAGAGAAAAACAACAACTAACAAAAAGAGAATCCATTAGATCACAGAGAGAGAAGATAAAAAATCGAGACAGCGACGGATCGAAGCCAAGCGAGAGACAGAAAGAGACAGACGAAATCGGGCAGACGAAATCGGACAGACGAAATCGGGCAGACGAAATCGGACAGACGAAATTCGGACGAAACGGGGACAGACGAAATCGGGCAGACGAATCGACAGACGAAATCGGACAGACGAAATCGGACAATCGAACGACAAATCGAAATCGGACAGACGAAATCGGACAGACGAAATCGGACAGACGAAATCGGGCAGACGAAATCGGACAGACGAAATCGGACAGACGAAATCGGACAGACAGGCGCAGAGACCTTCGCCCAATCTGCATCCCGGTGACTCACCCCAACTGCAGTTCCTCACACGTGCTACACAGGGATCGGGTCGCATGTCCCCATTCAGCCTTATCAGATTAGATCCCACGTTCCCCGGTGTTCTCTTGTTGTTGTTTTTAATAGTCTTAGATCCCCCTTTTCTTTCGTTGAAAAACTTTGTTCTGAAATCATTACTAGACTTATTTTTTCTCGAGATACGGTCTGTTTTTTCCGGTTTTCGAATCGTTTCTCCGGGGTAAGTTTGTAAAAAGCGGAAATGCAGATAACAGAGCAGACACACGAACACTCACGTCTCTCTGTTATCTGATAAGGCGAGGATGGTAAACAGCATTGTCTGTTTTACAACCAAGACGAGAAATAATGGTGTTGGTAAACATGTGTATACCTCTCTTCCGTTAGGTTCCTGGTCCATGAAAACATCCAATATATTTAAATAACAAGACTACAGGTTAATCTATATATACTTATATACATATATATGTATTTATCTATTTATCTATCTATCTAGATAAAAAAATATATATTCATATACATATACATATATATCTTTATCTATCTATATATCTACCTAGGTAAAAAAAAAAAAAAAAAAAAAAAAAAAAAAAAAAAAACATTCATATACATATATATATGCATTTATCTATCTATCCATCTATACATATATATACTCACACACCACAACAAACCCATAAATAACCAAACCTTTTAAAGCCACGACAGACTTTTTTTTCTCTCATTTTTTTTTCTTCTTTTTTTTTTTTTTTTTTTTGATCAAATAAAAATTTAAATTTGATTTGCACATCTCCTTGCAAGACGCGACGGCAGGACGTGGTGACCGCGGCTGACTTCTTAATCTCGCTGAGTTTTTACTTTCTTATCCTCATCACGTATGACTGTCTCAGGTGACACTCCTCTCTCCTGTTCCTCCTTTCACTTCCTTATCTGTTATCTCTTTCTTTAATTCTTCTTTGTTCCTTTTCCCAATTCGTTGTTGTGGTTTTGTCTTTTCTGTTGTCTCTTCTCTTTTTTTTAGTCCTTTTTGGTCGGTAATTTGGTTTATTTATTCATTTCTTTTTTATCTCTTTCCATTCGTTCTCTTCTTTTTCCTTTGCTTACTGAGTTATTATGTTTCTCTTTGCCTCCTCTCTTCTTTCTTTCCATATTTGTCTCTATGTAATCTCTCTTCTTTATTCTTTATAATCTTCAGTGTCACTATCTTCATCTTTGCTTCCTCCTTCTTTATTGTCATTTTCCTTTCATCCTCGCTGTTTCTTCTCACTTTCTTTTCGTCTTTATTGTCATTTCCCTCTCTTTATCCTTGTTCTGTTTCTTCTCATCTTTTTCCTTCTTTATTATCTTCTTTTTTTCTTCATACTCTTCCCTCTTCTTCTTTTTTTATTATCTCTCTTCATTCCCCCTATCTCTTCCTTATCTACTCTCTTCTGATCTCTTCCTCTTCGCTACCTCCTCTTTCGTATCTTCTATTTCATGATCGTCTTCCTCCTCCTCATCTCCTCTTTCTTATCTACTATCTCCCCATCATCTTCATCCTCTCCCTCTTCCTCTTCCTTATCTATCCTATCTCCTTCTATCCCCTTCTCTCCTGCGCCATCTTCTGTATTCTCAAAACGTGTACTCACTCGGAAGGACATATATGTATATGTATATTGTATATATACATTTGTTCTTCTTTTCTTTTTTTTTTTGTTTTTCTTTTTTTTTTTTCTTCTTTTCCTTCTTTTTCTTCTTTTAATTTTTTTTTTTTTTCTTCTTCCTCCTCTTCTTCTTCTTCTTCTTTTTCTTCTCTTCTTCTTCTTCTTCTTCTTCTTCTTCTTCTTCTTCTTCTTCTTCTTCTTCTTCTTCTCTTTCTCTTCTTCCCTCCTCCTCTCTCCTTCCTCCTCCTTCTCTTCTTCTTCTTCTTCTGCAGATCAGTTGATAAATTTGTAAAAAATTATATAAGAATACTGAACAAATACCAAAGTTACATAACAGAAACAGATAACAGAAAACATTATACAAACAGACAGAGAACCATTGGTGAGTGGCAGGTGATGTAATAGAAACACGACGGTTCATAACAGACATAATACATACAGGACGGATAATGATGACTTACATGAGTGATGAGGTACGAAAAATACATCACAGATAGATGACAGTTTAAGAAGAAAAAATATTTATGTCATACCAATAGACAAATAAATAAAAAAATATTCACGTCATACCAGTAAACAAATAAAAAAATATTCACGCCATACCAATAAACAAATAAATAAATATTCACCGCCATAAAAAAATAAATAAATAAATAAATATTCACGTCATACCAATAGACATAAATAAAAAATATATATATATCACGCAATAAATAATAAACAAATAAACAAATAAATAAATAAATATTCACGCCATACCAATAAACAAATAAATAAATAAATATCCACGCCATACCAATAAACAAATAAATAAATAATATATTCACGCGCATACAGTAAACAAATAAATAAATAATATCCACGCATACCAATAACAAATAAATAAAAAAACAGACAATACAACAGCAACCGTCAACACAACTAATAAACAAAAAAATAATAAAAAAAAAATATTACAACAGCTATACCATCACAAATGCAAAAAAAAAATCAACAGACAACAAGAAACAGCATCAGAACAAAACCAAAAACAATGAGACGACAGACGGACAAACCATAAACAATGAACACGACTGAAACAGAACAAACCGAAAACAATGACACAACAGAACGGAACAAACACCAAAACAATGACACGACAGACACAGAACAAACCGAAAACAATGAACACAACAGGAACGGAAAAACCAACAACAATGACACGACAGACAAAGGAGCGCAACGCAGACGAGCGGCGGCGGCGGGGACTCTCTCAGCGTCACCGCCGGCGCCGTCCCCGTCCGGAGATCCAGAGGCGCCCTCGTCTGTATGCGCGGCGGGGCGGGGGGCCAGAACGCGACGAGGCAGAGGGGAGAGAGGAGAGAGAGGAGGGAGGGAAGGAGGGGAGAGAGAGAGGGGAGGAGAGGGAGGGAGGGAGGGAGAGGAGGGGGAGGGAGGAGGGAGAGGGGAGAAGGGAGGAGGGAGGCAGGGAGGGAGGGAAGGGAGAGGGGAGGAGGGAGGGAGGGAGGGAGAGGAGAGGGAGGAGGGTGTGGCCTGAACGCGAGCGAGAGAGGGAGAGGAGGGAGAGGGAGGGAGGGAGGGAGGGAGGAGGGAGGGAGGGAGGGAGGAGAGAGAGGGAGGGGGAGAGAGGGAGGGGAGGGAGAGAGAGGAGAGGGAGAGGGAGAGGGAGGAGGGGCAGAAACGCGAGCGAGAGAGGGAGGGAGGGAGGGAGAGGGAGGGAGGGAGGGAGTGAGGGAGTAGAGGGAGGAAGGGAGGGAGAGGGGAGAGGGAGGGGGAGAGNAATGGAGATAACGGAATTGAAAGAAACATTGGAGAGAAAAGAAAAAAATGGAGGAATATACGGAAGAATGAAAGAAACATCGAGAAAAGGAAAAAATGGGAATAACGAATGCAAAAAGAAACATTGAGGAAAAGAAAAAAATGGAGAATAACGAATGAAAAGAAACCATTCCGAGAAAAGAAAAAAAAAATTTATGGAGAATAACGATATGAAAAGAAACATCGAGGAAAAGAAAAAAAAAAATGGATTATAACGAATGAAAGAAACATTTGAGAAAAGAAAAAAAATGGAGATACGAATTGAAAAGAAACACTGAGGAAAAGAAAAAAATGGAGGACGAATACGAACGCAGAACACTAAAAAAAAAAAAAAAAATGGAGAGAGAAATGTGTTAACCCGAAATGTTCACGTGAATAACACGGGTCGGTCTTCGAGTAGATACGGGAAAGGAGGGGGTACAGTAAGCGTGGCTAAGTAGAAATAAAGAGGATAGCAGGTCGAGAAACTGGGAGTATTGGCACGAGGGGCAATAGTCGAGATTAGATACGCGAATTGGAGGCCTTGGTGATAATGGGGAGGGATGGGCATCGGTTGGAGGATACCGGGGAGGGATGTACGTACATACATGCGTACATACATACCAACTTGGCATACACACACACATGAACGAACACATACTCAAACCCTGTCTCTGTCTATGTCTGTTTGTCTGTCTCTCTTTCTCTTTCTTTCTTTCTTTCTTTCTTTCTTTCTTTCTTTCTCTCTCTTCTCTCTCTCTCTCTCTCTCTCTCTCTCTCTCTCTCTCTCTCTCTCTCTCTCTCTCTTCTCTCTCTCTCTCTCTTCTCTCTCCACACACACACACACACACACACACACACACACACACCAAAGAAACACCACACATACAAAACACACACACATACAAAACAAACTCACACACACACACACAAACAAAACAAACACAAAATCGCGTATCCCTTTAAAACTATTATATCCTCATCCTTCAGCCTCCACGCAATTTTGTCAGCCCCCAACACGCAAGGAATCCCATTCACCAAATTATGAGGTTGAATAACAGGAGCGAAGCAACAGCCCCATAGTGCGGTCGCCTCTTCCGAACACAAACACACGCGCGGGTCACACAAACGGAGAACAAACACCCGGGTACTAATTTAAGCGAGGATACCATCTGGGGAACCTCCAAAAAAATGAGGGGGGGGTAATAAATAAGAAAATAAAACATTGAAAGAGAGAGAGAGAGAGAGAGAGAAGAAAAAAATGGAAAAGGGAAAATAAAGTTTGTGTTTTTTCTTGCTTCGTGGTGAATGGGCGCGGAGATTCTTTACATTAGAGGCTTCTCCCTTTGAAACCCTGTGGGATTGGGCTGAAAGGAGGGTGTGGTTTATACCTACACAAAAGACACGGACAAATAACCACACACGCATATATAAACACACGTGGATGCGCGCGTATACACAATACACGCGACACAGATGAACACACAGACACACAACACGTACACACACAGAGACACTACACGCGGACACAGTATGAACGAAACACACACACGCACACACACACACACATACACGCGGACACAGATGCAACCCACGACACACACACGTACACACACAGAGACACATACACGCGGACACAGATGAACAAAACACACAAGGCACACACAGCACACACACAGACACACACACACACTTACACACACACACACACACACACACATTCCACAAACAGACACACACACACACACACAACACAACATCCACACACATACACACACACACACACCACACACAAACCACACACACAAACACACACACACACACACACCACAACACACACACACACACACACCAACGTCTACATGATTCAACGACGAATCAATTAAAGCCAACAATGACCATTCAAACAAGGTTCACGCGATGTTAATAATCATAATTTCGGACAAAATTACGATCATTACAAAAAAGAGAGAATGAATTACAGTTTTGTTCGGTTAGCGAGACAAACATTCCCTTTGAAGGTAACTTTGAATTAATTAAGGGATATAAAATAAGCCGATTAAAAAGGACAATCCATTGTTTGTGCGTTTTATGGACATAAATATATTTCAGTAAGAATGTCGATGACGGGATAAAGCAAATGAAGAAATTAATAGATTGAGATAGATAGATAGAGAGAGAGAGAGAGAGAGGAGAGAGAGAGAGAGAGAGAGAGAGAGAGAGAGAGAGAGAGAGAGAGAGAGAGAGAGAAAGAAAGACAGAAAGAGAAAGAAAGACTACTTGAAGAAGAAAAAAACTAAGGATTGAAAAAAATGGAACTACAGAGCGCAGCAGAAATCGTACACTCATTCACCTCCTTACTAAAAGTTCTTGGAGTACCGTCACAGGTCACCGGAGCCAGTCAAATTCCCTCCGGGGCGAGGTCATTCCACATTCAATAAATTCACTGTCGCTTGTTTCGTAAGGCGAGTAATTAAGGGAGCGAGCGTCTGAAGAGCGATCATTGCTATAGTTAGCGGAACGTGTTTGGTTAGCAGGGGCTCGCAGTGCCACTCTTTGGCGGTTTTAAGCGTTACTTCTGCCCTGTTTCTGCTTCTTCTCTTTCTCCTTTTCCTTCTAGTCCTCTTCTTTATTCCTCTTCCTCCTTCTGGGTCTTCCTCTTTCCCTCTTTCCCTCTTTCTCCTCTTTCTTCCTTCTACTTCTCTTGTTTTTTTTTTTTTCTAATTCTTAACCTCGTTTCATTCTTTTCCTGTCTCTTCCTCTCTCTCCTCCTCTTATTTCTCTTTTATTTTCTTCCTCCCCCTCTCCTTCCCCTCCTCCTACCTCTCTCCCCTCTCCTCCTCCTCTCCCCCTCCTCTCTTCCCTCCTCCTCTCCTTTCCTTCACCCTATCCCTCTCCTCCCTTGTCTCTCCCCTCTCCACCTTCCTCTTTCCCAACCTCTTCTCCTCTCTTCCCCACCCCCTCTTCTCCTCCTCTTCCCCATTCCCTCTTCTGCTCCTCTCTCCCCATTCCCTCTCCGCCTCCTCCTCCCCCTCTCCTTCCTCCTCCTCCCCCATTCCCTTCCTCCTCCCCTCTTCTTCCACGCTTTCTTCCTCCCCACTTTCCCCCTTTTTCCCTTCCCTTCCTCTTCCCTACACACCGAGCCGAGTTGCCAAGGGTGAATTATTAGTGAGGAGAGACCCAGCTCAAACACCTCCAGATTCCGAGCAAACACGACATCTCCTCGTTTGGGCATCTTCCTTCCTCCTTCCTTTTTTTCTTCCTCCCTTCTTCTTTTCTTTCGCTTCCTTTTTGTCCTCTTCTTTCTTCCTTCCTTTCCTCTTTTTCCTTCTCTCTTCCTTTTGTTCTCTTCTTTCTTCTTTTCTTCTCCTTCCTTTTGTCCTCTTTCGTTTTTTCTTTTAATTTCTTCTTCCTGCTCTCTTTCTTTTTTTCTTTCTCCTTCCTTTTGTCCTCTTCTTTCTTCTTGTCTTCATTCTTCCTTCCTTCCTTTTTTCTTTCTCCTTCCTTTTGTCCTCTTCTTTTTCTCTTCTCCTTCCTTTTGTCCTCTTCTTTTCTTCTTTCTTTTCCTTCCTTTTGTCCTCTTCTTTCTCTTTCATGTTCTTCCTCCTTCTTCTTTTCTTTCTCCTTCCTTTTCTTCCTTTTCTCCTCTCTCCTCCATATCCTTTCCTCTCTCTTCCTCCTTCCTTCCTTCCTTTTCCCTCCCTCTTCTTTCCTCTCTCCTCCTTCTTCCTTCCTCCAACTACCGCCATCCACTGTCAACCCTCCTCGCTCTTCCCTTCTTCCTCTTTGTCTCCCTCTCTCTTCCTTTCCTTTCTCCAGCCTCCCCTCCACCTCCTCCTCCAACCCCCTTGGTCCTTATTTCTCTCTCTCTCTCTTCCTTTTTTCGTACCCCATTACTTTTCCAACCCCCTCCCTTCTCCACCTTCCTCCAACCACCTTGGTCCTTATTTCTCTCTCTCTCTCTCTTCCTTTTCTTCCGTACCCCACTCCCTCTGTCTTCTAGTCTCCTCCCTCCCTTCCCATTTCTTTCCTCCTCCTCCTCCTCCTCCTTCTCCTTCTCCTTCTCCTTCTCCTTCTCCTTCTCCTTCTCCTTCTTCTTCTTCCTTCTTCTTCTTCTCTTCTTCTTCTTCTTTTCTTTTCTCCTCCTCCTCCTCCTCCTCCTTCCTCCTCCTCCTCCTCCTCCTCCTCCGTTCCCCGAGGAACGTCTTAAGACTTTCGATCTCACCCATGTAGATTTCTTTTCGAGATGGCTGCTCGATGTCTTGCGGGATTTTTATACCATCATTCGATTATTTCTTTCGGGTTTTTATTTTACCTACCGAGTTGTTCACTTCAGGTATTGGCCAAATTCTCTTTCTTTCGATCACAGTTCTCTCTCCTCTCTTCTCCTCTCTGATTCTCACTTCTCCTCTCTCTCCTCGTCTCTCTCGCCATCTCCGGATCTCTTCATCTCTCGGATTCATCTCTTTCTTTCTTTCCTTATTTTCTTTATTTTTGTCTTTTTTCTTTCTCCTATGAAATCTCCCCCCCCCCCCCCTTTCCTTTTCCTCTCTTTTTTCTTTTCTTTCTTTCCTTCTCTCTTCTCTCTTCCATCTCTCACCGCTCTTTTTCTCACTCTTCCCCTCTCTCTCATCCTCCCTATCTGCAGTCAAGCACCTCCTATCTCTCCGTCCAACTCTCCCATCTGTACGTTAGTCCCCCTCCCCCGTTTCTGTTCTCTTCATGTCTCTCCTCCCTCTCTCCCTCTCTCCGTCCTTTCTACCTCGCTCGTTCTCAAACTCGCCACATCCTCTCATCTCTCTCAGCTCATGTCCTCCTCAGATCTCTTCTAGTCTCTTCGTCTTGGTCTCTCTATCCTCTCTTCCCTCTCTCTCTCTTCTCTCTCTCGTCGGTCTCTTCTTTTCCATCATTTTGGTCTCCTTTCCCTTTTTCCCTTCCCCTCCCCCTTTTTCCTCTCGTTTCTCTGTTCCGCTTCCCCTCTTCTTTCTCCTCCCCTCCCTTTCTCGCTTCTCATGTATTTCCTCTCTTTTTCTTCCCTCTCCTCTCTCTTCTCCCTCTCTGTCTCTCTTTTCCCTCCCTCTAATCTTTCTCGTTCCTTCCCTTCCCTCGTCCTCTCTGTCCTCCCTTCCTTCTTCGTCTCTTCCTCCTTCCTCTCCTCTTTCCTCCGTTCCCTCTCTTCTTCCCTCCTTCCTCTCTCTTCTCCCTCACCTTCCTCTCAGCCTCTTCCTCTCCTTCCCTCTCTTTCCTCCCTTCCTCTCTCCTCCTCTCTCTCTTCCTCCTCCCTTTCTCTTCCCCTCCGTCCTTCCCTCCTTCTCTCATTTTTTTCCTTTTCTTTCTTTTATTTCTTTACCTTTTTAACTTTTCATTCTATACTCATTCCTTTATTCAATCTATCGATCTTCACTGTATGCAAAATCTATCCACATACTGCATTACATCGCCACACAGAATCCATAAACATCTCCCTCTCTCTCTCTCTGTCTCTGCTCTCCCCTCTCTCCGTCCTCTCCTCTTCATTTTTTCCTTTTCTTTTCTTTCCCTTTTAACTTTTCTTACACTCATTCCTTTATTCAATCTATTATCGTTTCACTGTACGCAAAAATCTATCCAACAATACCTGCATTACATCGCCCACACAGAATCCATAAACATTTACTAAACATGCGAAACACACCAACAGGAGATCATAAGGACCGTTCCTTCTATGCATACGCGACGACCAAGGACACAATGCCGGGTTGGTGGGATGCATTAGAAATACATCTTTCATCTATTTATTTTTTTCATTTATCTATATCTTTATTTTATTTATTTATTCTATATATTTATTTTATTTATTTATTTATATATTTATACATCTATTTATTTATATATTTTATAATACATCTATTTATTATATATTTATACATTTACATCTTTTATTTATTTTATTTTCATTTATTTATATATTTATTTTATTTATTTATTTATATATTTATACATCTATTTATTTATATATTTATACATCAGAAATACATCTTTCATCTATTTATCTTTATTTATATTATATCATTTATTTATTTATTTATATATTTTATACATCTTTTTATTATTCGCAACGGGAAAGTGCAGACGGCAGTTTCGGCCTCGGTTTAATTCCAATCTCGAATTAAATGATTATAAAACTGTTGTTTTCATGTCCCCTTTCCGTTGGTGTGTGTTTATAGGGCGGGGCTTGTGTGTGCGTGTGTGTGTTTGTTAATGGATGAGTGTATATAACGGATATATTGTGTATACGGGTGTGTGTGTGTGTGTGTGTGTGTGTGTGTGTGTGTGTGTGTGTGTGTGTGTGTGTGTGTGTGTGTGTGTGTGTGTGTGTGTGTGTGTGTGTGTGTGGTTGGTGTGTTGTGTGTGTGTGTGTCTGTGTTTGTGTGTGTGTCTGTTGTGTGTGTGGTTGTTTGTGTGTGTGTCTGTTTGTGTGTATGTGTTTGTGAGCCGTGTTTACGGTGTGTTTGCGGTGTGGGATGTGCGTGCGCGAGCGTGCGTACGTATTGCGTGTGTGCGCCGAGCATATCACAAAAGCCAAAAACGAACATGTTCCGCAAAGGATTTACAGGCGGATTTATGCCTCTCCGCCACGCCGAACTAATCCCACAAACAAAAATACTCCATCACCTAAAAATAAATCCACGGGCGCCGCCGAAGCCAAGTCAGCAGACGCGACCCGAACACGCCAGTCAGTCAGTCACTCAGTCAGTACCCGGTGACAGGCCCTGAGCTGACGTACCGTGGCTGACGACAGCTGACGCCGCCTTCCGCCCGAAGAATCTCCAGACTTCAGCGGAACGAAAGAAACCAGAACGAGGGGAGGGGGAAGGAAGGGGAGGGAGGGGGAGGAGGAGAGGAGAGGAGGGAAGGGGAGGGGAGAGGAGGAGAAAGAAAGGGAGTAGCGAGAAGAGGGAGGAAGAGGGGAGGAGTTGAGGAGGTGGGTAAAGGGGGAGAAAGGGGAACAGGAAGAAGGGAAAGAGAAGAAGGAGAAGTGGACAAGGAAAAATAAAAAAAGGGAAAGACAAAACAGGGAACAAAGAAAGAACGAAAAAGAAATAGAAAAATACGAAAGAATAATAAAAACGAAAAAATAAAGAAAAACAAAGAGAACAAAGAACGAAAAGGCTCAAGAACAAATCAAAATAGACGAACAAAACACAAAACAAAAAAAAAAAAAAAAAAACACAGAAGAGCATAAGGCACACACCCCGAAGCCACCGCCGCCGATTTCGGGGTGGTGGGCGTGCGGGCGGGCGTGCGGGCCATCGAAGACGCGCGGAATATTAATCAAAACCAAATAAAAGTGACAGCAATGTTTGAATATGTAAAAGCTCGTCATCAATTAGGCTCGGAAGCGACAAGCCCCGAATGCTAATTGAAACTAAATACTAAGCCCAAGGAAGAAGCCAAGGCGTCCCTCGAAGACGCTGGCGAAGACGGAGGGAGAGGGAGGGGGGGAGGGGGTATTATCTATCAGAAGTTGATATATCGATAAATAGGTGTCTATAGATCTGGAAGTCTAAATAGATAGGTGGAAGGAGGTGAGGAGGGTGTGAGAGAGAGAGAGAGAAGGGGAAGTGGAAGGGGCAGAGAGGAGGGAGAGAGAGGAAAGATAGATAGATAGATAGATAGATAGATAGATAGATAGATAGAGAGGAGAGAGAGAGAGAGAAGGGGAAGAGAAGGGGGAGAGAAAGAGGAGAGGAGGAGAGAGAGAGAGAGAGAGAGAGAGAGAGAGAGAGAGAGAGAGAGAGAGAGAGAGAGAGAGAGAGAGAGGAGAGAGAGAGAGAGAGAGGAGAGAGAGAGTGGTGACTGAGAGACTGAGAGAAGAGAGTGAGTAGATGAGTGATTGAGTGAGTGAATAAGCGACAGACAGACAATACAGACATAAAAACAAACAGTCTCACAGACAGACAGACAGACTACCATGCAGACGGCTAAACAGACAGGCATCCAAGACCGACAAAAGAAACACAGACGAGCGAGCTGCTGTTCTTTCCCCTTGCTTGTTCTGTCGCCGCAGCTGTTTAGACAGGTATCTTTTACGCCTTGTTCCTCTCCTTCCCTCTTTTACCTAGTCCTTGTTTCCTCCTTTATGATCTTCCCCCTTCGTTTATTCTATTTTCGTTTCACCTTGAAGTGAAATTTGCGAAAGAAATGATGTACCGTTTTTATATAATTTTCCACTATAGGTGTTCCGATAATTCCTAACGTACTAGGGCCTTTTTTACTCAAATCTAGTCGGAAATGATTTGAAGATGGGCGAGCGATTCAAAAAGCGCAAATTCAATCTTGATATAAACAGATATAAAAACGGGCTTCTAATATCATACAGTAATTGCATTATACTTGCAAGTTGAAAGGGGAACGCCCTGTCTTCGCGAGGAAAGCAGACAATATTCAAAACATCGAGAAAAATCTATTGAGAACTTTTAAGCCTCG
>NW_020871810.1:22500-30919 GCF_003789085.1 Penaeus vannamei
AAAAAAAGAGAAAGAGAGAGAAACGAAACGGGATAAAAAGGAAAAGAAAAATCAAAAAAAAAAGAGAGAGAAACGAAAAGAGATATAAAAAAGAAATGAAAAAACAAAAAACAAAAACAAAAATCAAACGAAAAAAAGGAAAACGAAAAAAAGAAAAAAAAAAAAAAAAAATTACATACTATCTATCCACACGTTAAAGAGAATGGGAAGAGGAGAAAATACGAAGAATAAATGGAAGAGGCCAAGGAAGAACTGACTGACAATCAGAGCCAGAGAGTTTCCTCGGCCAATCGGGAGTGTGGTGATTGGCGATCAGCCCCCCCCCCCCTCCCCCCTCCCCACCCCCAACCACACCCCGTCACGTCCACGGAATGATAAAGAGGTTCACGCACACAGACGCACAGACACACGTACATGGAAACACACACACACACTTGTATGTATATATTTAGATATGCACACGCACATAAGGAGATAAAAAAAAACACAGAAGTTTTAATGATAAAATACACAAAAATACACACAACGCATACACATGTGTGAAAACACACACACACGCACATACACACCTGCTGCCAAACACAGACACACGTCCTCATACAGGGATACACCGCATACCTTCTCCCCACTTAAGTGGACATATACACCCACTTAGAAAACCACACCCACACTTAGAATACCACTTACACCCACACCTGCACTTAGGATGTCACACCTACGCTTAGTACACACACCCTACACACACTCACACATTTAGACCACTTTCACACCCACACTTAGAATACCTATCCACTTAGGATGTCACACAACCATACACTTTAGAATACCACTTACACCACACCTACACTTAAGACGTCACTCACACATACACTTAGAATACCACCACCTCACCACACTTAGAATATCCTCACCCTTACACTACCACCCATACCACCTACACCTACACTTAAGTATCACTCACAATACACTTAGACTACCACCCACACCCACACTTAGAATACCCCTCGCCCATACACTTAGACTACCACCCACACCCACACTCCTACACCCTAGCACCCACAGAAACCAATCGAAATTGCTTCACACGATTCTTTTCTTTCTTTTTTTCTTTTTTTTCTTTTTTTTCTTTTTTTTTTTTTTCTCTCTATCCTGATTTTTGGATTCGTGTGACTCGGGGTCGAGCCTCGTTAGCGCGGATGATGGATTCCACGTCCCTTTTTTCCCCTCTCAGTTTTCCTTTCCTTCTATTTCTTTATTTTTTCTTATTTTTTCCCCTCCATCTGATCCATGGCAGGGCGCTGTATCATTTCCCTGACTTTCTTTCCTCTATGATATATATCCTCCGTAAGGCTATTTTCTTTCTCTTTTTTTATATTATTTATTTTCTTTTTCCTTTTTTTTATATTCTTTATTTTTCTTCCCCTTCTTTTTGATATTCTTTTTTTTTTTTTTTTCTTTTTTTTTTTTTATTTACGATTCATTTAGTGTATGAAGAGGGACAGAAAATATGCTTTCCTGTATTTCTCCTTCTGGAATATTTTTTTGTGGAAATTGACTTTTTTTTTTTTTTTTTTTTGAGAGAGAGAGAGAGAGAGAGAGAGAGAGAGAGAGAGAGAGAGAGAGAGAGAGAGAGAGAGAGAGAGAGAGAGAGAGGAGAGAGAGAGAGAGAGACAGAGAGAGACAGACAGGACACACACACACAGCACACACACACCACACACAACACACAAAGAAACAACCAAACAACCAAACACCCAAAACACACAAACAAAAAACAACAAAGACAAAACACCCCCAAAGACAACAACACCGCAAGCACGCCCACCCCTCACACAAAGGGGGGGGACGCAGCAGCACGTAGAAAATTAACGCCCATTCACGCCTCCCAGAGCGAACAGCCATCCATTGACAGAGGTTAAAAAGCCCACATCTTTGCGGGCGGGGCATCAACTGTGCGATTCACGCCCTTAGCTGTCTTAATGGGCCATAATTCAATATGCCACAGGGAGCGAAAAGCGGACGAGAGGGTGGGGGGGGCGGCGGGAGGGGAGGGTGGGCGTGGGCGGCGAGGGGGGGGGTGGGAGGTGGGCGGGGAGTGGGCGCGAGAGGGTGGGGTGGGCGGGGGAGGGTGGGGGTGGGCGGCGAGAGGGTGGCGGCGGAGGGCGGAGGTGGGTTACGGTAGGGAAAAGGAAGGTACAGAAAGATAAAAATAAAGAGTAGACAGAACAAGGAGAGAGTGGAGCCCGAAAAGGGATAAGGAAGGGTAAATAGGCAGAGCGAAGAAGGAGAAAGAGCAAATAGAGATAATGGAGGGAAAGGACATAAAGAGAAGAAAATGGAAAGCGGAAAACGAACACGAAGAAATGAGAATGAATGAAGAGAATACTAAAAGAAATGAAGAGAAAAGAAGTAAATGAAGAGAGAATGATAAAAGCATTAGTAACGAGGTGAGAGAGAGAGAGAGAGAGAGAGAGAGAGAGAGAGAGAGAGAGAGAGAGAGAGAGAGAGAGAGAGAGAGAGAGAGAGAGAGAGAGAGAGAGAGAGAGAGAGAGAGAGACCGTATATTGTCCTTAATACAATGTCACTTTAACAACAAACAACCTTCAAATCAAAGCAAAACCTAACAGACAGACACATTCAAACCAAACAGACAACAGACAGACATCCTCAGACAGACAGAGAGTACAACCCCCCCCCCCCAAAAAAAAAAAAAATGACAGCTAAACATAATTAACACCGTTTTATCTCCCCTTGACGTCAAGGCAAGAGATTCAGAGATGCTGGATGCTGGCCAGGCGAGCGCTAACTACCTCCAACACAATAGACTCATTATGTTTATGGCTGTTATCCATTCTAGGTCCTCCTGTTCGGCATTTCTCGGGTCAGAGTAAAGACCAAGAGGTAGAGGAGGGCCGATAATAGTTCAATGGGTGATAATCGTTGGATCAAAGTGATAATGGTTATTGGAAATATGATCCGATGGTCAGTTTCTTTATTGTCGTTGTTGTCAGTATGATGGCTACATTTGCTAACGTTTTAGTATGTCTTTTATCGTTATTGTCATATTGTCTTGTATTTTTCAATATCATTGTGACTATATCTTTTATTTCTATTACTATTACTGCAGTCATTAGCAACAATAGTACTAATTCATTTATAATTTTAAGTATATTATTATTTTCATTACTGTCACTGTAGTCGTTAGCAGCAATAGTATTAATTCACTTATGATTCTAAGTATATTAATTATTTCCATTCCTATTACTGCAGTCATTAGCAACAATAGAACTAAATCATTTATCATTCTATCATTATTTTCATTACTGTTACTGTAGTCGTTAACAGCAATAAATCTAATTCACTTATAATTCTAAGTATATCAATTATTTCCATTACTATTATTACAGTCTTTAGCAGTACCAATACAAGTTAATTTACCCTCATCACAGTACTGCAATTAGCATATCACCACCACCATTTTAGCTCATGGCAATCATCATTAACAACATTATGACAATCATAATTATCAACACCACCATAATCATTATCCTTATCAGCTTAACCAATAACTAAACAAACAAACAATCTTTATTTTATTTATTGATATTATTATTATTTATTTATTTATTTTTACAGGTGTTGATACCAATTATCATCAATAACAACCCAATTTCATAACACGATTTTCCAATGCAAATTTCCCTTTTTTTTCCTTTCCTCTTTTCAACCCAAATTCAACCTCATTTGAACGTCACTAATTCCGTGAATGTGATCACATGGAATATTTTTAATTATTCCCTTGTGGCAATTTCCATTCTCTTCACTTTCATTAACGATAACGTTAATTACTTTCATATTTTCATATTTTTCCATCATCATGATTAAAGATTTGTTATCGATAATTTCCACGATTCCTTTAAAAATATATTAATAATAAAATATAAGAGCGGTAAAAAGGAGGGTCAAGCCGAGGTCAAGTACCTGTCAAACATGAGTTAACCGAGTGTCAAACAGAGGTCAAACAAAGCTTCAGGACATTAAATGAAAGCAGTTCAACATAGGGATGAAACACTGGTGTCAAACAAGACTGAAACACGAATCAAACTGGGTGTCAAACATAAGTCAAACAAGTGTCAAACAAAGGTCAAACCGGGCTCATCTACGTGACAAACAGGACTCAGCAAGATGTTAAACGATTACCGACAAACAATAGTCAACCAATGGACAAACAAGGTCAAACATCAACCAATGGACAAACATCAACCAATATCAACCAATGGACAAACAATCAAACAAGGTCAACAATCCCCATGGACCAAACAAGGTCCAAACAAGGCCAAACACTCTCCAACCAACCAACGCCAACCAAACAGGAAAAATCACACAACAGTCAAATCAAACAGACAAGCCCATCACGATCGACCAGACCTTTTTTTTTTCATCGCCAAACCGAGGTCAGACAAGGGCGCCCCAAAAGGGAGTCACATTACAGGGGCTCATCACAGATTCCGCTCAACCCCGTGCCAGAATTACCCCAAAATTGTCCACCCCAAAGCGCCAATGCGGTATCCCTTTCATGGCATTAAAGTCATATCCGAATGAGCGGGGATAAAACGATCTTTTTTTTTCATACAATAAATCCGCATATAATGTACACGGACGTCCCTAATATCGATTTTTTTTTTTGTATGTGTGGTTCCGGGTGAATAAAACGTGACGATATATACCCGATTGCTGAAGGTGGATTTGCCTAATTTGCATATATGATGACACGCGATCCGCTATTAATCCCAGGTAAGATATGGTCACGGGGGCGAATTAATTACTTTCGGGAGATTTGGGTTACGGGAGATAATCTCGACTTTGATTCCATTCGTGATTGCATGATATTTATGAAAAGCCGTCTATTTATCTTTAGTTGCGGGATATCGGTAACTTTCGGGACTGTCTCTGTCTCTTTCTCTCTCTCTCTCTTTATCTCTCTCTCTCTCTCTCTTCTCTCTTCTCTCTTATCTCGCTCTTTATCTCTCTCTCTCTCTCTCTCTCTCTCTCTCTCTCTCTCTCTCTCTCTCTCTCTCTCTCTCTCTCTCTCTCTCTCTCTCTCTCTCTCTCACACACACACACACACACACACACACACACACACACACACACACACACACACACACACACACACACACACACACACACACACACACACACACACACACACCTTCCATAAAGTTAAACCTACCACTTCCCTATTGCTTGCTCAAAAGCTCTTAATGTTATTACGAACCGTGTTTGATCTGGACACAGGCACCTAACGAAATGTTTGGGCATAAACTTTTTCTTTCATTTATTCCCGTGCATTAAACATGTGGATTTTAGGATTCGCCAATCACTGTTGCCATCTGGATTCACCTTGTGGGCTTATTCACGCGTGGAATGAATGAATGAAAATGTGATGAATGGAGTAAGAGAAGAGATGGCAGATTGAGCGAATCTATGGAGAGATGAGCAAGATCATTAATCATTTTATGGAGTGATAATATATGACTGAATCAAAGTTATTTGTTTTTGCAATATATAATAAAAGCACGGCGCAATACGATACAACATATATTCGATTTTCTTTCCTTGCAATCTATCAAATCTTCTAATAAAATGTGCACGATTTTCAGAAAAAAATCACTAACAGCTTAAAATGACGAAAAGAAAAAAAAACAGCTTATAATGTCAAAAAAAAACCACAATGTCAAAAACACAGCTTATAATGTAAAAAAAACACACAGCTTATAATTAAAAAAAAAACAAAAACAGCTTATAATGTAAAAAAAACACAAAAAAACAGCTTATAATGTCAAAAAAATCACAGTTTATAATGTCAAAAAAAAAAAAAAAACAGCTTATGTGACAAAAAATCCCCAAATCTAAATATATACACCCCTATCCCAACCTCCCTCACCACAACACACATTACACACAATCACACAAAAATAAAATAAATGAATCCACTCAGACCACTTCTTAGAACCGCCCTTGACCTTCCCGAGACCGCCACGTAAGACCCCGACGCCGGCACAACCCTCCCCCCCCCACTGGCACCTCCTCCACACCTCATAAACGTTAAATGTCAACACTCGACACTAACAACCCTCGCATCCTATACAAAACTTGCCCCCCCCCTTCCCTGTCTGCCTCGCCGTTTTAATTATGGCTACTGTTTTTTTTTTTTTTTTTTTTTTTTTTTTTTTTTTTAACGAGGAGAGAGAATGCCCTTTCCCCCTGTGTGTGTATTTCCGCCTCACGCTTCATACTTTTCGCCTCATACTCATATCCACTTCATACTTCTCGCCTTCCACTTCACACTTCTCTCACCTTTCACACTTCACACTTCTCAACTTTCACTTCTCACCTCACGCCTTACACTTCACACTTCTCGCCTTACACTTTACTCCTTACATTTCTCAATTTTCAACTTTCACTTTACACTTCTCAACTCACGCCTCACACTTCACACTTCTCAATTTTCACTTCACATTTCTCAACTTTCACCTCACACTTCTCACCTCCACTTCACACATCACACCTCACACTTCTCATCTTACATATCACACTTTTCCCCTCACACCTCACGCCTCTTACTTCATACTTCTCGCCTTCTACTTCACACTTCTTGCCTCACGCCACACACTTCTCACCTCCACTTCACACATCACACATCACACTTCTCACCTTACATATCACACTTTTCCCCTCACACTTTCATTTACACTTCACACTTCTCGCCTCACACCTCACACTTCTCCCCTCACACCTCACACCTCGAGGCCTCATGTTAACAGCTTCACACCCGAGCTCCTTCTCCCATCGATTGGTAGGATGAAGCTGCGTCGATGATCTGTGTTTCAGCTTCATCCTTCGTCTCCGCTGCAGGCTTTTGGGCGAGGCGGACGTGGCTCTTCTCAGCTCCATTGGCTCCTTGGGAGAATGGTTCGAGGAGGAAGTAACTGCAATTCTTTTTTTTTCTCTGTTTTTTATTTTTTATTTTTTTTTATATCTTTATTTTGGGGTATGTGTATTGTTTTTGTTTTTTTCGTCTCTCTCTGGTTTGTTTTTTTCTTTTTCTCTTTCTCACTTACTCATTCTCTCTCTCTCTCTCTCTCTCTCTCTCTCTCTCTCTCTCTCTCTCTCTCTCTCTCTCTCTCTCTCTCTCTCTCTCTCTCTCTCTCTCTCTCTCCTCCACACACTACGGAATATATTTACCCATGACACGTGATCTCCATCTCTCACTTCTTCTTCTTCTTCTTCTTCTTCTTCTCTTCTTCTTCTTCTTCTTCTCTTCTCTCTCTCTCCTTCTCCTTCTCCTTCTCCTCTCTCCTTCTCCTCCTCCTCTTCCTCCTCCCTCCTCCCTCCTCCTTCTCCTTCTCCTTCTTTCGTGTCTTCTCCTTCTTCTCCTTCTTTCTTCCTTCTTCTCCTTCTCCTCTCCTCCTCCTCCTTCTCCTTCTCCGGTCTTTCTCCTTCTCCTTCTATTCTCCTCCTCCCTTCTTTCTCCTTTCTCTTCCTCCTCCTCCCTCCTCCTTCCTCCTTTCTTCTTCCTCGCTTCCTTTCTCTTCTCTCTTCTTTCCTCTCCTCTTCTCCTCCTCCTTTCTCTCTCTCCTTCTCCTTCTCCTTCTCCTCCTCTCCTCTTCTCTTCTCTTTCTCTCTTCTCCTCTCCTTCTCCTCTCCCTTCTCCTTCTCCTTCTCTTCTTCCCTCTCCTCCTTCTCCTTCTCCTTCTCCTTCTCCTTTCTCCTTCGCCTTCTCCTCTCCTTCCTTCCTCCTCCTTCTCCTTCTCTCCTTCCTTCCCTTCTCTCCTTCCTCCTCCTTCTCCTCCTCCTCCTCCTTCCTCTCCTCCTCTCCTCTCCTTCTTCTCCTTCTCCTACTCCTTCTCCTCCTTCTTCTCTTTTACACCCCTCCCCCCTCTTCAACCTTCTTTTTTTTCCTTTTTTATTTCGGTTTACCTCGGCGCCGAAGGTAAAAATGTGGCTCCCCCGGTTCGACCTTCTCCGCGATTCTGTTTATCCACACGAAGGCACAGCGGATTCCGAATCAACAAGCTCCTGGCACTGTGTCAACGGAGGAGTGCCATAATGCCCGCCCTGCCCTCCGCGATACGACCCTCTTGGCGGAATCACTTTGCTTCTCACTTCACTGCCGGGGTTCGCTTCTTATTTTTTGTTTGTTTGTTTGTTTGTGTTTTTTTTTTGTAGGGTTGTGTGTGTGTGTGTGTGTGTGTTGTGTGTGTGTGTGTGTGTGTGTGTGTGTGTGTGTGTGTGTGTGTGTGTGTGTGTGTGTGTGTGTGTGTGTGTGTGTGTGTGTGTGTGTGTGTGTGTGTATATATATATACATATATATATATATATATATATAGTATATATAATATATATATATTATATA
>NW_020871810.1:38708-41208 GCF_003789085.1 Penaeus vannamei
CTGTCTGGCTTTCTCTCCTAATTGCTTGCGGTCACTTGTTCTCTAATAGGTCTGTCGTATATTGCATTTTTCTAGGAATATAATTCTATTCTATTGTGTGTGTGTGTGTGTGTGTGTGTGTGTGTGTGTGTGTGTGTGTGTGTGTGTGTGTGTGTGTGTGTGTGTGTGTGTGTGTGTGTGTGTGTGCACGCGCGCGCGTGTGTTAGTGTATTATGTTAAAAACTATTTGATTTTTTGCCTTATCAACCAACCTTCTCATTCCTCCCCCTTCCCCTCTTCCTCTCTATCGGCCTCTCTCTCCCTCTCCTCTCCTCTCTTACTATAATTCTGCCCTCTTATCATTCAGGCAGCGATCGACTGCGGCCAGCGGAGAAACCCCTTGTATCGGAATTCCAAATGCGACAGAAAAGTCACTTGTAGTAACAGCGTCCCACTCTCGGTCCGCCTGGCGCGCTGTTAAAGGCCAAATTGTAATACGATATTTGGGTCATTCCGGGTACGCAGCCCGGCCCTTCCTCTCGCGCCCCGCCCGGCCCTCTCCGCCGCGAATCTTATCTCTGGCTGCATTTTTCATCTCGAGCGGCCGAAGAGGGTGAACTAGGGAAAAAAACATTTAAACTGTTGGAAAATTAAGGATATCATCAATAATATTATAAAAAAATATATGAAAAATAAAGGATGAAGTCAATTTCAAACGAGAATATGATTTATACGTGTTGAGACTTATGCCGCTGGTGAAGAAAAATGCAACACAGAGAGGTTGGTACTCCCGGAATCATGATAATTCCAGGCTTCCTCCACTAACAGCCTTCCGACACGATCTGCGCGTGTGTGCATGTCTGCGGGAATCCTGGAATTGCTTGCCGGAGGAACGGAACCTGGTATCGCCGTCTTTGAAGTCCACACAACGCCGAGAGGAACAAACAACCGGAAAGAATCGCAAGAATAGATTAGAAATCCGGGACAGCACTGTTGCCAATTGGGAAGCGAGGCGGAGCGAAATGTTTGCCCGACAAATAACAGTCTTCAAGCCGGCGAATCCCGTGCTTATGCTTACTTTATGAAGCCATTTCTCACCCGCTCTCGGAGTCATCCTCGTGCATACATCACGCCGGACCCATTTCGAATTTCCCGCCAATAACAGGACGATGAAGCCATTGAGATATTAATAGAAAATAAGAATGATCTACCGTCCGCCGAGGTGCGTGAGGGCAGAGCAAGGAAAATACGGGGTCTGGTACTACGAAAAGGAGAGATAATTCTATACTCCTGATGGCGCCCTGACACGGGAGTCAGGGAGAGACACGGGCTTGAAAAGTCGTCCGTCACGAGATTATCTTCGTATTATGCTGTACTTCATAAGATGTCTGTCTGTATCCCCGCACTGCAAAATGGCACAGTGACAATACTCCACGGATTTTTTATGAGCCATTAGTACCCCGCAATCTAATCTAGTTGAAGTAAACTTGTCGTAAACCTAGCTAGACTTCACTCAACTAATCTCAATCTCACTTAATCTAACCTAACCTCACCTCGACTAACTAAACTTGACTAACCTTATGTAAACTTAACCTGACCGACCATAACATCACGTAACTAAACTTAACCTGCCTTAACTGAACTTACACTAACCGAAATAAACTTGACCTGCCTTAAACAAAAGTTAATCTGCCGTAACTAAACTTAACCTCACCTAACTATACAACCTGACCTTACCTGACCATAAACAAACTGAACGTAACCTAACCCAAGCAAAAGACCACACAAAAGCAAACAATATATTCCTCTGAGACTGAACGTTATCTTAAATATCTTCCTAAATACAACCAGATGAAGCTTAACCGACAACAACAACAAAAAAATGCATCACGAAACTTTAAACGCACATACTGTTCTGTGTACACGTATCTAAACGTACATGCGCCTCACTCCCCTCACTTGTTCCCTCGACGATCTATCAAGCAGCGACCTCCCAGTCTGATCTATTTTCGAAAGGCTTCCGCTGAGTTCCCTCCGGCCAAGGTCGCCACTCCCTTATTCGCCTTTTCACTTATCTCTTAATATCTCCTCCCTTTCCCCTCTGGCGCTGCCTCTTATCTCTTCCCCTTCTATCAGTCGTGCACTTAGCTTCCGCGTGCATGCATAAATGGAATCGGTCTTTATCAGAGTAACGGCGGAGGGTGGGAAGAGTTGAATACGTCCGTCTCTCGCTCTCTCTCTCTCTCTCTTGCTATCGCTCTCTCGCTCTCTCGCTCTCTCTCTGTTATCGCTCCTCTCTTGCTATCGCTCTCTCTCTCTCTCTCTCTCTCTCTCTCTCTCTTCTTCTCTCTTGCTATCGCTCTCTCTCTCTCTCTCTTACTATCGCTCTCTCTTTTCTTTCTTTCTCTCTCTCTCTCTCTCCTCTCTCTCTCTCTCTCTCTCTCTCTCTCTCTCTCTCTCTCTCTCTCTCTCTCTCTCTCTCTCTCTCTCTCTCTCTCTCCCTCTCTCTCTCCCTCTCCTC
>NW_020871810.1:53676-56176 GCF_003789085.1 Penaeus vannamei
CACACGCACACACACACACGCGCGCGCGCGTTTGAAAGCTTTGAAATGAATAGTTATGATACATACAAAGAAAGAACATTCAAATATATGTAGAGAAATATCTAGATAGATAGATAAATAGAAAGAGAGAGAGAGAGAGAGAGAGAGAGAGAGAGAGAGAGATTTGTGGACGTGGATGTGTTCGTGCGCGCGCGCGCGTATGTGTGTGTTTGTGTGTGCATGTGATTATGTGTGTGTGGTTCAGAATGTGCTATTTCTCAACAAGTGTATGGTGTCAGGACTGAAAGTCGGAGCAACTGTTAGAAATGTCAAAAATATTTTTAGAAATATAATGCTCTTAAAGAAATGAATGTTGATAAGGGCGTTTTTACTCGCAAAACAAAATAACATGGCTTTAGGAAATCCAGGCAACGAACCCAGACTGGTTATAAATGATCGAAAAGATTATAATGTTAATAAGACCAGCTCGAGTTTCATTTGTTTTTCCCACGCGCTTTTATTTCTCGCTCTTATGAGGGCGTATATTGCGGTCTGAAATAGGCCTATATTTACATTATTATTTTTCTTTTTTATGCTTACGAATGCTGAGCAAGTCTTTTATATCAGATACGGTGTTTTTTTATTCTTTTATTTCTGTTTCATTGTAATTATTATAATTATTATTTAAATTATTATTATTATTCTATTCATTCATTTATTATTATTATTATTATTTTCTCTTTTTTTGCTACATGAATAAACGTTTCATGCAACTCTAGTTCCATATATTGAAGCAAACTGTTCGTTTTCTTAATGTGTAACTATGAAATGTGATTTCGAAATAAAAATATTTCAGATTTGTGTTTGAACTGTTATTTCAGATACAGTCTGATGAACATGTCCGTTTTCAAACATTTACTTTAGATATACATCAGTTCAAGAAAGATGAACAGCAGTGGATAAGTGTGTCCGAAATTCTAAGAAAATACTAAATTATTTCCCAAAAGTTCAAGACGAGTGCAAATATGAACTAGTGAAGTGTTAGAGAAAAAAAATATTACCCTAAACACAACGCAAACAACACCAGGTAAAATTTTCACATCCAGCACACTTCGATAACTTTAACCCAAACATCGACAACCCAAACGTGTGAAACAACAACGAGACAGAGAGGGAAAAACAGAGATAAAAAGAAAGTAAAAATAAAGAAAAGAAGAAGAAAATAATCATATACAAACTCAAGCTTTAAAAAAGGCATAATAATAAGAATACCTACCAGAAACGAGTGAAAGAAAACATGGATGAAAAACTAGCTTCTTACACCGGCGGTCTCCACGTCTTCAAAGGGTATCTGAAGGAGAAATGGGGGACGCTGAAGGAACAGGGAACTTCAGGGACCATTCACGAGCTGAAGGAGAAGACGGGGACCAAAGTTACTGACCTGAAGGAGAAAGCAATCAAAAATCTGAATCACGGAGAAGGAGACGACTATTCCCACATCTACAGGTGAGTGAAGCAGTTTGTAACTTTCACTTTCGGGAAAAAAAAATGCACTCTGCTGTTAGAGTGTGATGATTTGGTGATATTCTTTATCATGGTGATGATGACTTTAGTAATGATAAAGATAGCAAAATTGACTATTATGATAATTAGCAAAACAAAATATAATAATAATGATAATGATAATGATAATGATAATGATAATGATAATGATAATGATAATGATATAATAATAATAATAATAATAATAATAATAATAATAATAATAATAATAATAATAATAATAAAATAATAATAATAATTATGATAATGATAATGATAATGATAATGATGATGGTATTAATAAATGACGATGATGATGATGATGATAATTATAAATAAATAAATAAAATAAAAGATATTGATAATGATATTGATAATTATGATGATAATTACGGCAATGGTGTTGATATGATTAATGATAATGTTAATTGAATAATGCTGATGATGATGATAAAGGTAAATAATGATAATGATAAAATTGATAGCAATAGTAATAATGATAATAATAGTAATGAAATTAGTAATCGTAATGGTGGTAATGATGATAGAAACAACAATGATTGTTTTATCATTATCATCATCATCAGTATTATCACTGCTATCGTTTTCATCATTACTCTTTTACATTATGTTATATTATTGTCATTATTATTATCATTATTATTGTCATATTATTATGATAGTAATTTATTATTATTGTTATCATTATTATTGTCATATTATTATGATTATAGTAATTGTTATTATTATTATTATATTATTATCATTATATGATCATTATTATCATTATTATATTATTATTATTATTATTATTATCATTATTATCATTATCATTATCATTATTTTCATTCTTTTATCATTGTATGATCAATATTATCATTGTGATTATTATTATTATTATTACTATGCTATTTAGCATTATTTTTTTCTACATTATTATTAGCATTATTAAAATTTTTATCATTACTTATATTATTAT
>NW_020871810.1:61176-73676 GCF_003789085.1 Penaeus vannamei
TTGATGTTTAAATAATTTCTCATACTTTTTCCTTAATACCGTTTTTTTTGTGTGTGTTTTTTTATTATGTCGCTGGGTTGCCCTTTCTTTTTGTCTTTCCGTTTCTTGTTCTGTTTGGAAAAAAAGTATGATGTGAATGGAAACGAGATGGCTAGATAGATAAATAGATAGATAGGGAGTTCAGGAAGAAGATAAGAAGGCAGGTAAATAGATAGAAAGATTGATAGGTAGATAGGAAGGTAGGGAGACACAGATATATAGTCTGATATGTAGGCAGACATATAGATAGATAGACTAATAGATTATTGGTTGGAAGTATGAATAGATACACATAATAAGCACGCACGCGCGCGCACACACACACACACACACACACACACACACACACACACACACACACACACACACACACACACACACACACACACACACACACACACACACACACACACACACACACACACACAGAAATAGAGACAAAGAAACAAAATCAGAGAGATAGAGAACCGGAAACAGAGAGCCAGAACCAGAGAGAGAGAACCAGAAACACAGAAACAAAGAGAGAGAGACAGAAAACCAGAACCAGAAACAGAGACAAAGAGAGAGATAAAGAATCAGAAACAAAGAGAGAAACAGAGAGCCAGAAACAGAAAAACAGAAACAAAGAGAAAGAGAGAGAAACAGTAACAGAAAGAGCCAGAGACGCCACAAAGAGAGTGAATCAAGTAGTTCAGTAGAGACGTTAGCGCGACGGAGCTTCCACCAGCGCAGGTTAGGTTAGACACAAAGAGACAAAGAGAAACAGAGAAACAGAGAAAGAGTAAAGAAAGAGACAGAGACCCCACAAAGAGAGGGAATTCAAGTAGTTCCGTACAGCGCCGGTTAGGTTAGACGGCGCAGTCGGTTTTTCTCGCCTCAGCCGTAGATCGAACAGCTGGCGGTGATCGTTATAGCAGAGTCGAGGTACTGGGCTAATAAAGCGTGAAGGTTCCCCTTGCAGAAAATTAATTAACGCTTTTGGAGATTCCGTATTAAGCCGGGGACGCCATTTTGGTCCTCGATGGTCTAAGCTCTTTTAAGTGAAAAAAATACGTTTTAAAAAATGCTACGAAAACATAACCATACTAATAAAAAAGGTGAAGTTATAATAGTAGATTCGACAGCGCTTCAGTTGAGAGAATAAAACTGGGATTTTTTTTTTTCATTATACGAAGGTGGTGTAGATGTTTTTTTTTAGCGTCATATTCCAGTGGTTATATGTTGTTATATTTTCGTTCCTTTGTTTATATATCAGCGAAACGTAAGAAGCAGATTGTTAACGAATTTACATATCATTCCATCAAGGCTACTAAACTTCTTGAGATCAATTCCAAAAATTCCCTTCACAAGAACCCTAAAATCCCCCCAAAAAAGAAAAAAGAAAGAAAGAAAAAAAAAAAGTACACAGACCCGCGTTTCATGTCGACAACGAGTGAAAATCCAATGTATCTTTTTTTTTCCCTTTATCCATTGCTATATTCAATCCATTAAGGCGACGTACGTGCTTATGGCGAAAATGTCCCTCCTCTCTTCCCTCCATCTACGCGACCTGAACATCAAACATCTCAAGGTCGCTGATGGCTCCTGCTGACCTTTCTCGGGTCCTGGACTCCCTCGCACCTCGCCCTCGAGTGTACGTCTAATGGATTTCGCTTCTATAGGTCTCTTTCCGAAAGGCTAAGATTTTTTTTTTTTTTTATCTTTCGTTCTTTTGTGTTTCTGTCTATTTTTTTCCGTCTCACTGTCTGTTTTTTTTTTTTTTTTTTTCTCTGACTTTGCTTGTCTCTTTCTGTCTCTGTCTGTCTGTCTCTCTCTCTTTCACTAGCCCCTCCTTCCCTTTCTCTCTCTCTCTCTCTCTTCCTCTCTCCCTCTCTCCCTCTTTCTCTCTCTCACTACCTCTTCCTTCCATCCCTCCCTCCTTCCCTTCCTACCCCCTTCTCCTCTCCCTCCTCCCCCCTTCTCCTCTCCTCCGTAAAACCTCCCCTCTCCCCCTCCCCATCAAACATCCCTCCTCTTTACAAATATATTCAGTATTTTCTATCACGTCCCTTTGGATCCAGGAGGACGCCTTCTGCCATAGGAGCCTCCTACTCAGTGACTTTTTTTCGCCCACACGGCATGGTAATGGAGACGCCTTCAGCTCCGCATTCACGCCCCGCCCCCGCCCCGCCCCGCCCCGCCTCCTTCTGCCACTCCGTCTTTCTGATGGGATCTGATGTTACCGTGCGAGAGGGGGTGATGCAGATGTGTGATTTTGTTGGCCTGGGAGTTTAAGATCTGATATTGATGTGTGTGTGTGTGTTTTCTCTCTCTCTCTCTCTGTTTGTGTTTCTCTGTCTCTCTCTCTTCCTCTCTGTTTTTTTTCTCTCTCTCTCTGTGTTTTCTTCTCTTTCTCTGTGTGTGTGTTTCTCTCTCTCTCTCTCACTTGAATTAAAAGGCAGAAAGTGAATGAATAAAACCTGAAGCATCTACATCCCCGACTACAGCCATAGGCCAGACCCTCACCTTTTCCTCAAAACACAATCGCGACTCCAAGAACCGATTGCCTCGTCCGGTAATTCGATAACTACCGGAGTCCCCCCTCCGCCCTTCGCTAGTAACCCGACCTGCTAGACAGCTAGGATGCACCGAGGCGAACGAACTCATGCTAATGACATCGAATTGGGCCGCGAGATATCAGATGGTCGAGAATGCATTAACGCGGAGAGGGATTATCGACCTGTTGGCATGATGGAGTGTCAGCCTACAGGGAATGGCGTGATGGTTAAAGAAAACGGGGAAGCTTCGGTAATTCCATCAGAGTAATTCCTCTCTCTGGTTGGGCGCGCGCTCTCGCAATCAGGAACCTCGGGAAAAGTTGAGGTTTTTGTTGTTGTTGACTTATCAGTGCGGAGGCCTTGGGGATGTAGGCTGCCGAGCGGTGGTAACGGCTTCGATGCTACGGATACACACACACACACACACACACACACACACACACACACACACACACACACACACACACACACACACACACACACACACACACACACACACACACACACATATATATATATATTATATATATTTTGGTATATTATATATGTATATATACAGTATATGTGTGTGTATATATACATACCTATATGCATATATAAATGTATATTTCCATTTATATATACATATATATATATATGTATGTATATACCTATGTAAATGTACACACATACACTCACACACATTATTTAAACAAACACATACACATACACAAACACACACACACAATATATATATATATATATATATATTATATATATATATATATATGTTATATCTATTTATATATATAACATATATATGTGTATACATGTAAATATATATAGGGGGAGTAGAAAGGTTGACAGGTGCTTCTCCTTTCCCAAGAGAGTCCTGGGAGTAGCGGTAGTTAAGGGGTAACTCCATTATCCCCCAAGTGAAGCCCGTATCACTGGGTGTAATCTATCCCCTTATCTAGGAGGGATTTCTGCCTATCACTTTTATCCTGGTGGGAAAGGGCGTCAAATTCGAAATCAAGATCGGGGTTCGAATCCTGGCGAGGGCTTGAAGACTCGACCCGGAACTAGAAGGTAAAATAATGTGTCTTGTATGAATGGATTTGCCAAGAAATTACTAATTAGATATGAAATTCAGATTCTTTATTCTGAGACAGAGATAGATTAACTTTCTGTTAGTATACGGTATATTGTCTTTCGCTCATTTAGAACACAAAAAACGCAGAAATTATGTAACTTCTGTAGATACAATATCTTTCACGCGATGCTAAATACGGTTTCAGTTAAAAAATAAGGAATATACTTCAAGTTGATAATGGAAACGTGTATACTTCCATGTGTGCAGAACTCGGGTATAAGTTCCTCAATTCAAACCTAACGAAACGGGAAACCAAGAAAAATCGAAGAATAAGAAAACGAAAGAGAAAGAAAGCAAAAAAAAATATGGACGCATAGTTCGTAACGGATTTCCCACACCGCAAGCCTCTCTCTTCCCGCCTGCCCGTCCCGATACGGCCGTAGTGTTTGCCGGGTTAATGACTTAGGAGATCCTCGTCAACGCTAATCCGTGTTTTGTTTAGACGCCTCGACGCTTTGATGAATAGGCGGACGGCGGACAGAAATGTTATTCGCGGGTCGAGCTACGAGGAGGACGGGGGGTGGGGGTGGGGTAGAGGGGGGGAGAGAGGATGGAGAAGGGGATGGGGGGTGGGGGGGTGGGAGGGGGTAGAGGGGAAATAGGATGGAGAAGGGGAGGGGATGGAGGACGGATAGGGAGGGGTGGATAGAGAGGAGAGAGGAATAAGGGGGAGGGGTTAGAAGGGGTGGAGGAAAAATAGATTGATGTGAACAAGGATGAGAGTCGTATGTGAGGAATCATCTATAACATGAACATTCATCTGTTCACGATAATACACCCTATATCATGATTGCAATGCATTAAAAGAAATATATCGATGTTTATGTTAATGATGAAAGCTAAAATCAACGAAATATATAATAAACGCAAATATTCTGGGGATACTTTCGGACGCTTACACCCTTAAATAAAAAAAATATTTTGGGCTTGTTTAACATGATGTTTATTATGACTCTTGCTGCACAACAGAAACCTTAAAGTTAAACAAAGAATGGAGTGAACCACAACATCACGAATCTAATTATATGTTTTTTGTATCCTCTATAAAGATCATTATGAATATCGTGACTGTCCTAAATGTGAGTGGAACTCTACAACTCAGTATATATTTTCGACATGGGTGTTCCAGTCTACGAAGACAGATTCGAAGCCATCTTTCTAGACATTGAGATTAGGGTCTTAAACACTTTAAATGTTTTAAAATCGCAAATCCTATATATTAAATGCCGTACGACAATCTATTCACATATCTTTTTCTGCGAACATTATCGATTAACCTAATTACAATATATCTTTGTATGAATATCTAGACATAAGCAGTACATGCTTAAATGCTTCACTGTGCACATACTTAACTTTGTAACTGTCTGCATATATTTTTGTCTGTCTTATATAAGCAAAGATAAATGAAACACATATAATATCAACAAATCTATAGTGCAAAGCGATTGTTTTATGAAGAAAATGTAACGAATAAAAAGAAACCCATCTGATTTCGAATGTTTCATGTTACCATAATGCCATAATGTTTAATAATAATAATATATAATGTTTCGCTATACTTTTCGTTGTCAGTATAAGCATTCCGATATTTTGCGATGTTTCGTATTAACTTTTCTTTAATACTGCGAAGAAAAACACGCGAAAAAAAGAAGACGCAGACATAAATGTACCGCAATTTTATACTAACAGGTTTAGAATTCCCAAGATCTCGCTATTTTCAGGTAAGAATCACATTCAGGTTAACATGAAATCTAAATGGGAACAGGCCCCAGGGCGTTCGTGGAAGGCAGACGGACGTATCCGGACGTATCCACCCGGGCGGGGGAGGAAAAGTGATAAAAAATACATATTCCAGAACGTCGTGTGCGGTTAGGTTAGATTTATATCGTGATGGCGGAATCACGAATGGGAAGAGGGAAGGGGGAAGAACGGAGAGAGGGAGGAGGAGGAGGAGAGAAAGGGATAATTCTGCGCTCTGGAAAAAAACAAACATGTTCGATTCTTTGGAAAAACGGCGTGAGACATAAAGTAGGTTGTTTGTGTTTTTCGTGGGTGATTATTATTCGCGGGGTCGCTGCCTGCCTTACTTCGATGCTCCTTAGTAGAACGGTGAACCAAATTGCAAAATATGTGACCAAAAAGGGTCTTTGGATGTTCCTTTTTTCAAAATCCTAAATCTAATGCCCTCACTCGCTGTCTGTCGCGATGAGATTTTCATTTCCCTGAAATGAAGGTCGCCAGGATTTTTCTTGAACTCGCTGCATGGTTAAAAAGAAAGAAAAAATATTCCTAAATATGATTGCAGAATTTATAACAATAAAATTTTCGGGAATACGTGTCATCAATAAAATGTAATTAAACTGACTAGATAGAGTGTGTACACGCCCAGTAGAAGTGGATCCAACCACAAAAAAAAAAAAAAAAAATCAACGAGCCGCCCAATAGTTTTAGATAGCCAGATAATAGTGAAAATAATAATGATGCTGTTTCTGATGATAAAAATAATAGTGATGGTACTAATGTTAATATTAATGATAAAAAATAACAATAATGGTGTTATTGATAATAATGATATTAAGGATAATGATAAGGAGAATTATAACAATAGTAATGATGCTAATGATGATAGTAATGATAATGTAATAATATTGATAATATTGATGATAAAAATACGTTAATGATAAGGTTAATGATGATAATAATAATTGTAATAAGAATAACGATGATAACGATAGTAGTAGCAATAGTAATAACAACTATAATAGTAATGATAATAATGATAATGATGATGATAATAGAGATAATAATGATAATAATGATGGTGATGATATCGGTGATGATGATGATGATGACAATAGACTCATTTTCTCAGAAAAAAAAAAGTAAAAAAGAAAAAAAAAAAACTAACTCAACCTCCCCCCTCCCCCCTCCTCCCCCTCAGGCGGAAGACCCGCGCCGAGATGGTTCGCATTTCCGCCGCCGTGATGGGCATCGAGTTCTGCTACGCCGCCGAAACCGCCTTCGTCTCGCCGACCCTGCTCAAGATCGGGGTCAGGCACAGGCACATGACACTCATCTGGTGCCTGAGTCCCTTCATCGGGTTCTTCCTGACGCCGATCTTGGGCTCTCTGTCGGACAACTGCCGGTCGAAGCTGGGACGCAGAAGGCCGTTCATCATTCTCCTGTCCATCGGGATCATTCTCGGTAAGTGGGTGTTGGTACTTGCTTTGTTTTGTTTTTTGTTTTGTTTGTTTTTGTTTGTTTGTTGTTTGGGGTTTGTTTTGTTTTTTTGGGGTTTGTTTTGTTTGTTTTTCTGGGTTTGTTTGTTTGTCTGGGGTTTGTTTTGTTGTTTGTTTGTTGGGGTTTGTTTTGTCTGGTGTTAGTTTTGGTATGTGGTTTTTTGTTTGTCTGGGGATTGTTCTGTTGTTGTTTGTTTTGTCTGGGGTTTGTTCTGGTGTGTTTGTTTGTTTGTCTGGGGTTTGTTGTTTTTTTCTGGGGTTTGTTTTTGTCTAGGTATGTTTTGTTTTGGGGTTGTTTTGTTGTTTGTTTGTCTGGGGTTGTTGTTGTTGTTGTTTGTCTGGGTTTGTTTTGTTTGTCTGGGGTTGTTTTGTTGTTTGTTTGTCTGGGGTTTGTTCTGTTGTTTGTTTGTCTGGGGTTTGTTCTGTTGTTGTTTGTTTGTCTGGGGTTTGTTTGTTGTCTGGGGTTTGTTTTGTTTGTCTGGGGTTGTTTTGTTTGTTCTGGGTTTGTTCTGTGTTGTTGTCTGGGGTTTTGTTGTTTGTCTGGGGTTTGTTTTGTTGTCTGGGTTTTGTTTGGGGTTTGTCTGTTTGTTGTTTGTCTGTTTGTTTGTTGTTTTGTCTGGGGTTTGTTTCTTTTTGTTGTTGTTTGTCTGGGGTGTTTTTGTTGTTGTTTGTCTGGGGTTTGTTCTGTTGTTGTTTGTCTGGGGGTGTTGTTGTTGTTCTTGTTTTGTTTGTCTGGGGTTTGTTTTGTTGTTTTGTCTGGGTTTGTTTGTTTTTTGTTGGGCCTGGGGTTTGTTTTATTGTTATTTTGTTTGCTGGAGTTTGTTTGTCTGGGCTTGTTTTTGTTTTGTTGGGGGTTTTGTTTGTTTCTGTTTGTCTGGGTTTGTTTTGTTTTTGTGCTTTCTTTGTTGTCTGGGTTTTTTGTTTGTTATATTTTTTGTTTTATATTATTATTTTCGTTATTGTTTGTATTCGTATTTTTAGATTTTTAAATAGTTCATATTAGTGTTACACTTATTATGTATGTCATCTTTGTCATCGGCCTCAAAGATGACATACATAACACTAATATCATCATCTCTCTATTCGTCATCATTATCATCATTAGCATTGTCATCATCCTCAACATCATTTCATTAATCATCATTATTATCATCAATATTGCCATTAACATTCTTAATATCATTATTCATATAGACTGGATTGTCATGCATGCCAGCGGATAGACCCTAGGAAATAACCTTTACATAAAATACTGTATTATTTCATCATGAAACCACACAAGAGGTTGGCTTTCTACACATAATTTTATGTTGGTGGATTTGTAAGCTTTTCTGAGCGCTAAAGAACGGATGTGGTGACTTAGATATGTTCTTTTCTTGAGATATTTAATTGTGCATCATCGTTATTATTTCCCTCTCTGTCTGCCTGTGTGTGTGTCTCTTTCTCTTTTTATTTCGCCTTCTTTCTCTTTATCTTTTTACTCCTTTGTCGCTCCCTTTTGTTTTGCTTTCCCTCTCTTTTTCCTTCTACTTCTCACTTTCTTTCTCTTTTTTTAATTTAACTTTTTCTCTCTTTCTCTTTTTTTTTTATTTCGCTTTCCCTCTCTTTCTCTTCTTTATTTCGCTTTCCCTCTCTTTCTCTCTTTTTTACTTCTTTCATTTCTCTCATTCTCTCTTTGTCTCTTCAAAAGTAGTTTTCCATCATTCATTTATTCTCTTCCGCTTATATCATTCCTTCAACTTTTACCACTCTATGCCTCCCCCCCTCTCTCTCTTTGTATTTTTCATTTTATTTATTTATCTTTTTAAGTACTTGTGATATCTTTCTCATCCGCAAGCCTTCTTCGTCATTTTATCTCGCTCTCCTCTGCGCGTTATTCCCCTTTTTCTATCTCCCTTCGTTCTTTCTCTCTGCGTCTCCGTCGTTTCCCAGGCCCCCTTTCCGTTTTCCTCTCTTCAACTGAGTCATAACTCTAACTCCTCTTTCTCGCCCTCCGTCCCCTCCCTCCCCCACTCATCCCCCTCCCTGTCTTCACCCCTCCTTCCCTTTTTCCCCTCCCTCCACCCCTCTTTCCCTCTCCCTCCCTCCACCCCTTTCCCACTCCCTCCCTCCCTCCGTCCACCCCTCTTTCGCTCTCCCTCCGCCCCTCTTCCCTCTTCCCCCCCTCCTCCATCCCTCTTTCCCTCTCCCTCCTCCTCTTTCCCCTCCTTCCCCTCTCCCCTTTACGTCTCCCTCATGTCTCAAGACGCTGAGTGAGTTTCCATGTCATGTTGGAAGGCAGATATTTACAAGTCGGGTATGAACCTGTGATATATATACACATTTTTCTCTCGTTCTTCTTCTGCTCGAGATATTAATGCTTATTTGTCTTTTCCGGCTGGTCTCCTTTGTCCCTCCTTCTCGTGTTTTGTTTCTCTATTCTTTTTTTCTCTTATTCTGAAATCCTCTCCCGTGGTTTCTTTCGCGAGCGCTTGAGCGAAAAGACGAAAAACATCAGGCGATCTTCTTTTTTTTTTTACATAGTGTTAGATCCCCTCTTAAAAAAATAAGCTTATCTTTTCACCACCATCGCTCTCCTTTCTCCAAATTCTCCCCCTCATTTGAATAATCCAACAAGGACAATTCAAACATCCTTTTTCTTCACTTTTTTTCCCTCCTTAACACCACGTACGGAAAGAGAGCAAAGAGAACGACGATAAAAAAGCGCGCAAAGGAAGTTTATAAGAAGGATAAAAGAACACAATCCAAGGGCGGTTCTATACCCTGCCGTGAGTGTCCGTGTTGTCGGTGTTGGGGGGGGGGGCTTGGGTAGGGGAAAGGGGGGTATGCTTGCCTACTCTAGCCGCCACTAAGGATTTATGTCCCGGAGAAGGAGGAGGAGAAGGAGGGAGAGAAAGTACGGTGCAGGAAGAGAGAGGGGGAGAAGAAAAGGAAAGGAAAAAGTAAGAGAGAGATTAAGTGTCGGATGGACAGATGCATGGTAAGAGAAGAGGATGTGTAGAATATATTCTGTCATTAGTAAGAAAACATGGGAATTAAAAAAAAAAAAAACACAAACACTCAAACAAACGGAATAACAACAACGTTATTAAGGAACAAGTAACAGATACACTAGGGCTACACTCAGGCGCCCTAACCTGAAGACATAACGATCAAAACCACAACAAGAACATCAACAGCTGCAACAAGCAATAACACCACACAACACCAACAAGAACAAAAAAATAACACCAAAACAAACAAACAAACAGCCGCAACAAACAACAATAACCCCTCAAGAAAATGGATCAATTCAATTGTTTATTTATTAAACAATTGAATTGAATTGAATTGATCCATTTTCTTGAGGGGTTACTGTTGTTTATTGTGTTTGTTGTTTTTGTTTTTTTTGTTTTTTTTTTTAAAAAAAAAATAACAACAACACAACAAACAACAATAACTCCTCAAGAAAACGGATCAGACAAGACCAACAAAAACAAAAAATATAACAACACCAAACCAAACCAACCAAACAAACAACAAACAAACAGCAATACCCCCTCAAGAAACCGGATCGCACAGGAAAGCACAAACCGAAGCGAAGAGGCAACATGGCGGCGCGTCTCGGAGCACAGCCACGCGTAAAGAGATTGCGTTTCGACTGACCGATACTCACACTCGACCGGAGGCTGACTGGTGCGAGGAAGAGCTGCACTTCCGCCCTCGCTGCGTCTTTGGGAATATCGGTGCTTTCTTTATTTTTCAACGGTTGAGAAGGAGATTTGTTTTTGTTCTTTGTTTTGGAGTTGAAGGCTCTGTTTGTAGGTTGTTGCGGTAGTTTTTTTTTTTTTTTTTTTTTTTTTTGGCGGGAAAGGGTAAGGGGATTTGAAATTTGTTTTTTCTGGTGTTGAAAGTCCCGGATTCGAAGGTTGTTGCATAGCTGTTCTCGTCGTCGTCCTCCTCTACCTACTTGTCTTCAACTTTCTTATCATTCTTCTCTACTCCTTCATCCTCATCACCATCTCCAACATCATCATCACCATCACCATTATATCATCATTAAACCATAAAGAACTGCAAAACAGCAGCAGTCGCAATAGAAACCATCAAAACAATATTTATACCAATAACAATAATGGCGAAAATGATTCATACCAATAATAATGGAAAAAGATAAAGAAAAACAACAATAAACAAAAATGAAAGAGATAGAAGAAAAGAGACAAAGCAAAAGGCTACCACCATCTGAACTTCGAAAAGAATTGCATTTATTTGTATTGTATCCAGATGAGTGTGTTTGCTTGTATGCACACATATATTATCATCATTGTATTATAAACATTACTAAAACTACAACCATTACTATGACCATTACCTTAAATAACTGCCCTGCCCCTCGTAGGTCTGATCCTGGTGCCCAACGGAAAGCTCATTGGCATAACCATGGGAGACGACTGGGCACCCACCCCCGCGCCCACCTCGTCCTCCCTCTCTGAAGAACAGGTGAGTCAAGGTCCTTATGGCGAGGAAGATACAGGTGTGAATAAGGGGTAATTATGGGGAAAAGGAATGATGAATATCTTCTTTTTTTTTTTTTAGGTTTCTCTCAGGGTTGGCTGATGGGGATTTGTTTTGTGAAAATGATAAGTTATTGGTTTTGAATATGAAAGTGTTGACATATTTTTGGAGTCATCTTTTTTTTCTTGAGAATCAATCTTTATCTTCTCCATCAATATTCCCGACAACCGTTACAAATACCTCACCAATCAAATCATCAATTGCCAAAGCAAGCTATGAAAACAAGACAAAAAAAAAAAAAAAAAAAAAAAAAAATCACGCTAATTATAAAAATCACCATTAAACAAAGGACTCAAAAAATAGGATGACGAACAAAACTCAAAGAAATTACATTTACTCGAACTATTCAATCACCATAACAACCTCATTATAACAAACGACCCAATTTCTACCACGCTTTTCAAATCAACGTTTTAACGGTTTTTCTCCTCTCAGGTTAGCGAACTGATATCAGCCACGGAACCAGGATTTCTTAACGCCTCCACTATCACCACAGTCGTCAACTCCTTGGATAACCCTGAGAATATAACCCTTGCGGATGACGGTATGTAGAGCTTGAACAGTAGAGTAAGTGAACAGTACTGAACATGGTGAACAGTAGATAGATAATAGGTGTGCAGGAGAAATATGAAATACGGTGATAAAGAAAGACTCTATGTGTTCGAGTAAGTCAAGGAAACACTAAACCTAGACGTTTTAACTGAGACTAGAAGAAAAAAAAAAAAGAAAACAAAGTGTTTGTCGTGAGAGGCAATTCATTTTGTGCATAAAATTATTGAAAACGAAATAGTTCGAATCTCCCTTTGTATATATCTTTAAATCAGTAATTATAAACGCTCTTTACTTTTAGTGATTTTTTTTTAAAGCATTGCTTGTAATGCATTATATTTTATTAAGCTGTATATATGAATAAGCTAGTTACAAGAATTATTACCGAAGTAAGTTCATTACAGAAAAAATCTTTGCCGTTTGCTGACCCTCGCTAGAAAATTC
>NW_020871810.1:83676-86176 GCF_003789085.1 Penaeus vannamei
TGAAATAACCACATACCTCTATGAACACTTACACGCACGGTTAATAGTACACATATATACAAAATAGTACATTTAGTACACATATACAAAATCGTATACGCATACACTAACTCAAGGATTTAAACTCCATTCATTTTCGTTCAAGATCACAATTGAAAGTTAAATAGGTATAGTATATCTAATTCTGTTTTATAAATGCATTTTTATACACCTAGAGGCATGAAGTATAGTTGTGGGGTATTCATAAACATCGAGACGACTTAACCATTCACATAAAATATATATAATTATAACAGTAGTGATAACTCAATTTCTAACGGACAATTTAAGTATAAACAAAAAGTAGATTAGCAAAGTGAAATTATTTTATGACAATAAAGAGAGAAATATGCCAAATTCTGGGGCCTTGCAGTATTATAGGTTAAAGACAAACAAACAAACAAACAATTTTCTATGTAGTTTGGATATCAACATGATCACATATAATATTGCTCATATATTGTCAATACCATGATGATCACATCTTATCATTAGTATTATTCTGCAATATAACCATTATTTCTGGTGTCTTGCTGTTACACATAATATCGCTATTATCATCGTAATTTTTTATTTCATTGTCATATTCTGACATTTTCGGCACTAATAATATTTCTTTACCATATCACATTATGATCACTGATTCGTTATTATTTTTGTCACATTATATCATGCTATTATTAGTGTCATTATTATTGCATTGTTATCATCGCTTTACCTTGATTATCCTCATATTATCAAATCATCTGTGCTATATTGTTACCATTTCTGTCATATTGTTATAATATTACCCTCATACTGTCTTCATATCATTGCAATATCATCCCAGTATCATATTATCATCATTATTATCCTATTTTCCCTTGATTTCCACGCTCTTCCATTACCATTGCCATTCCCACGCCACTGCTATTACCATTACTATTCCCACTCCATTGTCATTACCATTACCACGCCATTCTCATTACCATCCCTTTCATCATTGCCATTACCATCACCATTACCATTATCACCCCATTACCATAACCATTACCAACCATTACCATCCATACCACCATAACCATTACCATAACCATTGCCATAACCATAACCATTATCATTACCATAACCATTACGATAACCATTATCATTATCCCATACCATACCATAACCATTACCATTACCATTACCACCATTACCATATTACCACCAGCCATAACCACACCACACCACTTTCCCGGACAGCAAAACGGCCACGGCGCAGAGCCAGCGGCGGAGGGCCAGGAGCACGCGGGCCCCGAGGGCGAGAGCCAGGGCTACCAGCAGGACAAGCAGGGCGAGGCGGGCTACGACCAGGAGACGTCCTTCAACCAGCAGGTGAGTCCTACTTGGTGGGGGGTTCGAGGTGGCGGTGTTGTCTTTTGGGGTTCTTTTACTATACGCGCACATGCACTCGTAGGTACACGCACACGCACACGCACACGCACACGCACACGAACACGCACACGACACGCACACGCACACGCACACGCACACGCACACACACAACACGCAACACGCACCACGCACACGCACACGCACACGCACACACACACCACACACACAAACACACACACACACACACACACGCACACACACGCACACGCACACGCACACCACACGCACACACACACACACAC
Source organism: Penaeus vannamei (assembly GCF_003789085.1). Lineage (NCBI taxonomy): Eukaryota > Metazoa > Arthropoda > Malacostraca > Decapoda > Penaeidae > Penaeus > Penaeus vannamei. Next base: position 85,374 of record NW_020871810.1, read on the forward strand.
ACACACACACACACACACACACACACACACACACACACACACACACACACACACACACACACACACACACACACACACGTACAAGCATACGCACGCGCACACGTAAATGCACACAAACACGCATACGTACACACATACGCACACGGACACGTTTTCGTAGATGCTTAACCACACGCATATGGACACGCACGCATGGACGGTCACATGTCCTCTTAATATTTTTGTTCTTATTTTCTTTCTATTTCTTATCACATTGACCTTTTTCGTATTTCTTTTTCTTTTCGTTTGACAAAATAATAATAATAATAATAAACAAATAAATAAAAAAGGAAAAAAGCTTAATGCAAGTACCTGGTTGATAGACAGTGTCACCTTCAGCTTTGCCGTTGCAGTATCACTCGAAAATACATAACATTTGTAACCTTCTGAATGCATGTCCCAGGAACCCAGCGCAGTGGTGAAGGAGGGCGAGCAAGTGCCTGACGGAGGCGAAGAGGCAGCGGTCCCTGGGGCTACACTAAGGCAGTACCTCCTCTCCATCGTGTACATGCCTAAGGTAAGTACTAATTTTTATGTACTCTAACTTGGCGAATTCTACATAGCTTAAAACAGGAATTTACATAAGTGAATTACATACATGATGAATATATTTTATATTGATGCAGTATATAACTGATAAATTGGATCCTATATTGGTGTAGCAGTGTGTAATTTGTGCATATTAAATAGGGTTCTATATCTGTGCAACAGTATCCTACATGATAAATAGGATGGCAATTTGGTATCTATATCAATAAAATACA
>NW_020871810.1:96176-106176 GCF_003789085.1 Penaeus vannamei
CGTAAAAACTAATACTATCACCCTAAACAATAACTGTTGAGCTCAAAAATAAAAAAAACATTTTCAGAATAACTCTTCTTAGTCCTATGAACGCAAAGGTCAGCAAATAAGGCTTATCGAAAGGAAGGTGTATCCCCTCGACGTGGGACCTTTACAATACACGCGAATGAGTAGGACTGACCTTTGTAATGTGTGAAGTCGTGTCTGGGTTGTCGTACCTTTGTCGTTCTGGGTTGGTTAGATTTCGTCTCCCAAGCCTCCATGGAGACTCTTGTGTATACTGGTCGCCGAGGCGCCTTCAGAATGCATGTTGTCTGTAGCAAATGTCCGGAATAAAATTGTTAATTGTTCTCTTTGTGTCTGAATAACCTTGATATATATTTCTCTAGTTGTATATCATATATGGATATATATATATATATATATATATTATATATAGTATATGTATGTATGTATGTATGTATTATGTATATACAAGCATACATATATTTATCATCAGCGTGCAGAGAGATCTGTTAATATCCTGGGCCAATTCCTCGATTGTATGCTCCAAAGACTCAAGTTTAAGGCTTAGTACTGAAAAAAAATATTTATGAGAATGGGAGATATTTTGAATATATAAACACAGTTGAAACATGTAATAATCACTGGATTCAATGTAATATGAATGTCAATACCACCGATTTTATATTCCTCTTTTATTGGATGCCGCCCTCCCCTTCCTACACACCACTGGATGTCCTATATATGAAGTGTATGTGTAGTGAGAGAAGAGAGAGACAGAAAGAAAGAAATTATTACACTACATCATCTCACGTCAATATCACAAAAGAAACCCGCAGCGCAACAGAACGCCCGCCAGATAACACACACAAGTAAGTAAGACGACGGCGAGGCTAAGAGTAGACCAACGCAAGCGCACAGGAGCGACGATGACGGGGAGCTGAGGCGCAGAAGGATGATACCGGGAACAGGAACATATATGAGAAGGAGATCATCCTTACGCTGCCCCATGCATACACTAACATATAACTCCTGGAGAATAGATATAGAGACATGAAATCACACTATCCAGATAAAGAAGTAGTAATTAAACATAGAGATAAAGGGAGTAACAAAATTCAAAGAAGCTAAATTTAACATAATTACACATAACTAGTATACAATAGATGAAGATAAAAGAGTGTTGATTCCTAAATAACCTGACTCACACTAAGATATAAAAAATATGTCGTACACTAAAAATTTACGAGGGCTGGATATATAATAGAATCTAAGGCAGAAGATTATAAGTAGAACATAGGATAAAAGTTAAATAGAGAGATCTATCGTCCTGGAGCTGAGAGAGTCAATTCAATTGAAAGATCGTTTCTCGTTGAATAGCTGTGGTTGTCACTTGTCAATTCTGTTGTTAATCTTCTTCAGATCAGGCAGCCTCAAAGGGCCTACACTCTCGTTATCGCAGCCTCTCGACACACGCTTGCTTATGAACACAGAAAGAAAGAAAAAAATGCAGGAGAGTGAGAGAAAAGTATAAGAAGGCGAGTGTCAAACAGCAAGATGAAGATAAGTCATGGAGAGCAGAAACACGTAGAAACGACGAGAGAGAGATAGGACCGAGGAGAGAGAGAGAGAGAGGACAGAGAGGATATGGAGAGAGAGAGAGAACGAAAGAGAGAGAAGAGAATGAGGAGAAGACGAGATGAGGAGAACGACGCAGTGCACGGGTAGGCAGAGGGGGGTATCGCACTGAGGGAGGGGGGTATAGGGAGTAGTGGGCAAAGGGATGAGGAAAAGATCAGGTGGAATGTCGCGAGTGGGTCGTGGGTCTCCATCCGTGGACATTTTCTTCCCCATTCGCTGATGGCGGATGTCGGGCTTCCCTGCGCCTGGCGCGTTGGCGAGACGTCCTTGGTTCGGTTACGTGGTCGCAAAACTAGACGCGCGGGGCAGGTTCAACGGGGTAAGACAGATGGCCGGGAAATTGTTCGGGGATAGGCCAGTTTTCGGAATTTTATCAAGATTGTAGGAGTGGGTGATTTTGGACGCAATCACTAGAGGAGCCGGTAGCAGCCAGTCACGCGACGATGCCGACTGTGGAGGAACTTAGATGAGATACTGTAGGCTATGACAGAAAGCGAGAGAGAGGAGCAGCAGACAGAGTGCTGTGGTTCGTTGTGGGTTTTAAAGTGTCGTTATCATGGCACATACATAATGTATGTGTTTGTGTTTTGTATATGTCATTATTTGGGATTATTAAAAAGTGAAAGTAGCAAATGATGCGTGTGTGTCAGAGAAGAGAAATATCGCTGTGTGTGGGTCATCAAGTTCGGTGTGTGTGATGTGTGTGTGTTTGTCGTGTGGAGGAATGATGGGTGTATTGGTTAGCGTTTTTTGTTCTCTTTAGTGTGTGTGTGGTTAGTAGTGTGTTTTATTGTAGTTTAGTATTAATTTATATTCATTTATTTTCACTTATTATTTATTATTATCAATTTTATTTTTATTATTACATTATAACATTTCAGCTACCTTGGAAACACGTACACTTAGTGGTAAGTCACTAATATATTCTTTATATATCGTTTTTATTGTATATACCTATCACAACCCAATATCAGTACATTTTCATATCATGGGTCTAAATCCAGCGACCCACAGTGAACACACATGCATATCACACTGGCCAACGCCTCACCACCACACACCAACAATGGTATATCTGCACACCAATCACACACATCTGCACGATATATGAACCTGTCTCAGTTATTATATTATATATATATTTTGAAATAATATTAGGCTTATCGTAATTATCACCACACTTGGATAATATATATATCTACTATAACTAAATGATAATATCATATAGTATAATATGTGATGTGTTGGTGGTTGTGGGTGTGGTGGGGTGTGGGTGTGTGTGTGTGTTGTGTGTGTGTGCTGTGTGTGTGCGTATAAACATATACTATATACGCACAACAACTTATACACATAATATAAACAGCCACTAACACAACATACAGCACACACCAACACACACACACACACACACACACACACACACACACCACACACAACACACACAACCAACCACACCACACACACACACACACCACACAACACACACACACATATAATATAATATTATATATATTTATATATGAATAGGTATATATGTACGAACTGCACACAGACACCACACACGCCCCATACGTATTTTAGTTAACACTATATACCTACTTTTTTATAGTTTTTTAATTTTTTTTTATTATTAAATTATTATAGAATTTTTTTTTATGGAGGGGGGTAGAGGGGGTAGTTATATTTATGAAAGTAGATAAGTAAAAATGACGACACACCATCTAGTTATCATTCTGGTATATTTTATTACACACAACACGGCACCATACACACCGCACACGGAGCACGGAAAGTTGTTATGTCCACACACGACCATCACACACACACACACACACAGCAACCACAGCACGACGAGCACCTGTTCTGGATTGTTAATTGTTACGGGCTCGAGTTTATAATACGGGCACACACACATATATAATATTATATGGTACTATATACTACGGGTATGTTTTTATCTGTAGGGAGGCATAGTATTAAAGTAATTGTATGTTTTCTATATATATAATATAAGTGTATTATGACATGTATGGTAAATATATATATTACTATATGACTCATTATATATTTATATATTATATCACATTATTATGTAGGAAGTGACATAACCGTTATATATACTCGGTACATATAGAACATCCACTAAACACACAAAGCATGTAGAGAATAAACACATATATACACTCCATATAACCATCTATGTGATTGAACTGTTGTGTTTGGTTGCGAATTGTAGTCAATCACTGCTCGTACATCTACCTCCGCACAGTAGGGATATAAGAAATAATTTACATAGATTTGTGACTGGTATTAGGGATTATTAAGGTTATTAGATAGATTGAGTGGACTGAGAGATCGAATGAGCAGGGAGTCACAGTGCATTTAAAGGAACACAAGAAAAACAAAATACTCAACAGAAACATTCGATAGCTGCGGCCGGAGAAATACGCACGACGGGAAGACAGGGTCACGGATAATTCAGGACCCCAGATGTAAAAACACGTTTCCGAAGCCTGCCGCTGAAGCTATCATTCCGTTCCAGCACCACCCTGCACGCGCTAAAATCTACAGGACTAGCAGCCATTGCGGCACACGGGAGAGAGGGGACGGCGGGGGGAGGGAGGGATGGAGGGAGGGACCCAGAGGCAAGTATAAAGGCTAGAAAGGACACATCTCTAAGGGAGAAAGGCGCGTGAGTAATGGCGTGGGAGGGAGTGGGAGGCGGGAGTTAAAAGTTCAGGTTAGGAAGAACGTGTGTCTTACGTACACAGGGAGACGGTTTATTGCCTCTCGCTGACACGTGTGGCTGGCCGTTGTTTGGCCTGCTGCTTCGCTGGGGATTTTATGCCACGTGCAGTTTATATATAATACATATATATATATAATATATATAATAATATATATATTAGTATGATGTGTGTGTGTGTGGTGTGTGTGTGTGTGTGTGTGTGTGTGTGTGTACATATACATATCACACATGAATCATACTCTAATCCATATATCTATATCTATATACATATTATACACATGTGTGTTGTGTTGTGTGTGTGGTGCGTGATGTGTGATGTGTGTTGCGTTGGTGTGTGTTTGTGGTGTGTAGTGTGTGTGTGTGTGTGTTGTGATGTGTGTGTTGTGTGCTATATTTTTATATATATACATATACATACATACACACACACAACACACACAACACACACAACACACACACACACACACACACACACACACACACACATATAAATGATATAATATATATATATAGTATATATATATCTAATATGTGTGTAAATATTCATTTATTACTACGCAAATTTCTGTATATATCTATATATACGCATGCATGTCTCTGTTGTATACTATTTTTAAATGTATTTATATGTATGGTTGTTTATACATACATACATACATACAATATATATATATATATAATAATATATACATGTTTATATATATAATATATATATAATATATATAAACATATATATGTGTGTGTGTGTGTGTGTGTGTGTGTGTGTGTGTGTGTGTGTGTGTGTGTGGTGTGTGGTGTGTGTGTGTGTGTGTGTGTGTGCGTGTGTGTGTTGTGTGTGTATAAACATACATCTATACCTATCTATCTATCTATACTATCTATATATAGTATGTATACATTAAGCTATATTATAGATGTGTAACAGTTCTTTCCTACCAGTAAAACGATAAGAGTGACCGTTCCGAATGAAGCATTCCGAAATATTTCTACTAATTTCACCGAGACAAAGCGAGTGACATCTCAAAAAAAAAAAGAAAAAAAAAACAGAACCTCACAAAAACATGTTTCATTTGTCCCAGCTGCGTGGGGGCGGAGCCTTTACAATGGTAGGAATGACTAGTTTGTCCAGCACTATTCTGGGTCGAGGCGAGAGAACCTTCCTGTGAAAATGACGTCATCGATGACATCATCCTCAACCGCTCTCCGTGCGGTGTTGCTATTTAGCGATCCCGTAATTTTGCGTTCGGCAACTTTTGATGTTATAGGTTTTCTGAGTACCAACACAGCATAAAAATACGTCACATATGAATACTTACATATCTGCCCCTTCTACGAGAAAGAAAAAATATTACACCTGAACGTACACCTTTCCCCTAAGGCGATTTTCTTCGTTTTCTGTGTATAGATCGTCCAGGGTTTCCTCATGCAGCGATTCTGAGTAACAGGTCAAAAATTCCGGCGCCGGGGTTTATACAGGCACCTCCCCCATTCTCCTGTCAGTCTGCGCAGGTTCGTTGAGTGGGATTCACGGTCCATAAGGTGGTTTCGGATTGCTTGTGTTTCTCGAGTTCCTGTTTCAAGATGCCGGTCCCAACGCCGTTCGCAAATGGAGTCCAGGTAAATGTTTTTTTTTTCATACATACATTCATACAAATATTTTTATACATACATCAATGAATAAATATGTATATATATGTAAATATGTACATATGCGTATACGTATGCATATACACACATATACACACACAAACACATAGGCCTACATACATACATATATATGTATGTGTGTGTGTATGTGTTCGTTTATGTATGTACTTATCTATTCATCTATTTATTTAACAATTTCCTTACACATTATCTTCAATATTTTTTTTATACTTGAATATGTGACTTAAAACCATGTTATTGATTATAATTGTATATGTTGTGACGATTTTCAATTCATTCACTGAATTATACTGTAAAACTGATGCACAATAGAAAGCATTGTAGTGTTAATTGCGCATATTATGATGATTGCGTACAGTTGCTTAAAAATAGAAGAAAAAATGTGAATGTGTTTAAGTATAGCTATGCTTACATATGTGCGTTCCTGTGTATCAGAATCTAAATGCTTTCTCTGCGTGCTGGTGTGTTTATATTTGAACCTATACTTGAGTCTATGTTGAAATATGCCTGCACAGTCGGTATTATATCTTTATCTATTTAGATCACAATATATATTGAAAATAATAGATTTACCATCAGTGATAACTATGAAAATGAAAGTCGCAGAAACAAACTCAACGCCACTTCCTTCCCCTTGCAATGTATCTTTAAATAGCCAAGTGACAATATGTTCCAACTATTACGTGGTAGTTAAATTTAGTATAGTTTGCCCTCACACTCATTTTCTGTGTATCCCTTCTCAGCTGATGACTCAAACGTTTTTTCCGAACAAATATATTCATTTTTGCCTGTTTTACTCTCACATTTTCCCACAAACATTCATCATATTCTGCCAAAACACACAACCAAACACAGATTTCTTGTTACCTGGATCAGATGTCATGAAGCATGGGGTAAGACAACAGTTAACAGCGTCTTAAGTTATCGCGTGTCACAATAAGTGGGAAAAAAGGCTTAGCAGCGGGCACGAAATTCTGAGAACGAAGACTGTGTAAGAATCTCAGGTATTTACGAGGGGGAAGGAAACGCAACGCCATTTGCTATCCTGCAACAATGAACAGGTTTCGAAAACTTCCGGAAGTGGCGTTTGGTGAACTTCGCTGATCATTAGATTGTAGTATGATTATCTTTTCTTCTTCGTCTCGTTATCTCTTTCTTTGAACCCCAGTGTCTTTGTCTTTGTCAGGGTGTTTGTCTCTCTTTCTCTCTCTCTCTCTCTCTCTCTCTCTCTCTCTCTCTCTCTCTCTCTCTCTCTCTCTCTCTCTCTTCTCTCTCTCTCTTCTCTCTCTCTCTCTCCTCTCTTCACTCTCGCTTTCTCCATGTTGCGTCTCTGTCAGTCTGTCTGTCTGTCTTTGTCTCTGTCTCTGTCTCTGTCTCTGTCTCTGTCTCTGTCTCTGTCTACTGTCTGTCTGTCTGTCTGTCTGTTTCTGTCTCTGTCTCTCTCTCTCTCTCTCTCTCTCTCTCTCTCTCTCTCTCTCTCTCCTCTCTCTCTCTCTCTCCTCTCTCTCTTCTCTCTCCTTCTCTCTTCCTCTTTCCTCCGCTCTAGATTTCTCCTTGTTTGTGTCCCTGTGTGTATGCCTTGACAACATTAACTTGTATGAGAAGATTCAAGAACTGATCTTTTCTTCCGACCTTGTACTTTCACACTCTCTCTCTCCCTTTTATCTAGGTTTATGTGTGTGTGTCGTGTCTATGTGTTTAATATACCCACACATACATCGTAGAAGAGAAATATTAAAATATCAACATTAAAATAGATCTTAATGAACAAAATGAACAATGGCGAATCTGCTCTTACAACTAAAGTCTGAGAAGAGAGAGAAAAAGAGCCTAAAGTAGCCACTTACTTTAAGTGACACTTCCGCGTCTTATAAATGCATTCGTACACACCTAAGTGCATTTCACCGGTGCGTCACATCGCCAAGAAACCTGAAATAACTCCAGTATGTGACTGACACTGTCATATGATCACGGCGTGGGGGCGAGGAAAGAGGGTGAGGGCAGTGGCAGGGAAAGAGAGAGAGAGAGAGGGAGAGGGAGAGAGAGAGAGAGAGAGAGAAGAGAGGAGGGGGGGGGAGTGAGAGGAAGAGAGAGAGAGAGAGAGAGAGAGAGAGAGAGAGGGAGAGAGAGAGAGAGAGAGAAGAGAGAGGGGGGAGAAAGAGAGAGAAGAGACAGAGAGAGAGAGAGAGAGAGAGAGAGAAGAGAAGAAAGAGAGGGAAAGGCGTTGTGGAAAAGAGGAGGGGAAGAAGAAGGGCAGAGGTTGGAGAGGTTGCGGTCAAAGGAGGGTCGGATAGGGTGGGGAGAAGGTTAGAGTTGTTGGAGAAGGGGAGGGCCAAGGCAGACTGAGGAAGGGGAAGACAGGAGGGTCGGAGAGTTGCGGGAGAAGGAGTACAAGGTTGGAGGAATTGTGGAAGAGGAAGGAGAGAGTGGAGGGTGGTGGAGAGATGGCGGTGGAGAGGCTGTGGAAGGGGAAAGGCTACAAGGATGGGGAAACTTGAAGGTGAAGGCAGGATGGAAGGGGGAAGAATATGAAGGGATTGACTATGGGTTAAAGAAGGGAACTCGAAAGGAAGAAGGTTTGAAAGAGGATAGAAAAGCGACGGTGGAAAAAGAATGGAACGAGGGAAAGGGAGAATAAAAGAAGTTACATCAACAGGAACTAAGAAGAGAACAATAGTGAAAAGGCTATGGAAGGAGAAGAGAGGGAGACTCGAGAGATAGCGGAAGGGACAGGGGGGGGCGGGGGGGCGGGAGAAAGAGGGCATAGCATGTGCCTCGCTGACACCCCCTGTTAAGCAAACGGTCATTACATCCTTAGCAAACAAGTAAGCGCCGCGGTGGCCACATGTGCAAGCCTCGTGTGCATGAATTTTGATCTGCAAGAAAGACGATCTCCCTTTTCCTCCCCCCTCTCTCTCCCCTCCCCCCTACCTCTCTCCGCATCATACTCGTGCTCGGATGAAGATATTGTGCTAATGTGATCCTCGTGTGACAGCTTTTGTATTGTTATTTTTTTTTCCTCCTCTTCTTCTCCCCTCTTTCTTCTTAGTTTCTTGTGTCTGTTTTTTTCTATCTCTTCTAAAGTGTTGAACTTGGGGGGTTCTTGTTTCCTAATGGTTGTAATCAGTAAATCTTTCTTTCTCTGTCTCTGTCTGTCTATTCTTCTCTCTCTCTCTTTCTCCTCCCTCCCTCTCTCTCTCTCTTCTCTCTCCTTCCTCTCCTCTCTCTCTCTTCCCTTCCCCTCTCTCCCCTCCCTCCTTCTCCTCTCTCTCTCTCCCTCCCTCTCTCCTCCTCCCTCCCTCACCCCCTATCCCTTCTTCCCTGCTCCCCCTCCCTCCCCCTCTCATTCACACAAAATACACTCACATACCAGACACACGCACACCACCTCAAGCACACAAAAACCAAAACCCATGTACTGACGTGTGCAACCGTACAAATCACTCCACCCATTTGTCAAACTCGGCCACCACGAGTCGCAGTATCTGAGCTCCTTGACTCCTTATCAGTAGCATGGAGTAGAAGTCCTCATAGGCACTCCCTTGTGTCACTCTTTAGCATCTCCACACTGGGAGATAATTCGTTACAACAGCTTTGGGAGATAAGTTAATGTGTAGCGGGGTCCCCTTGATGGATTGGAGAAAGAGAGAGAGAAGTAGAAAGAGGGAGAGGGAAGTAGAGGGAGAGGGGGATGTAGAGAGAGAGGGAAAGAAGTAGAGAGAAAAACAAGAGAGAGAGAGAGAGAGAGAGAGAGAGAGAGAGAGAGAGAGAGAGAGAGAGAGAGAGAGAGAGAGAGAGAGAGAGAGAGAGAGAGAGAGAGAGAGATAAGGAGAGAAAGAGAGACTGATTGACGGACTGACTGAAAAGTTTATTCACAGATCAGTTCGCATGCTCTGCAAAAACAAGGAAAAATGTTTGAAGATCTACCAAAGCTGGCAC
>NW_020871810.1:111176-126176 GCF_003789085.1 Penaeus vannamei
GAGAGAGAGAGAGAGAGAGAGAGAGAGAGAGAGAGAGAGAGAGAGAGAGAGAGAGAGAGAGAGAGAGAGAGAGAGAGAGAGAGGAGAAAGAGGAAGAGAGAGAGCGCCAGAAAGAATAAAAGTGAGGAATAGAAAGAGAGAGGTGACCCTAGAACACGCGTTGGGACATTGCCAAAGGGGAGAGGGGAGGGAGGAGGGAGGGAGGTTGAGATAGAGTAGGAGAGACACTCTTTATATGACTCTGAACATCTGTCGGACTCCTACCAAGACGCAGTGGAAAGCAGGTGTAGACCATCCCCCCTCACCCCCCCCCCCAAAGCTTAATGGACGTGCAAATCTCAGGTTCGTCTGGCGTTTAATAGATCGATGCGGTGCTGACGAGGGAGGAGGACCTCGAACTAATGGCATAATGAGAATTGGCTTTCATAACAGTAATGGCGGCGATCCAGTGAGGAGTGCTAATGGCGAGGGTCTGGTACAGAAGCTGGTGTTTAGTTAATGGTTGTCTGTAGTGGACGCGTCTGCCGTTGTTGGTTCGTTATTGGCGTCGTTGTATTCAAGTCGTCCGTCAGATGGTTTATTCATCCTGTTACTCTCTCTGGTCTTGAAAGTTAAAAATGCGGCTGCAGTTATTTTCTTCCTTATTTTCCTTCTCAGGACTTCATTTTTATCATACGCGATAGATATAATTATACATGGATTATGCCTAGCAAACCATTTAACCTCTTTCCCTCAAGCAGAGACTCTCAGAAGTCCATAGTTAGATGCAGACGAGGACTATTCTCATATGAAAGAAGTGTCCCTCCTGCCAACGCAAACATTCGTATTTACAAATGAGGTTCACAAAATATCTCGCCGGGCAGAGAACTGAATCCACATCTGTCAGTCAAAACACTCGGACATTTGTTTAGTCAGAATGTAAATACGAAGGTCATTGTGGGGAAGTGAATGACCAAAGAAGGATGGCGTCGACGCAAGGGGCCGCCAGGCAGGTACTACTGCTAGGGACTCCTGAATATTTCAAAGGACGAGCTGATGAGCCGCACGCAACCCAAACACAAATACACACACATGCACATACGCCACACACACACACACATGCACATAAACCACACACACACACACACACACACTACGACACACACACATGCACATAAACCACACACACACACACACACACAACACACACACACACACACACACACACACACACATACACACCACACACATGCACACACACACACACACATGCACACACACACACAGGGGCCACACACAAGGGATCCTGCATGTTCAAAGAGAGAGGTAGAGGGAAAGCGAAGAGCCACATCCACATGCGCGCAGGATTCCGGCGTTCGCGCGAGACTCGAGCACATACCCTCCCGTGCATTTATTGCCCCTGCATACCCCGCTGCACATATGTCTCGTTCTCCGTCTGTGTACAGCCTCTCGTAAACACCCGCGTTTAAAGCCCCACCCTCGGGCGTTTTTCAAGGCCTTCAAAGCGTGGCAACACTCAAACAAACGAGTGCTTATATACACAGCCGGCACGAAGGCGACAGGTAAAGAGAACACGCAACGCCATCGAAGAACACACAGGCCCCGGTCACATGATTTATACTACCGGTTGTGAGGAACATATGGTCTTTTCCATATTCAGTTATTTATCTTTACCCAAATTTGTCGGAGGCCTCGATGTTTTGTTTTCATTTTAGGGAGTTGAAAAGGCACTTTTACCTTAATGTATGTTGTTGTTGAATGATTTACGGGGGAAAGGTGTGGCAACTATTTGTCGGGAGGTAAAAGGCATATATTTTTGAAGTAATTGGTATATATTTCATAGCCGTAGAATGTTTTTTGGTCATGCGAAGGCACAAACGAAGAAGAAAAGCGAAAAGAAACAAAGGAATTAGGCCTCTGTGCTATTTCCACGAGGTAATTACAATATGCTACTGACATTGCCCGGATGACTCACCCCCCCCTCTCCCTCCGCCTGAAACACGCACGCCAGGGTTGCCGACCGACGCGACAACACGCCACATCGCTATAAACAAAGCGTTATCAAGATCTAATGAATATGAGAACGATTCAACGCCAGTAATCACTAAATGGTAATTTCTCTCGCCTCCCCCCCCCCCCCCCCCAAGCCCTGCCTCCGCGAACGTGGCCTTCTGCGGGGTTCTCGCCTGACACCACGTTACACTTCATGCACTGGCCCTCTGATTTACGGGTCAACCCAGGAAGCTTCTCGTTGAGGCTGTCCCTGGCCAGTCTGTGATTGCTGGGGGGGGGGGTGAGGGGGCGAGAGATTTCACAAATATACTCCCAAAGACCCACGGCCGTGCAGGTGCCTCGCAGAATGTGCTGTGCTTTTACTTTATTTTTTTTTTCTTGGATGGTAGAATGACAAGGGATCCTGACTCCATTACAGCTTGGAATTTGATTAATATGATGAGCAGCTGTTAGTGTCATATACATAGACGAGATGCTAACGGCAACCGCATACGTATCTCTTCAGGATGATGTCAGGGATATGTACAACTAAAAAAAAAAAAAAAAAAAAAAAAAAAACAATGTGCAAAACCGTAAAGACGATCAAGTACACAACGTGGCTATAAAGTGCACTACATGAATGCCAACTGCACATCATATCCAGAGTAACAAACACCATGAACTGACATACACCTGGTGATGTCACACGTAAGGAGGTGTTGTTGCCGACCCCCCCCCCCCCCTCTTGCGTGGAGAGTGCTGATAGTAACGTGAGCAAGCTGTTATCGAAGCGGCCTCAGAGGTCAGCATAGGTCAGCGCGGGATATTAGAAGTCAATTATTTTTATGGGGGTTCATGATGCGTAAGAGATCCAGTGTCGGTCTGGCGAAGGATTGGATCCTAATCGGGGAGGTGTCGGGGCTGTGATTGTAAATAACTATGTTTATTGTTTGCTCTTTGGCCCGCGTGTCGAAAATGATTTAATGGAGGGCAATAAACGGCCAAGGGATGCGCTCATGACTCTATTTTACGAAGTGACAAAGAAGCCGATGGAGGAAGGAAAATGACGTCTGTTTTATGTTAATTGGATTATAAAGAAAGAGATACAGAATAAGTAGCATTAATTATATGTTGAATAAACATAAAAGATGAGGGATATTGGTTATATGTGAAATACTCACTGTGTTTCAGACATGCAGACCAATTTATATTTCGGCGACAGATTATTCCTGTGAAGTTGACAAAGATTCCGATTTTACTGAAATCTGACCAGAATGAAGTCACTCACAGATATCAAATTTGCTGAAATCTGACCAGAATGAAGTCACAGATCTCAATTTTACTAAAATCTGACCAGAATGAAGTCACACAGATCTCAATTTTACTGAAATCTGACCAGAATGAAGTCACTCACAGATATCAAATTTCCTGAAATCTGACCAGAATGAAGTCACACAGATCTCAAATTTTATTGAAATCTGAGCAGAATGAAGTAAAAAATCTCGGGTTTTACTGAAGACCCAAAATAAGCGAAAGGGGAACAGACGTTGGGGAGGGGGAGGGGGGGAGGGTTGTCCCTTCAGTGCCAAGCGAAGGGATTTTCCTTAAGGTCTCTCTCGAGGTCATCCTATCAGCGATGACGTGATGCTGCAGAGAGAAAGCCCCGATTCTGCATTCTCGCCTCACTTGACATGACGACATGACTCTCATTTTGATGTCATTTGTGTCATGCGATTGGATCCTCAGTGATGTCCGATTTGGGGAGGGGGAGCGGGGGAGGGGGGGTTGTAAAATTATTTTCTTTTTCTCTTATTATCTGCGTTTATGAGAAGGGCAATGTGTAAAAGAGAAGGAAAAGATAATGTGAAATAGGGAAGTTATAAATGAATATTTAGAGAAAGGCTTGATTAAAAAGTACATAGATATCTAAATAAATGAGATACTCAAAAACCGTGAAATGCAAAAGTTATAAAAATATATAAAAAACTATTAAAAAGAGATATATAGATAAATAAAATGTTAAAAAAGGGAAAGTATAAGTGACAATAATGGTAGTGGGAAGGTCAGAGGGGAAAGGAGGAGAGGGGAGGAGGAGAGGAGAGAGGAGGAGAGGAGGAGAAGGAGGAGGGAGAGAGAAGGGAAGGAGGGAGGAGACGGGAGGAAGGAGAGAAGGAAGAAGGAGGAGAAGTAAGAGAAAGGAGGGGGTAGGAGAAAGGAGAAAGGGAGAAGAAGAGAAGAAGGAGAAGGAGAGAAGAGATACAGAGAGGAGACGGGCGGGGCAGAAGGGAAGGGGGGGGGGGAGGGAGGGTGCGTAGAGGCATGTAGGTATGTAAGCGACAGACTTAGCCTCTCGAACGACACACCTGCACTCGTCTTGCAGGTGTTCGGACCAGCGCACACGGTTTCGAAATTTGACATTACTATGTAGAGGTGAAGAAAAAAGGCGTTCGTGACAGTAGAATGATATCTATCTATCTATCTACACACACACACACACACACACACACACACCACACACACACACACACACAGCACACACACACACCACACACACACACACACCACACACACACACACACACACACACACATATACCACACACGCGCGCGCGCACGCACGTACGCACAAACAGATACATACATACATACATAGATGCATACATCCATAATACATATATGCATGCATAATCAGGCAGATAGACCTATATATATATGAACAGGATAGATATCTTTTCTCTTTTGATTATTTTTGACAAAATATAATGGTATCTTGCAACGGAAGAAAAGATCGTAGTTTATATTATATAGTACTATATATAATATATCATATATATATGTATATATATATTTATATATACTGTTATATGGTTACTATATATAACTAGATATACGCCGTATTATATACCTTCGCCATAGGTGTCTCGAGTGCGTAGAGCGCTGCGCAAGGTGATGAGATCCCTGGTGTCTGTGCCGTAGCGCTGTCACTTCTTAACTGTACGCCGATTTTATGTGCAACTCTCTATACGCGTACCGCTGGTTGCAACGGTTTATCTCAAGCCCATCCAAGGGAGCGCGCAGTTCCCTGTTACTCGCGCGGGAAGCTAGCCAGACTCTGCTAAGCGCTTGTGCAGCCGCTTCGCCCTTGTTCGACAGAATCAGCGCCGGCCATTTGTCATGAACATGCCGTCATCCGGCAAAACTGTGAGTCACGATGGCCAACGCTGACCAGCCTCTCTGAGATACCGCTACGAGACGCCATCCGCCAGAGAGAGACTGACGAAGGCGACGAGAAAGACGACGCAAGGAGGCCCGTCTGGAGACAGTACAGACGAGCCGCACTAACCACCCTGGCGTATTTCCAGTGGCATAGCGCAACCCATACTGATCGGACCCTCGGGGCTTCGATCGGCTCTTCGAGTTACCGTCTGTGCTTAGATCGCGGTGAGCGCGGCCTGCCACTCGGCTGCTTGTCGGCTATAGTATATATTATACTGATATTATATATATATATATACTATATATATAGTGTTGTGTGTGTGTGTGTGTTGTGTGTGTGTTGTGTGTGTTGTGTGTGTGTATATATATATATAATATAATTATATAATACTATATATATATATATATATATATATCATATTCTTTTTAAGAAATCCATACAAATACACACTCTAACAGAACCGATAAACTACCGATTAATCGATTATGTAAAAATAACAGCTGGACGCAAGTGGTGTGAGTGACAGAATGACAGTGAGTGCGATTTGAGTGAGAGAGAGAGAACGAGTAATGGTAAGTGAGTGCATGTGAGTTAGTGAGTGCATGCGAGTGAATTCAATGTGAAAGAGTGAATGAGAGAGTGAATACATGTAAGTGAATGAGTGAGTGAGTGCAATTGAATGAGAGGACTGAGTTACGTAACTGAGAGCATGCGAGTGAGTGCTTGCATGAGAGCGAGTGAGTGAGTACATGTAGTTGAGTGAGTGAAGGAGTGAATGAGTGCATGCGAGTGAGTAAGTGCTTGCATGAGAGCGAGTGAATGAGTACATGTAGTTAAGTGAATGAAGGAGTGACGGAGTGTAGGCGAGTGAGTGAATGGGTGGGTGCATTTGGGTAATCACATTCGAATGAGTTATGTGAGTGAGTGAGTGAGTGAGTGATGAGTGAGTAAGTGAGTAGTGTGAGTGAGTGTGGGTACGAGATCTCCTCCATCCCTGGCCTGTGTAGGGTTGCTGACTGGCGGCTCAGTACCTAGCTCCTCGCAGAGAGGGACGACCAAGCTGACATCACGGGTGAAATTAGTGTCAGTTGCTACTCGTGTTGGGGAATTTGCGCGGCTGATGCGTGTGACGTGAGGACTTCCACGAGGGGGTTCGTTCCTTCTGTCTTTTTACGTTTTTTTTTTTTTTTCATTTTTTAACGTTTAGTGAGATGTGAAATGAATGATGATTGATGATGATGATGATTGATGAGTGAATGAGTGAATGAATGAATGAGTGATGATTGAGAGTGAATGAATGAATGAGTGATTGATTGACAAGCAGGTGAGTTGAGAGGATGTGGAAATTAAACGGATTTTTCGATAATCGTTATGAAGGTTGGTTAAGATCGTGATTTTAAAAATAAAATGTGTCGTTTTTGGCGTTTTTAAGGGTAGGTTGAGATCACGAAAAAAGGATGATAAATAGATGTAAAAAATGTCTTTCTTGGTGTTTTTAAACATAGGTTAACATCATGATATAAAAAAAAAATGTCATATCTTTTAGGAGACTGATATAAACATTTTTATTTTTATTTTCAGTTAAGCTTCATTCAAGGAGATTTGATTGACATTTCCCTCTTCAAAATTGCTTTTTAGATTTGACAGACTTTTAAATTTCCATTGACTAGTCATTAATCAATCATTAATATTTCGTATTTCCCCCCTGAAGTGAATAGAGATGCGTGGTTCCCCATATCTCTGACTGAAGTAAAGATTGAAAGCTTGATGATAGATGGGCTAGTGCAGCTGCACTGAGGGGAGGAGGGAGTAGGAGGAAGGAGTAGGAGGGAGGAGGAAGGAGGAGAGGAGGAGGAGAGGAGGGGAGGAGGAGGAAGGAGAGAGGAGGAGGAGGAGGAGGAGGGAGGAGGGAGGAGGGAGGGAGGAGGAGGAGGGAGGAGGGAGGAGGAGTGGGGAGAGAGAGAGATAAGATGTTGATGATGACGATGATGATGGTGGTGGTAAGGAAGAGGAGAAGGGAAAAGATTGATGATGATAATGATGATTAGGATAAAGAGGAGATGAGGAAGAAGGCACACCAGCAGGTAGAAGAGAGAGAGAGAGGAAGGTAGAGGAGGACGAATGGGAAGAGGAATGAGGAAAGAAAAAGAGGAAGACGAGAAAAGGGGAGAAAAGGAAGAGAAGAGAGAGGAAAAAGGAAAAATGGGAGAAGAGGAAATAGAGGAGAACGAAGAAGAAGAGGAGAAGAAGAAGGAGGAAGAAAAGGAAAAAAGTGGAGGAAGAGGAGGTACAGAAGGACGAAAAGGAAGAAGAGAAACGAGAAAAGGAGGAATTTCAGTAGCTCGAATCATCTGGCTGACGTCCACCATCCATCATCCACGATCACAGAGAGACGAATGACCCAAGATTCCACACATCAGAGTGCGCACGAAAGAGGTCGCCGAGGAGGACACTTTCGAAAAGCCCGCGACGCAGACACTCCGCGGCGCCATCTCTCCCCGGCTGTGGAGTTTCCCGTGAGTGTGTCGGGGAGGGGGGGGTGGGGGTGGAGGGGGGGAGGGGAGGGAGTGGAAATGAGGCGTCCTCGTCTGTGAGATTTTTCCCTTCTTCATTTTTGTCTTTTTCTATCTCTCTTTTTTTATCTCTAGCTCTGATGAGATTTTTCATTCTTGTTCTCTTGCTAAACTCTCTTTCAACCTTTTATCCTTTCTCCCATTTCTCCATTTTACTCTCTGTACCCTTTCTCCCTCTCTCCCCTCCTTGCCCTCTCCCCTTTCTCCCCTCCCCGCTTTCTCCCTTTCTCCCTCTCCCCTCACCTCCCCTTCTCCCCTTCCCCCCTCCTTTCCCCTCCCCTCTGCCATTACTCTGACCCCAAATCCTTCGGCTTTCCCCATACAAGGCGAATGATGGCTGAGGGTGTGGAAGTTAAGGAACTAGCTACCGCCTTCGATCAATAGCCTGCTAGTTACGCTATTAGGCGGAGTGGGCGTCGCGACCTTCGGCGTAAGTGTAGGGGAGGGAAGGAAGAGGGAACGGTACCTTAGAGAAACTCCCTCTTCTCCCTTCCTCTTTTTCTGATCTCGTTAATGAGAGTAAAAAAAAAAAAAAAAAAAAAAATAAAAATAAATAAATAAATAAAATAAATAAATAATAGGTAAATAAAACGGTAAAGAATTATATACACGAAGTCCAAGGGAAAGGGGGGGGGGCTAGAGAACCCTCCTCCCCCCTCCCTCCCTCCCTCCCGCTCTCCTGACTCGGTAATAAGGGAAAAAATCTAGACAAAGGGTCACATACCCGAAAAACCTAGTTAACAAAGGATTATTTGTTTACCCGAAATAGCTCGTAGACAAAGGCTTACAGACCTGAAAAACCTGTTAACACATACCCAAAAGACTTTTAAAAAATAGTAAAAATAAGAGCATATACCCGAACAAAACTGTTAGACAAAAGACTGTATACTTGAACGACCTGAGAGACAAAAAGAGTCACATACACGAAATATCTGGTAATCATAAGATCAAATACCCGAAATACCTAATGGACATGTGGTTGTATACCCGAAAGATCTATTAGACAAAGAATCCCATACCCTAAAGACCTGATAAAATTGTCTTCCTGAAGGACCTTTTAGACAAGAACTCCCATACTCGACCCGGTAGACGAAAGACTCCCATATCCAAAAGACCTATTAAAAAGACTCCCATACCCAGACTGTCATACCCTAAAGTCATACCCGAAAAACTTTATAGACAAAGACTGCCATACTCTAAAGATCTATTAAAAAAGACTCCCGGACAAAGACTGCATACCCAAAGACCTACACACTCCATACTCAAAATACCTAATAGACAAAGACAGATCTATTAAAAAGACTCCCGTACTCGAAAAACCAAATAGACAAAAATAGACAAATAATAAATAAAAAATAAAATAGACAAAGACTCCCACACCCGAAAGATCTATTAAAAAAAGACTCCCGTGCCCTAAAAAAAGCGTATCAGACTCCCGTACTCGAAAAACCAAATAGACAAATAGACAATAAAAATAAAAAATAAAAAAGACTCCCACACCCGAAAGATCTATTAAAAAAAGACTCCCGTAAAAACCAGACAAAGACTCTCTATTAAAAAAAGACTCCCGCGCCCTAAAAAAAAAACTATCAGACAACCGCTCCCACACCCAAAAGACCTCCTTAAACCCGAGCCTCCCCCACCCGAATCGTAGGATCCTGTACCCGAGATCCTACCACGCGAGGTCCTGAGATCAGATGCGTGTGGGGATGCCTTCGGGAGGGCGTCTTGCATGTCAGGCGCCGTCGGGTAATGGAGTTTGTGGCGCTTTTTAAGGTCCTGCGTCGTTAATGATGATGGCCCCGCTCGTTCTGATAGTCTGGCTAACGACCGTATATGGAAGGGGGGGGGGGCAATACACAATGCTACTCTATGCTGGCCGCGTTCTCTTTGTTTCTGTTGTTCGTTTTGTTTTTCTTTTTCTTTCTTTTGTTATTTTTCTTGTTCGACTTTTGTTGGTTTCTTTGTTCTGCTATTTTTATTGTTTTGTTCTCCTTTTTGTTCGACTTTTATTCGGCTTGGTCCTTCTTCTTTCTTTTCTCCTTTTTTATGTTCGTTATGTTATTTTCTTTCGCCTCTTGCCTCATCTACCCTCCATATTCGTTCTCTTCTCATGTTTCTTATTTTTTGCAATACCTCCGCCACCCTCTCCAACCTCACTTCCTTTTCCTCCTCCTCCTCCTCCTCCTCCTCTTCCTCCTCCCCTTTTTTCTCTGTCCTCTACTCTTCTCTGACTTTTCCTCCTCATTTTTTTTAAATCTTGCTTCTGCTCTTTGTGCTCTTCTTCTCTGATTTTTTTTCTCCTCCTCTCTTTTTCTCTTGGTTCTTCTCTTTCTCTTTCACCTTCACATTTCTCTCTTTCATCTCCTCTTCCTCTTTCTCTTTCTTCTCCACCTCCCTCTTCCTTTTGATCTTTTTCCTTTTCCTCATCCACCAATTCCCATATTTTCTCTTTCTTGCTCCACCTCCTCTTCCTCTTGTTCTTTCTCCTTCTCCTCCTCTTTACCAACTCCTATACTTTCTCCTCCTCCTCCTCCTCACCCTCTCTTTAGCGACATTTTTCCCCCAGTGTTTCTCCGCTTATTTGTGTAGGTGGCGCCGCCTTGTGTCTTCCTGCTCAAGTGTTGTGTGGATTTTGTCATCATGTTGTTTAACAATTTCCGTGATGTCATTGTGCTACACATCGCGCGAGGGATGGCGTGACGTCGGGGATCAGAATTCCTCCCTTGTCTTCTCTGTCTTCGTTGTCTTTCGTTAATGTCGTCGGTACGGAAGGTTCTCCGTCGGCAGGTGTTTCTTGAAGTCGTTCGGAACTCTCGCCGAAGCGCTGGTATTGATGGGTGATTTATGATTCGCGCCTCGGATGGGTGGTATTATCGCGAGAGTGTTTCATCAATGGCAGGTTTTTTTGTCCTTCATCCTCCGTAAGTATGGAGACACTCGGCCGGCCACCTCAGAGCGGTCCTTGAGTTGGTCGGCGTCAGGAGTCTCGTATCCTTCTCCACAAACGAGTCTAAAGGATACACGTTGTAAGGGGTAAGTGTTAGAGGGACTCGCTTGACCCTGGCCTACATGGAGGGGAAAAAAGTTTTCTATACAAGAGAGCTTCTCAGACGCACGACAGACTGGCCCCACGTTCCCCATTCGCTACGGCTCTCTACCCTCACTCGTTTGCCCAGTATGTCTGGTCTGCCCTCCCCTCCCCTCCCCTCCTCTCCTCTCCCCTCCCTCCCCTCCTCTCCCCTCCCCTCCCTCCCCTTCCACCCCACCGCTCCTTTGTAAGTCCATTTTTATTCTCACAAGTCACTACACCTCTCCCTTTTCTTTTCTCTCGCTAAGCTCTGTTTTATTTATTTGTTTATTGTGTGCCCCTCGTCTTTTAGGTTTACGCTGTCTGTGCTTCTCCTTCATCTCCCCCAAAGGCTCATCTGCTCTCCCTCCTTCCCCAAACATACCCTCACAGGTCGCTACACTTCTCCCGTTTCCTTCGCATTACAACTTACTTTTTTTGCCTCCCTAAGCTTCATTTTTATTCATTTTTTGATTCACGCAACCTTTTCTTCCTACTCTGTCTTGCCTCCTTCTAAGCTCCCTTTTTATTCATTTATTTAATTCATGCCCCAACTCTTCCACTCTGTCTGTATCTCCCCTTCATCTCCGCCAAAATCTCACACCCCTTCTCTTCTCCCCTTCCTTCCCCTCTCGCACCTCCCTCTTTGGTTACAGCGCCACACCCCTCTCATACGTCTCCCTCCACCAACACGTCAGCCGGGGTAACCGCACGCAACTTCTCTCGTGTTCCTATGTCAGCGGCTCCTCGTATAGGCTTGCCCCCTCCTGCTGCGTCGCTACGCCCCTTCGGATCCAGCTGCCTTCCCTGGCCTCCCCTTGCCAACTGCGCCACACGAAGGAGGATCAATAAGAGTACCGAATTTCGGCGCCAGGGAGACAGCAGCCTCTCCCGCGGGCGCCAGGGGAAGGGGGCGTGACCCTAGCATCCTCATACGTCAGGCGGGGTCACTCTTCTCTTCTCTTCTCGTGGACCAGAAGGAGAAAAAAAGAAGTAGAAAGATGGAAAAGTAAACCGTATTATCTCATCATGTTAATGTGGATAAATAAACATATCTTATCACGGTGATACACGAGGATGAATCATGATAATTGTCTTGTGTCTGGACGATGTCGGTCTCTTTCTCTCTCTTTGGCGTGGGGCAAAAAAAAGGATTCTTCTCTCTCTTTCTCATACTCTCTCTCTCTCTCTTTCTTTCTCTCTCTCTATCACACACACACTCCCTCTCCTTCTGTCTCTGTCTGTCTGTCTATGTCTCTCTCTGTCTCTCTCACTCTCTGTCTGTCTGCTTTCTCTCTCTCTCTCTCTCTCTCTCTCCTCTCTCTCTCTCTCTCCTCTCTCTCTCTCTCTCCTCTCTCTCTCTCTCTCCTCTCTCTCTCTCTCTCTCTTCCCCTCTCGTTCTCTCTTCTAATATATGTTTTCTTAGCTGCTGTTCTTAATTTATTTATTCTTAATATCTCGTTCAGTGTTTGTGTTCTCTGGTCATTTATTCATGTTGTCTTATCTACTGTTTTACTTACCTTTTCTTTTGATTTTTTGACCCCAGGATGTTTTTTTCCAACCATCATTTGTAGCCATTTATCATATCCATTTGTTCTCATATCAACAGCTCTTGATTTCTGTTATCCGTTGTCTATCGCATCAGATGTTTATGTTTTCGTATTTGTTCGTAAGATGTTCGATGTTTTGTTTGGTTTATCGTATGTTCTGTATTTTCCTTTACGTAGAAAACAACGATGCAGAATGATAAAAAAGGAAAAATATATAGCCCGTCTGGAACTAATCTTGCGTGTATGCGATCGGAGAAAACGTGGTACACATTAGGCTCCTAAATTCATGCGTTTATGTGCGTCTCTGAGTGTGTGTGTGTGTGTGTTTTTGCGTCTGTACATGACTTTATATGTGTACGCGTTTATGTGTCGTTGGGCATGTACGCGTATATATGTATGTATCAACGTGAGTACATGTACGTTTCTCTGTGCTCGCGTGTGTAAGTAAATGCATGTATGCTTATGTGCGTATGTGCGTGAATACATATACGATTCTGTTATAAGTACATATACACATCTCTATGCATTACAGTCACTGCATGTACGTTTCTGTGCGTTGGCGTGCATGAATGTATATGTTTGCGTTTACGTGAGTGTGCGTGTGTGGATCCCTCTCCAGGGTGAGTGGGCAAAGCGATCTCCACAATAAACTTTGGATCCGCGAGTAATGGCCGCCTACAAGTACCTTTTCCTCCCGGCTGCCTGGCTCCGGGAAGGCCTTGTCGACTTCGCTCTCCTCTGGTCGTTCCGATGTTGCTGTTATTGTTGTGTTGTTATTATGATCATCGTTATCGTCAGGCATCATCATCGTCATCGTCATCATCACGTCATCATCATCGTCATCGTCATTTATCATTATTTTATCATAATTATTATTGTTTCTATGATATTATTGTTCTCATTATTGCCTTTATAGCTATCATTATCATAATCACAATTTTAATAAGAATATTTATCCTCAACATCCTCCTCCTCCTCCTCCTCACCATCACCATCATCACCATCATCATCATCACATCACCATCAGATCACCATCACCACCACCATCACTACGACTCCCACAATCACCACCATCATCATCAGAATCACCGAGTTGAACTTATACACTACTATCCCATTCATTCAACTTCATTTGCATAATTCATTCACTCACACGAATTCGCCCAATTTTAGGAAGCCATTCACTCACTCGTTCAACGCATCAGGAGTTATTTTCCTTTTGGGGGACGAAGGAGGAGGAGCGAAGGGAAGAGAAGAGAGAAATGGGAGAAGGAGAAGGAGAAGGGGAGAGGAGAGAGGGGGGAGGGGGAGGGGGAGGGGAGAAGGGGAGGGAGAGGGAGAGGGGAGAGGGATGGAGCGAGAGAGAGAAAGAGAGAGAGAAGAGAAGAGAGAAGAAGAGAAGAGAGAAGAGAAAGAGAGAGAGAGAGAGAGGAGAGAGAGAGAGAGAGACGACCGAACGAGAGACCGGTTGGTTCTGGCGTCTAGGTGGTGGTGAGGGAGGGGAGTGGAGTGGGGAGGGGGACCCAAGGGAAGGGGGTGGGGGGTGAGGGGAGTACACCGCGAGTGACGTCATGTGAACGGCGTCTTTGTGGTAAAGGAAGAGATGTTTGGCGTAAAGATTTGTGAAGAGATTAGAGACTTCTCCTCACAAACTCCTGTTATAGTTTTCAAGTACTCGACCAATTCTCTTTATTTTATTTTTTTTTTTTTTTAAGGACGGTGAGGCGAGGTGGTATAACGTGTGGTTTGCTTGTGCTATTATTATTTTTTGGCTGTCTTAATTTGTCTTAAATATAGGTTTGTATTTTTTTTCCCTCGTGTCGTTCGGAGATTTTTAGACCCGCGTCCTCTGCCAGTTACCGGTATAATAACCGATCTGTCTTTCATATATATATATATATATATATATATATATATATATATATATATATATATATAATAATGTTTTACATATCACAAACAGCCCTCTTTATTTTATCCTTCTCTATTTTTTTTTTATTGCAACAGGTGATCAATTTCATAAAAAAAAAAGTATGTAATCGATCTGTCTCTCAAATATCCAAAAAAATATTTACATAACATCACAAACATCCCCCTTTTCCCTCTTATTCCTCATCTATTTTATTTTATGCAACAAGTAATCAATTTCAAAACAAAAAGTTAGCGTGTCACTAGCGTGTAATTTGACCCCGATATAACGACGTCACAATCCGGCCCGAGGGAGGGAGACCACGCAGGTCGTTTTAAGTATATAATTGTCATGACCTTTCTGGTATTAGCGAGTCTTCTGTCTTTATTTCTTGTCTTTATCATGTGATTTTCTTTCCTTTGTGTTGTTATATATATATATATATATATATAATATATATATATATATATGTATTATATATATTATTATATATTTCTCTTTTCCTTTTTTCTACTTTCCGTTAGTTTTGTTGTTATCGTTATCTTCCTTATACTACGTCTCTCTTTTTACATTCTCTCTCTCTCTCTCTCTTCTTTCTTTCTCTCCTCTCTCTCTCTTCTCTCTCTCTCTGTTTCTTGTTTTTCCTCTCCGTTCTTTTCGCTCTTTCACCGCCTTATCCATTCCCCTCCC
>NW_020871810.1:131176-161176 GCF_003789085.1 Penaeus vannamei
TCCCTTCTCTTCACTTACCTTCTTTTCGTTCACCTTCACCTTTCACCTTTTTTCCCCCACATCTTCTTTCTCTTATTTCTTGTTCCTTTGTTTGTTCCATTCTCCCTTTTCCTCCCTTCATTGGCAACCTCTCCTCGACGGTCGTGAGTGAAGTGCAAACGAGTTGGTCTCATCACGACCTCCTCCGACCTGCTGCCTCCTCCCTCCTCCTCCTCCTCCTCCTCCTCACCCCTTCCATCCTCCCCATCTTCTTCTCCTTCTCATCCCCTCACTCCTCCTTCTCCCTCCTCACCCTCCTTCCTCTCTCCTCCCCTCTTCTCCTTCTCCTCTATCCTCTCTCATCCTCCTCCCTCCTCTCCTCTCCTCCTCCTCCCTCTCCTCCTCTCCTCATCTCCTCCTCCTCCTCCTCCTCCTCCTCCTCTCCTCCTCCCTCCTCTCCTCCTCCTCCTCCTCCTCCTCCTCCTCCCTCCTCCTCCTCCTCCTCCTCCTCCTCCTCCTCCCTCCTCCTCCTCCCCTCCTCCACTCCTCCTCCCCCACCCCTTTTCCCAATCCCTCCCTTCTTCTCCTTCTGCATCCCCTCCTCCTCCTCCCCTCTCCTCACTCCTCTCCTCCTCCTCCTCCTCTTCCTCCTCTCTCCTCCTCTCTCCTCCTCCTCCTCCTCACCTCCTCCATCTCCTCCTCCTCCTCACCCCTTGCCTCACTCCTCATCCTTCCCACTCCCCATCTTCCACTCACTCCTCTTCTCCTCTCCTCACCGCTTCCCTCCCAGTTCATCCTCCCCACCTCTTCATCTCCATCTCTTTATCGTCCTATTCTTTCCTCCACCTCCCTTTTGTCTCTAGTCTGTTCTCACCTCTTCTGCTTCCTCTTCCTCTTCGTCTTCCTTCTCCTCTCTTCGTCTTTGATTCCTTCTCCTTGTCTTGTCTCTTCCTTTCCTTCCCTTCTTTTTCATCCTTCCTTCTCCTTCTTCGTCCTTCTCCACTTTTTTCTTCCTTTTCTCTTTCTTCTCTCCATCCTTCCCTTTACGTCTCCTCCTTTGATTCTTAATTCCCTCCCCTTATCTTCTTCTTCCTCCCCCCCTATTCCCCCACCTGCCACCTCCACCTCCACCCCATCTTTCCTTCTTACTTTCGTATCTTATATCTCGTCCTCGTCCTCCACCACCACTCCCACCTCCTCAACCTCCTCCTCTTTTTCCTTCTCCTTTCCCCTCCTCCGCCTCAACTCCTCCTTTTCCTCCTCCTTCTCCCTCCTCCTCTTCCCTTCCTCCTCCACTCCTCCTCCTCCTCCTCCTCCTCCTCCTCGCTCCTTCCTCCCTCTCCTCCTCCTCCTCCTATTCCTTCGTCCCCTCCACCATCCACCTCACCCCTCCTCTCCTCCTCCTCTCCCTTTCCCCTTCTCCTCTTTTTCCCTCCTTCCTCCTCCTCCTTCCACCTCCTCCTCTCCTCCTCCTTTCCTCAGATGTGACAGAGAATTTCGCCCTCGGGGCTTAAGCTGTCAGGAATAAATCACAAAGAAATTCATACAGAGCCGAATCTGCCACCTCGTACGGGCGTCACTCACAGCGGGTCACGACTTCTCGCTTTTCGAGTCATTGCTGTGAGTCGGCGCTCGTGATTCGGGCTACGTGTTTGCTTAGAAAAAGTGGTGTGTGTCATTATGTAAAGTGATACTGTGTGATGTGTTTTTTTTTTTGTTTTGCTCGTGTGGGATTTATATGTAGATTTATATGTACAGAAACGCGTCTAGATCATGAGCGTTTGTATGTATGTGTCTCGTGTGCGCGCACACGCGTGACACACGCGCACACACACCCACATCTATCCACACACACAACACACACACACACACACACACACACACACACACACACACACACACACACACCACACACACACACACACACACACACACACACACACACACACAACTGTCTCTCTGTTCTCTCTCTCTCTCTCTCTCCTCTCTCTCTCTCTCTCTCTCTCTCTCTCTCTCTCTCTCTCTCTTCTCTTCCCTCCCCCCCTCCCTCCCTCTCTCCTCCCTCCCTCCCTCCCACCCTCCTCTCCCTCCCTCCCGGAAAATTATTTTCTTTCCATATTCCTCCACGCGTCCTTCCTCTGGCGCAGTACCGCTCCGTCCGAGCCAGTGGGCCCCGTGTGCTGGAAAGTGCGTGTCATCCCCTCCTTTCCGACTCGCCGAGGGTTCAACGCGCGGCTCCCGTGGGCACTGGGACGCCGACGCTCCTTATCTGTTGTGTTATGGTTAGGGGAGCTCTTAATATAATGGTTCTTGTTGTCGTGGCGTGCCTGGGGCTTGGGCTTTCGATGGGGTACAGGGCGGGAATTGGCGTCAAGTGTTTTTTTTTTTTTTTTTTTTTTTGGCTTGGGTCGATCGTTATCTGGTTTTGGTTTCTTTTGTTTTGTCTTCTTTTTTGTGATTTCTTTGTTTGCTTTGTGTTTTCTTTGTTTGCGTCGTGTTTTTTTTTTTCCTTGCGTCGATCGTTATCTGGTTTTGGTTTCTTTTGTTTGTCTTCTTTTGATTTTTGTGTTTTCTTTGTTTGCTGGTGTTTTATGTTTCGTTATGTCTTCGGGTTATCGTCCTTTCTTTTACATATTCATAAGCATGTTCTTATTTTCCGTCGACTTCATTTTCCTCTTCAGCTCTTTTAGTCCTCTCTGTCTCTCCATCTACCCCTTTCTCTATCCTCCTTTCTCTCTGTCTCCCAATCTCTTTCTTTCTAAATCTCTCTCCGTAAAATCACTCCTCTCTTTGAGTTGAGTTAGGCTACTTATTCCCATTCAGAAAGGGATCTGTTGTCGCAGTTCGCACCACTTGATCCCGTAAATACTACAGACGTGACACATGTAAACAGAAATTCCGCGCCGGCAGATGCTCCCGCAAGCGCAACAGGTGCTTCGGCCAGTCACACCCGTTCTGCCGTACGCTACGCTGTGTCTTCTTTCCGGGTTTTCTATTCTCTTCCATTCTCTTCTTCCCGTTCTTTAGTGTCCCTTTTTCATTTCTACTGCTAAAGCTACAACTACTATAAGTGTTGTTGATATTATGACTATTTCTACGACTAGTTTAGATATTATCAATAAAAGTACTATGAGAACTAAGTTTTTGTGTTTTTTACAACTGCTAAACCTCCTTGTTCTTTCCGTGTGTATTAAGGCTAAATTGTTATAACACTGGACACTATCATCATTATAATTTTTATTGTTCTTGTTTGTATTGCTAATATTAGTATAATAGCGCGGGCAGTAGCCAGAGCATCATGTTTCATCTGTCAGACGTATTGATATTACAACTGTTGTTTTGATGGCGATTCCGTTGTTGACACGGCTGTTGCTCTTACTACCATCACTATTACCACTGCCACTTTTTCCAACTGCTTTCTTGATAGCTGCTATCGCCTCCTCCCCCTTTTTATATTCCTTTTTTATGGCACATCCTTTGCATGCACACTCCATGAGTCAAGTGTACACGGCGCTTGCTGGAGTCAGTGCTTCGGTGTGAGTATTGGAGGAGTTAGTACAGCAAGTGCCAGTACTCTTTGCTCGACGTCGCTGTCGAACGTAGCCCTGCCATTGTGTCACAAGAGGTTATTTACGTCACTCGCGTATTGTGACAAAGTAGTGACACTTGGGGAAAGATTTAGGAGGATAGAGGGCGCGCGAGGGTAGTGAAGGCTGGTCACTGTCAGGTCTCCATTCCGTCTAGTGTACTCCAAGGCTATTTGGATAAGTGCTCTCGATATCAACATTTACGAAATGCCGATCAAGGCGATGAGAAGTCTTCGATTTTGTCCTCCTTCCGAAATCTACTTTTTTTTTTAAAGAACAATGTTTGTTGGAACCTTCAGCCCTGACAGTCACCATCATAATATTTGACCTTCGTAGGCGAAACATCTTCTGAACTGGTTATGTTTGGCAGTCAGCGCGTAAGGGACGCCTGTCAGTGGCCTACAAAAAGGAATGTTCTAGAATAGACTCGAGCGTGTCTTTGCTGGGCGTGAAGGCACAGCACCAGCAGGGGTTTCAACAAGGGCAGGGAAAGGGAAGGGGTACAGGGTGAGAGAGGGGGGAGAGAGGGGGGTAAAAAGAGAGAAGGGGGGGGGGGCGATAGAACGAGAGAAAAACGAGAGAAACGAGAGAGAGAGGGAGAGGGAGAGGGGGAGAGGAGAGAGGGAGAGGGAGAGGGAGGGAGGGAGAGGGCAGGGAGAGGGAGAGGGAGAGGGAGAGGGAGAGGGAGAGGGAGAGGGAGAGGGAGAGGAGAGGAGAGGGAGAGGGATGGAGAGAGAGAGAGAGAGAGAGAGAAGAGAGGAGAGAGAGAGAGAGAGAGAGAGGAGAGAGAGAGAGAGAGGAGGTGAGGAGGATGAGAGATTTTAGCTCTGATCGCAATATTTTCCGCTGGCGTGACAGGCTGGAAGTGAGTCGGAATCATGCTAAATGAACATGGTTTTTCTGAATCCTGGCAGCACACGTGGTCGAGCTAAAGGGGAGAGGAGGGAAGACGAGTAGCGAAGCGAGGAGAGAGAGGAGAGGGGAGAGAGAGGGAGGAGAGATGAAGAGAGAGAGGGAGGAGAGTGGAAGAATAGAGGAAAGAAGGAGGGAGAGAGAGAAGAGAGAGAGGGAGAGAGAGGGGAGAGGGAGTGAGAAGGAGAAGCGCAAGGCGAGCAGAGAGAGGAGAGAGATGAGAGAGAGAGAGGAAGGAGAGAGTAGAGAGAGATGAGGAGAGAGAGAGAGAGAGAGAGAGACGACGAGAGAGAGGGATGGAGAGAGAGAGGGAGAGAGAGAGAGAGAGAGAGAGCGAGAGCGAGAGAGAGAGAGGGCGAGAGAGAGAGAGAGGAGAGAGAACGAGAGAGAGAGAGAGAGAAAGACATATGGAGAAAGAACAAGTGAAGACGCGAAGAACAAGAAAGGGGAATGAAAGAGAAAAGAGAGATAAATGTAGGAAGGCAGAGAGAGACAGGCGAGTAGTGAGAAAGAGAAATGAGGAAAGAAAAGCCAGAGAAAAGACAGAAGAAAGAAGAACAAAAAAACTGAAAAGAAAGCGAGAAAAGAGGAAAAGAGAAAGAGGAAGCAAGGAAAGAATTAGAAAAAAAACATAGTAAGGTGACAAAGATAAAGAGAGAGGAGAGAACATAATAGAAACAGTGGGAGGGGAGGGGGACATCTGGGTGTTCCGAGTGTGTTGTGTCTGTGGGATGGATGTGGGGGGTGGGGGGGGTGGGGGGGTAAACGGGGCAACCGAGGAATTGGAGGGAAGTGGGTGCCACGGGGTAATGCCATAATCCGGGCTCGGGCCCAACTTGGGAGGGTATTTATAAAATCTCAGAGTGCAGTCGTTACAACAACACGACTTCTTTTTGGCAACCAGTTTCAACGGACCCGGGCGGGATTTGTGCGGGGTGGGGGGGGAAGTTGGGTGAAGCAGTAGCGTGGGCGAGAAAAGAGAGGTGTGAAAGGGGGGAATTAATAGAGGGGAAAAGGGGAAAAAAAGAAGAGGGTAAGGGATAAAAGGAGATGGTTTATGGGGAAAAAGGAGAGGGGTGAAGGAAAAAATTAAGAAGAGGGGAAAGGGAAAAATAAGGAGTTAAAGGTGGAAAACAGTCGCGACTATACAGATAATCAGAAGTGAAAGAAAAGAAAAAAAGAGAATGGGAAAAATAAAGGGGAAGGGTGAGGAAAACAAACAGAATGGGGGCAACGGGGAAAAAATTAAACAAAAGGCAGGTGTTAAGAGAAGAAAGGAAACTGGGGGGGGAGGGGGGGGTGCGGGGGGGTGGTAAAAAAGACATAGATAAGGAGGGGAATAAGGAATGGGTTGACAAAGTAGGGGAGTAAAGGAACAACCATGAAGGAAGGGGGAATACCGTGAAATCTTTATGTGTCTGTAATCATTTTAAAAACAAGGTAGGAGGATGACTTAGAAGACGGGGAGATTAAGGAGGAGTGGATAAACGGGGAAATATGATGGGCAGGGCGTTAAGAGTAGAAAAGGACAAGGGGATAAGGAAGTTGGGGAGCCGAACAAGTGGGATGGAAAAGGGAAAAAAAACAAAGGTAACGAAATAGCGTTAAGAGAAGAGGTCAGGCATGAGGAGGGAGAGGGGGGGGGGGTGGGTGGGGGGGGGGGGGCATGAGGGGCAGAATACGAAGGAGGAATTAGGGAAATATACAAAAAAGAAAGAACGTGTTAAGAAGGGTGTAAGAGAAAAAAAAAACAAAAGAGAGGGAAGAAGGGGATAGGGAAAAATAGTGGTAAAAGCAGGGAGAAAAGTTAAGAGGGGGGGAAAAATAGTGTAAAAACAGGGAAAAAAGAAGGGAAATGTTAGAGAGAAAAAGAAGACGCAAGAATAAGGGTAGGGAAGAAGAGAGAAGACGATAAAAGGGAAACAGAGACAGAAAAAGAACGAAAAAGGGGGAGAGGGGGAAATAAAGAAAAACATAAAAAAGGAAGAGGATGCAAAACTGAAGGAATGTAGAGAAAATTAAATAAAGAAGGAGAGATAAAGGGAATTAAGGAAAATGGAAAATATCGAGAAGTTGGGGAGAAAAAGGCGAAAAGAAAACGAAAGGGGAAAGAGAGAAGATAAACAGGAAAGAAAGAAAAATACAAGAAAGAGGGAAAAAGAAAGAGAAGGAAAAAACGGAAAAATGTGTCGATAATAACTGACAAAGGAAAATAGTAAATAGAAAAAAAAACTTACGCTTGATAAGGACTTTCTGTCGATGCATAATCAGCGACTTTGAGATGAGATTGTGAAAGTGGAAATATAATAATCAAAGAAAAGGAAAAATGGACAAAATAGAACTATATAGAAGAAAAAGGAGAAAAAATAGGAATGGATACAAAATGTAAAAAAATAATGAATACTTAATGAACGAACATATTTGAGAAGCGAATACAGAGAGAGAGAGAGAGAGAGAGAGAGAGAGAGAGAGAGAGAGAGAGAGAGAGAGAGAGAGAGAGAGAGAGAGAGAGAGAGAGAGAGAAGAGAGAGAGAGAGACAGAAAGACAGAAAGAAGAAAGACAGAAAGAAAGACAGAGAGACAAAGACAGAGAACATACATACATACAATCAAAGAGAAAAAACTCGGAAAAAAAACAAAGACAAAAGACAAAGTAAAATATCAGCAAAGAGGGGAAAAGGGAGGTTTGGATCCCGGGAACGCGTCCAGAGGGGTGGGTGCGCTGACAACGGGGGAAAACCACAACAAGGCGTAAATACAGACTCTTAAAGGGGGGAAATTGAGTGCGTGTTGGACATGCTGGCGATGAGTCATGTGATGAATCAGGAGGGATGCTAAATATAAAACGATTTGTTGAAAGAGAGAGAGAGAGAGAGAGAGAGAGAGAGAGAGAGAGAGAGAGAGAGAGAGAGAGAGAGAGAGAGAGAGAGAGAGAGAGAAGAGAGAGAGAGGGAGGGGAGGAGGGAGGGGGAGAGAGAGTGAGAGAAGAATTGTTTTCTATTAGGATAAAGTAATGTAGTTGGTGAACGCATTAAAATAAAAATAGCAAGATAAATAGAAAGAGAGTAAGAGGATATATGAAAACGAGAAGGGTTAAAGTCAATGAATCTTCAATAAGTGGAGTAACGAAGAGTAATGGCCTCTAAACACACGAGAAAATCGCTTGCACTTCAGAAAAAGAAGCATCATAAAAAACGGGAGGAAAAGGGTGTCAAGAGGGGGGGACTCAAGGAGAAAAAAACTTAAGCCATAAATAAAGGAACAAAACAGACAGAGGAAGAGAGACCAAAGCGGAAACGAAGGGTGTGTAGCGGGGTATGTAAAGAGTAAAAATAAACTCGGGAATAACGCGTAAGACATGTGCATTTCGGGGGAGGAGGAAGTGAAAGGGAAGAGAGGGAGGGAGAGAAGAGAGGGGACATACCGGAAATATTAATAAGGAGACGATAGACGTGTGTTTACTCGAGGCTGTTCTGCATTGACAGGATGAAAGCGAACGCGGAGTAATAAAGAAATAGATGAAAATAAAAGTCAGGCGGATGGAGAGGTTTTGCATGTAATAAAAAACGAAAGTTTCTTGAAACAGCAAACCATTTTCGTTTGTAAAAAAAAAAAAAAAAAAAATAAAAAAATAAAATAAAATAAAAGTCAGGTGGATGAGAGGTTTTGCATGTAATAAAAAAGTAAATTTTCGATCCTGAAACAGCAAACCTTTTCGTTGTTAAAAAAAGAAATAAGAAATAAAAAAGGGTATATGTTCTCACCAAAATGGCACCCGACGACGGAATCTGAAAACGAGCTCGATCTCAAATAATAATGTCTTCACAAATTTCAGAACAAGGTTAGAACGCAGGAGCTCAAGGCGACCCAAAATACCTCGAGGTTCACTGCAAGGTTACTTATCGCCTTGGCTTTCCTTCGTTAATTTTTTTTTTCTCTCTCTCCCTTCTCCTTTTCGCCAGTTTCAAAACGAAAAGAATACCAAAGGAAAAATGCAAAACAGAGACGTTGGACGCTCGGATACCACGCTCTGCCTTGATTCCGTCGGTTTGTCTTGAAGCCGATTCGTGTGGCAAACTCCCTCCTGTTTAAACGGAGCGTCGTTCAAGCAAGGAAATACGACCCGCCGACCGAGTGCCGATGCGGAGTAATGATCGACCGAAGACGATAAGCTTACGAGAGATTTATTTGTGCTTATTCTTCTTGCTGCGGAGAACGTAACCAGTAGTCACTCGAAGGGATAAGGGGGGTCGCAAGCTTGGGTCATGATCTAAGAGTCAAATTTAAGTCGTAGAGAAAAGTATCAACTTGTATTGGATAATTTCTTACCAATTTGACAGTATTATAATGCTATGAGAAGTAATGATATTGTATAATTTGTATTCAGTATATATATATATATATATATATATATATATATATATATATATATATATATATATATATATATATATCCTGCCATTATTACCATTATCATTTCCTGTTGAAGTTACAGCCTCTAACATTCTATTCAAATTCGCCCCAATCTACCCAATAACAAACTTTCAGAAGAAAAGCCCAACAGACATTCTCTCTGAGGTACGAGGATGCAAGAGATTGAAAAGATTTAGATCCACAAGATTTTAAATATTTTTTGTGGGTCTATACATTTTTTTCTCTGGCATTTCCGACGCGACGTGGCTTCGTCCTCCACTGCCTCGGCGCAAACAAAGTGCCTGAGAGCGACCGGGCCAGCTGTCCCTCACCAACCGCCCGACACTGAAACATTCACGAGGCACCCTTGGCCACCTGCCTAATGCTTTTTTTTAAGTATTTTGTTTTAAAAGAAGTTGCGTGTGTGGTAGAGGAGGGGGAGGGAGGGGAGGGGGGGGGAGTGTGAGGACAGGGGAAAACCATCGAAGTGCTTCTTTGTGTAGAAATGAGTAGGTCGTTTTGAGTCGTGTCCCACATATTAAAAAAAAAAAACGAGGGCTGTAGTTTTAAAAGCGGTGGACGAGGTAATTAGTGGTCGTCCTAGGCTAAATGGCATTCATAGATTCTAACGTTTGCTTAATTTTTTATTGTAAAATGCATTGTTCCTTAATCTCCATTTTTTTCTTTTCAGGTGAGTGTTGCTGCTTCTGGTCTGCTGCCATAGTAAGATAGTACGAAAATATTTTGTTTGTAAATCCTATAAGTTTTCAGTACATGCATTGCAATGATTAAGGCTGATTTCGTGTATATTATGTCTTTATTTTGTAGTTATGAAACCGTTTTTTTGTGAATGGCGATTTCACAAGTGCTCTCAAAGTTATTCTGCCCATGGAGATATGTGTGCATTATACAGGGAATACTCTTGTTATATATAAACCCGTTTCCTTTTCTTCATCATAATATTAAGACCAAGAACCCTAAGCATGCAAGTCGACGCCAGAAGCACACCCACCTTCCTCCTCGGGAAAAGTATTTCCCCGTGTCCTTCCTCAAGGCGGTGTCCTCGCAAATACGCATGCTTGCCTCGCCCACGCACTCCCCCCCCCCCTCTTCATTAACCCTCCTTCCCCCCTTACTTTCCCTCTTACTGCCCACCTCTCTCCAAGAAATCTAGCCCTTGCCCCATCACTCAGTGTCACAGCTGTCAAATGCCCTCCCCTCGCACCTTCCCCTTGCCCCTCGTGCCCCTGCCCCTCCCCCCCCTTTCCCCTCGCCTCTAGCGTAATGGAAACAGTAAGTCTCCGCTTCAGAGAATAGGTGGAGCTTCATAACAATGTCTCCGCCCTGATGGATGAAGTCATTAGAAGAGGGCGTGGCCGATGGCGAATCTTAAGGGCATGACGGGAGGGCGTCGGGAGGCGGGGAGACAAGCGGGCGGGGAGGGGGGAAGGGGAGGCACAGGAGGGGTGATTGGCATGTTTTTGACAGGCGGGAAAGTGAGGTATAAACAGAGTCACGTCAGTCTGGGGCGGCTGACGAGGAATACTACAGACTTCGCGAGTGACAGGAGGTCGGAGACAAGGCGAGTGGCGTTCCGAAGGGGGTGAACCGGAAGAGCGGAGGGGCGGGCGACCCAGACATTAACGGGGGTTTACGGACCACGCAAGTCACATCACGGCCGCGTCCCCGCCAGCAGCAGCCGGCCAGGGCGTGAGTCTGGCTGAGGGAGGTGCTGGCTCGGGGCTCCTCGCGTTGGCCCATCTCGCATGCATTGCTGACGAAGCGAAATCCGCGGCCGCTCAGGGCAACGCTCGCCCCTTCCTCCGAACGACCTTGTTTATCGCCTGTTACAAATTGCTGCCCCACGTAATTACCCCTTCTCGGCCATTAATGCTCTCATATTTAACGAACAATGCGCTTAATTATGTGTACTTCCGCATCTCCCAAGAGCCAAACTCATCGCTGGCAACACTCGCGCTCCCCACCTTTGCCAACATTGGCAACACCTCACCCAGCCGCGGGGCTTTTCCCTGGGAGGCGATCTATTTTTGGAAACTATGTCACTCCTAGGCTTCGGGGAGGGAGGAGGGGGAGGGAGGGAGGGAGAAGAAGGGGAGGGAGGGGGAGGGAGGGAGGAAGAAGAAGGGGAAGGAGGGAGGGAGGGACGAGGAAGGGGGAGGGAGGGGAGGGAGGGAGGAAGAAGGTGGAGGAAGGGGGAGGGAGGGAGGGACGAGGAAGGAGGAGGGAGGGAGGGAGGGAGGGAAGAGGAAGGGGGAGGGTGGGACGAGGAAGGGAGGAGGAGAGGAAAGAGGGAGGGAGAGTAAGGGGCTGGGGGAGTGAAAGGAAGAGGAAAGCGTTGAAGAAGGTGAAAGGAGGAGGGAGGGAGTGAAAGGAGGAGAAAGGGAGAGGTAAGGGGTTGGAAGGAAGTGAAAGGAAGAAAGAGGGATAAAGGAAAGGATTGGAGGCTGCGGTGGGCGAGATGAAAAGGAGTGAAAGTCAAAAAGGGACGGAGGAAGCGGTGAAAAGGAGGCAAGGAGGAAATGGTGAAAAGGAGGGAAGGAGGAGGGACTTCATGGGACTCAAAGCGTGACGTGGATAAGGGGCATCTCGGGATGTGTTTGTGATCACGAAGTGTGAAAGAACGAAAGGGCGACATGGTGGTAGGAAGGAAATGAAAATAAAAGAAATGGAAGGGAAGAGAGGGGAAGGAAAGAGAGGAGAGGGAAAGGATGAGGGAAGGAGAAGGGAAGGGAGGGGAGGGGAAAGGAGAGGAGGGGAAGGGAGGGAGGGGAGGGGAGGGGGGAGGGGGAGGGGAGGGGAGGGAAATAAAGAAATGAAAAGGAAAATAAAAGAAAAAGAAGAAGAGTAGAGAAGAGAAAAGAAGGGATGGGAAAGGAAAGGAAACGAAAGGGAAAGAAGGGAAAGTGAAATAAGATAAAAGCTAAGAAAAGAAGAGAAAAAAAAGAAAATAAAATCGAAAAAAGAAAGTGAAACAACAGGACAAGAACAGAATCCTAAGTCCTATTTGATATCTTTGCCTTCGACAGGATTTCGAACCTCCTTCCCCCCCCCCCTCCACCCCACCCCCCTTCTCTCTCTCTCTCTCCTCGGCCGTTGCTCCCAAGAAGAGACGCTGGCTTACGACGCGAGGTCCCGTGGGCACTCACTTTCCCTTTTCCCTCACGCCGGGGTACACTTTCCTCCTCCCCCCCCCCTCTGCCTCCGCCTCTGCCCCCCCTTCTCTCTCTCGTCACTCGTGTCGTTCTGTCCTCGTTTTCATTATTTGTCTCATGATCTGCCAACTATTTGTCTGTCCATTTACGTACACTAAAATGCACTAATAAGCAAGGTCTGTGTGTATATAGAGCTAGCACGCACGCTCGCACGCACGCTCGCACGCACGCACGGACGCACGCTCACACTCTCGCACGCACGCACGCTCGCTCGCACGCACGCACGCACACGCATACGCACACGCACACGCACACGCACACGCACACGCACACGCACACGCACACACACGCACACGCACACACACACACACACACACACACACACACACACACACACACACACACACACACACACACAAATGCTCACGCATACAAACACATTTATGTGTGTTTAGGTATCCGTCTCTCTCTCTCTCTCTCTCTTATTTTATGTCTATCCATTTGGGCAGATTAAAAGTAATTAACCTCTTAAAAGTCTGATGATCACAAAAACATGCAGTGACTGAATTTATTATATACATGTGTGTAAATGTATGTATGCATGTATGTGTAAAATATATATATATATATATATATATATATATATATATATAATATATATATATATATATATAGTATATATATATATATATGTATATCTATCTATATGTATGTATGTATGTATGTATTTATGGATGGATGGATGTGTATGCAAGGTACAACACATATGCACATGTAATCATCATACCGAAAATATAAAGACAAATGGGCATTTCATTTTTAATCTTCACACTGAAAAAAACAAAAAATCTCAATCATATCAGAGTTGGCAGCCGATCGGCCTCGAGTCCGCCTTGAGCCAGCTGCAAGGTGTGGGGTCCAAAAAACCACCTGCCGCTCACGACGACCTCCTTCACTCGTCAGCGGTCGTTAGTGACTGACGATAGGGCCCAGAGTCACCGCCTTTAATGTTACGAATGCGACACTGTAGCCACGGTATCGGATTTGATTGGAGTTTGTAGTCAATATTGGCCTGTATATTATTTTGTAAGAATTTGTATAAAATTGTAGTACAAGTAATAGATTTGCTAAATTTAACTGAAGTGCAGACGTTAAGGTTAATTGGTAAGTTACACATATCTTAATCCGAAGGCGAGGCTCCATCATCGCATTCGCATGGTTTGCGGTAATGGCGGTAACTATGATAGCGCCCCCCCCTTCCATGCATATGACACGTTCAACAGGGATTGGGATTGAGATGAGATAGAATGGGAGAGTTTAAGTGTGCGAGAGAGAGAGAGAGAGAGAGAGAGAGAGAGAGAGAGAGAGAGAGAGAGAGAGAGAGAGAGAGAGAGAGAGAGAGAGAGAGAGAAGAGAGAGAAATAAAATAATGCGTTCCAGCTGGGAATTGTGCATTGCTTAGAGAAGAGTTTAGATATGCGTCAAGAGAGAGAGAGAGAGAGAGAGAGAGAGTGAAAGAAAGAAAGAAAGAAAAAAAGGCAGGAAGCAAAGTCTGAAGGTTGGAATAAGGACATTGGCTTTGCTGAGAGGAGCCTATGCGATAAACCGGATGTCATCATGCTTGCTTGAGAAGTCCGAAAGCACTTGTGTGAGTTGGGGAAGGAGGGGGAGGGGGATGGATGTGGGAGGGGGTGATGGATGAGAAGTGGGGTGGATAAGGAGTGTAGAAGGAGGGGGGGGGTGTTACATGCGGAGTAGGGGGCAGGGAAGGAGACTGAAAGGGGGTGGGGGATGGATGTGGGTAGCGGTGACGGTTGAGAAGAGAGGGGGGGGGGATAAGGGGATATGCGGAGTGGTGGGGGAAGGAGACGGGATTAGGGGGGGGGGGGGGGTATCGGAACCTGGGAGGGGGGGGGTGGATGCAAAGTAGGGGGAGCTAGGATGGGGTAGGGGGTACTCCTGGTATGGGATTTAGTATGATGAAAAGATGAATATAAAGCAAGGAACATATAGGGTTATGTTGAAAGGGTATGTGGTGAAAAAAAACTTTGTAATTTCGCATGACACCGTCCCGTTTTCGTTACTCGTTATACATCCTTTCATATTT
This sequence comes from Penaeus vannamei, assembly GCF_003789085.1. NCBI lineage: Eukaryota > Metazoa > Arthropoda > Malacostraca > Decapoda > Penaeidae > Penaeus > Penaeus vannamei. The sequence goes on from NW_020871810.1 coordinate 145,348, forward strand.
ATAGTAAGTATCGTAAGGTAGTAGTGAACGTCATTCTCTCCTCTCTTCTCTCTCTCTACTTCCCTTTTTGTCTTTCTCCCTCCGAATATCTCTTCCCCTTCCTCCCACTACCTCTTTCTCTCACCATTTTTTTTCACTCGCTCATTCCCTTTCTCTCTTTCGCTTGTAATCTCTCACCCTCTCTTTATCCACTGTTTCCCTCCCTCCTCTTTCCACCTCATTCCACTCACTGTCCACTCCCTCCCTCCCACTCCCGGTCCCTCCCTCCCTCCTCCCTCCTCCCTCCTCCCACCACCCCCACCCACCCTCCCTCCCTCCACCCCTCCCTCCCTCCCTCCTACCACCACCCACTCACCCACCCCCCACCCCATCCACCCCACCCCTCTCCTAAACCCCCTCTCTCTCCACCAACGCCGCCTCCTTCACCATTTTCTCTCTCCCTCTCTCCCTCTACCCACCCTCCTTCTACACCCACCCACCACCCTCCCATCCACCCCACCCTCTCCTAACCCCCACCCATCTCTTTTTCCACCAACGCCTCCTCCTTCACCAATTTCTCACTCCCTCTCTCCCTCTGCAGGACACCCCAGCGATGGCTTCTGGCAAGTCCCTCAACGTGGTCCAGCGAGAAGGCTTTTTCGACGACGCGTTCTTCAAGGAGGCGTGGGAGGACTTCGACCGCGCCGTCCAGACCGTCCTCGACAAGTTTGATAACCGAGGATTGAAGGTGAGGACGAGGTTTTGCGTTTTTTGGTTATTATTGCTGTTGTTGTTGTTGTTAAAAGGATAATAAACAATATACTAAAAAACAATAATAATGATAATGATAATGATAATGATAATGATAATGATAATGATAATAATAATAATAATAATAATAATAATAATAATAATAATAATAATAATAATAATGATAATGATAATGATAATGATAATAATGATAAGATAATGATAATGATGATGATATAATAATAATAATAATAATAATAATAATAATAATAATATAATAATAATAATAATAATAATAATAATAATATAATAATAATAATAATGATAATAATGATGATAATAACAATAATAATAATAATAATGATAATAATAAATGATAATAATGATAATGATGATAATGATATTGATAATAATAATAGTAATAATAGTAATAATAATGATACAGTGAACCCTCGCTATAACGCGGTTCACCTTTCACGTTCTTGCTGCTTCACGGATTTGCATTGTGCATTGTGTTCTGATTGGCTAAAGTCTCTCCGCTTCTTCTCTACGTGTGTCAATAACGTTACGGTTTAATATGTACATGTACGTAAAACAGCTTGCCAAATTTGTTTGCAAATTTTCTCTAAAACCCATGAAGCCTTCAGTTCGTATGGATGATTAAAATTATTATTTTACAGTACAGTAGTTATTTGTAAAAAAACGTTTATACAGTACTTTTATTTATTAAACAAATGCTTGGGCCTGTAAAAAGGTTTTGTTCTTTGGTTTCAATGTATTGTAGAGTATTTCATTGTATAATTATTGTAAAAATAATAAAGGTTACTACTTCACGAATTTCGCCTATCACGGGTTCTTTTTGGAACGTAACCCCCGCGAAAAACGAGGGTTCACTGTAATAGTAAACTAATAATGATAATAGTAATACCATAATAAGATGATAAATAATAATGATAATAGTAACCATAATAATGTATCCATAATAATGATAACCCATAATAATGATAATACCAACCATAATAATGATAATAGTAACCATAATAATGATAATAATAATGATAATAGTATAATAATGTAGTAAACCATAATAATGATAATAGTAAACCATAATAATGATAATAGTAAACCATAATAATGATAATAGTAAACCATATAATCCCATAATAATGATAATAGTAAACCATAATAATGATAATAAACAATAATAATAATATGAATAATAACAATAATGATGGTAATAATAATAAATAAAGATAATAATAAGAAATAATAATGCTAATGATAATGAAAATAATGATGACCTTCGACCTTCCGCTGACCGCCCTCTGCCCTCAGGTCGACTCCGGCTCGAGGTCACAGTGCCGGGATGTCTACAGCAAGATCCGCTCTTCCACGATCGACGAGGATCTGTACGCTTCTCAGGCCGTTCAGATTAACGAGAAGGATGGCAAGTTTCAGGTAATGTGGCTGCGTTTGTTGTGTTTGTTGTCTGTGCGGATGTGGGAGGTATATGTTTTTGGCTTTGGGATGTTGGGGTGGGGGTGGGGTCTTATGGTGATTGGTAGAGTCATTGTCAGGATCGTCATTCTCAGTATCACCACCATCGTCGTCGTCGTCGTCGTCATCATCGTCATCGTCATCGTCATCGTCATCGTCATCGTCATCGTCATCATCATCATCATCATCATCATCATCATCATCATCATCATCATCATCATCACCACCGCCACCGCCATCATCACCATCGTCATCGTCTCATCGCCACCGCCATCGTCACCACCACCACCACACCACCACATACATCCCATCCCATCCCATCCCATCACCCTCATCAACCTCCACCTCCTGCTCGCCCTCACCACCACCACACCAACCACCACCAACTCCCCATGTTTCCAAAATCAAAATCAACATCAATTAACATGACTGAATTTCCCTTCCAGGCTGTCATGGACGTAAAGGACTTCAACCCACGAGAACTCCAAGTCAGAGCGGTTGACGACAGGATTGTGGTTGAGGGATCCTACCAGAAGGTGAGTCCCGTGGATCCTTTGGCTGGAAAGTTGTACATTTTTATTTTTTTTTATTATTATTATTATTTTTTAGAGGGAGAGGAGAGGGAGAAGAAGGAGAAGGAGGAGAAGGAGAGAGGGAGAGGGAGAGAGAGAGGGAGAGGGAGAGGGAGAGGTTTTCGTGAAGGTTATGCTCCTGAACCGTATTCATGTTGACAAATGTACAAAAGGTATGAATGATAATGAATATCTTCACAATACAAGAAATTTATTTGACCGGTTTCGAATATATCTTCGTCAGAAATACATGACGAAGATATATTCGAAACCGGTCAAATACATATCTTGTACTGTGAAGATGTTCATTCTCATTCTATTTCGTAGTGGGGTTAATTCTTCGGGGGGAAAAGTGCAGATTTTATTAAAGGGATAAAAATAGAGCCACATACAGTACATAAAATGCAAGGCACATAGTACGGTGCATGAAACAGATAGATCGACGTATTAATTCGATAATTATTTTACTTCTATGACACATTCGCCAAATATTTGCAACAACTAAGTAATAAAAGAAACATATCTTACAATTCAGCAATCTCTCAATTCCATGTACGGTTTACCTTGTCTGGAGCTGTTGTCAGATATATAGAATTATATATTCATCTGTTCCCTGTAATAACATCTACCTATTTATATCTGTATAGTTCGCTAAGGCCGCGTTTCCTTGTAGGTATCGGAGGACGGCAGCTCAACATCCTGCAAGTCCTTCTACAAGGAGTTCTCTCTACCTGCGGCTGCTGACATTGACCAAGTGACGACTGCTCTCTCCAAGGATGGTGTTTTGACTATCAAGGCGCCAAAGAAGGTTTGTATAGAAAACGATATCATACTGACGACACTGATAATCTGATTAAGTTTTGGGATCTTTAAAGATGATATCATTCTCAAGAAGCAATAAAACAGCAAGTCACTGTGAATGATTTGGATATTTTTGTGGTCTTAACTATTTATGTTCATCTCTCCTCGTTTGATTTAACTTGTGTTATGTTTCTCTTCTGCAACCTCCGTAAAATTGGAAATGACAACGTGCTAATCTTGACCCAACAGGAAGGCGCTGCAATCACCCAGGGACCTAAGACGAGCAACTCGTCCTCCAGCGTTCAGCAGTCATCCTCCTTTTCTCAGCAGAGTGACAACAACTCCACTTCCTCCTTCAAGAGTTCTTCCTCCAGGACCGTTGTTCAGTCGTCTTCCAGCTTCGAAGGATCCTCGCTTGACGGCTTCGATAGTCTGCCAAAGGAAATGCGCGAGAAGCTCATGTTCAGTGACTCTGGCTTCGGCTCCACGAAGACCAGCACGTGCACGTCTCCCGCCCCCAGCGAAGCCGGCTCTGAATCCTCGCGTGTTTCCTCCACGATGGAGTTCGACGTCAACAGAGGGGCGGCTCCTGTGCGGTCCGAAGTGACCTTCAATGTGACCAGTCCGAGTCAGCCAACGCCACAACCGATGTACACACAGGGACCCCCAGGCATGCAGCAGCAACCACAGCAAGCTCCTCAACAGCTGCCGCAGTACCATCCCCAACAAACGTTCCAGCAGCCTCAGCCGCAGATGTACCAGCAGCCAATGTTCCAACAGCCTCCTCGGCCAGTGTTCCAGCAACCACCTCAGCAGATGCCTCAGCAGATGCCACAACATATGTCACAGCAGATGCCTCAACAGATGCCCCAGCAGATGCCTCAGCAGATGCCCCAGCAGATGCCCCAGCAGAAGCCCCAGCAGATGGCTCAGCAGATGCCCCAGCAGATGCCCCAGCAGAAGCCCCAGCAGATGGCTCAGCAGATGCCCCAGCAGATGCCTCAGCAGATGCCTCAGCAAATGCCTCAGCAGCCATCTCAAAGCATGTATCAGCAGGCCCGTCCACAGCCGATGGCGCAGGCCCCAACGGCTGGGACAGGATCCGGCAACCAGACGAGCGTGAGCATCACGGAGGAGAACGGCCGCCGCGTCATGACTTCTCAGACCTCCAACGTCGTCCAGGAGAATGACGGGGTAATGGAACACCGCGAAACAGCCGCTGAAATTACTGACAAGAACAGCCAGGCAGCACGACGCGAGGCCTCCACCAAAATGACCCGCCACGAGGAGGACCCCGAGGGAAAGTTCAAGCGTTCCGAAGCCGCTGACGCCGCCGAAGTGAGTGAATCTTGCATCCAACACATGCCCGATGGCTCCGTCATGTCGGTGAAAAAGAGTTCCTCCTCCACATCGTCCGTTAAACAGTCGTTCAGCTCCTCCATGGGCGGTCCTGGACTTTTCCTCGAGTCCGGCAACTTCCCCTCAGGATTCGGGGATCTAAAGAACCTGATGGGCCGCGGGCACTCGCTCATGTCGCAAATGTCCACCGACTCTATGGCCTCAACCATGTCTGGTAGATCAGGTTTTAGTGATATGTCTAACTTCTCTCACTTTAGTGACGCTTCTTCAAAATTCTCAGAAATGTCGAATTTCAGCAATATGTCCAATTTCTCTGACATGTCTAACTTATCCAATATGTCAAACTTCGGAAACATGGCCCCCATGGACTCGTCTCGCATTACCAAGTCCTTCTCCACCTCCTCTTCTTCATCCTCCGTCAACAAATCATTTTCCTCGAACTTTGGCGACAGGAATTTCTAAGGATATCAACAGAGAGAGAGAGAGGAGGGAGAAAAGCCTTGCCTCGACTCGTCACATGTGCAGTTGGTGGAAGTCCATTACGCAGAGTAGTGATTTCCTCCATAATGCTTTTGGTTAGGGAAATGCGATTATTTTTTGAATGCTGGTGCTGAGTTTGTCTTAGAGAATAAGTTGACATCTGTTGAAATTATTTGAAAATTTAATTTATCAACGACTTCAACTACAGATATATCAAGATATTTTGTTGCCATAATGTAAAAAGAAACAAGAAAAAGAAAAAAAATGCACAATTGCTGGAACAAAATGTGTCTTTTGATTATTATAAAGGATTATCAACCAGTATTATTTTATGAATTCCCAAGCATATTTAATTGATAGTAACACATCATTTATTGTTGATATTCATGACATTTATATTTAAACCTACAGAAATCATTAGTGTTAAGCAATTAATATAAGTAATATATTGACTCGTTTTATACACGTGTGAATTTTGAATAAAATGTACCACTCAAAAAGGTTTTCACCTGAAAATTTTATTTTTACCTGGGCTATTATTCACATTTTCCTTGACAGTTTCATATGTAGTATTTTTTTTATTTTTTTATTAGATATTTAAAGCTTGAAGTTCTCAATATGCTTGTACATTTATCAGTAAGATTGATGCTGGAAAGTTCCTACGTGGCAGCCCATCAGATCATTATATGAAGTTCGTTGTTCAGCTAAAAGAACGTCATAATAAAATGAATGTAAGAATGGATTACAGTGAGAATATCAGTGCATTTGCTTATTTTTTCAAAATATTTATTCTTTGCTTTTTGGTTCCTTTATTCAAGTATTCCAATGGAACCAAATAATATTAATGCTACCCCCTTCACACACTCCAAAAAAGCATAACAAAAAATATATTTTAAAGTTCCAAATATCATAAGTCTAAAGATTTAGAAGTGTGACGAATATTCAAGAGGTCACTTGTCAAGGACTTGGAGATCAGATATGGGAACCATAAAAGGGTCTATTTTTATCTTTCTCTCTCATAAGAGTCATCCTTGCACAATGCAATAACCATAGATCATGGTTTGACAAAGTAGGCAAATATACAAGCTAAGCTAACTGCAAATCAAAGTCGGTGAAACAAAGGTAATAATACTGTTTATTTGCAAAGTAATTTGAAGTAGTGGGTTGGTAATAATAACAAAATTCCCACTGTATATCAACAAGAAAATAAAGATTCACTCCTTGTAACTTGTGGCTCATATCTAGTCATCTGTTAAAATGATACTTAAATATATTGTTTTAAATACATAGTAACACTCTACTTTGATCTGGAATTATTCTTGAATTGATGGAATTCAACTTGATTCTTGTTCGATGAAAGGAATCATACAAATATATTTTTTGCTTCAAAAATTATATGGCAGTGTATTTAAAAAAAAAATAATACTCAGTTGTATTTGTTTTTGAACAGATTCTTGGATAATATCAAACCAACTGTTTTTCATCATGTGTACAAAGTCTGTGGGATGTTGCACCCCATTTCATAAATGTAACATGTGTAGATAATAGTGCCACATCAATAACCTATCATTGGGTCAATAATTCAAAAGTGGATTTCATTAGTTTTATTTTATTATTTTATATTCATCTTTAATTATCATAAAAACTTTTGAATGAAACACAAAGAAATGTTCATACACAGTTTGCAATAATATGCCAAATCATAGCTTCTTAACAACCTGCATGAAATTTGTTGAGTTCCTGTTCCAACTCTCACAATATTTTTCTTTCCTCTCACTCTCTTGTAGAGATGTAAGCATGTTGTCCACACTTAAAAAAAACTGGAATCCAAAATTAAATAAACAAAGAATCCGATAATGTTTATTTAGTCAGTCAGCTTGTAGGCTATATAGCTTACACATAAAGACTACACAAGCCCAGCAGCGCAAACCGAGAGCATAAAAAAAAAGACACGAGAAGTAAATGTATAGGCATGAAAAGCATTACTGAACTACCACATCAGTTATTCCACTACATCAATAGAACCGGTGAATAAGTTTATAACATCACATGGAATAAAAAGTGAAAAAAATTATTTAGATTATAAAAATAAATAGACGGTAAAATACAATCTACAACAACCTCCCTCGGCATTTTCTGGCACCACAGTAGCAGTACTTAGTCTTGCCCGGTACACTGCCCACTTCATAGCTGTAGTCCCACGTGAGTTCAGTGCCTGCGCGGATGTTGCTGATGGCGAAGAATGCCACCCATGGGAACCTTAGGTCATGAGTGTCAACAAAGACATTCTGGACAAAGACGTTTGGTTCACACGAGTGCTGGAAGGGAATATGAATCGTCTTAATGCAAGTGCTCTGCTGTACTTCTGATTAAAATGGTGAACTTTGTGGAAGTTTGATTTGTGTATGTTAACATGCCTATTTGTATGTATAAAAAATAATGAAGGGATATTAGTTCTTGCTACAAAAAAAAACAAAAAAAAAACAAGTGTTTTATATATATGGCAATACATCTAAAATTACAATGCAATATACTCACATTCAAGAAACGGCCTATATTGCCTGTGTGTTTGGCATCCATGATGTATACTGCTTCGTCTTTTCCAAAATACTCTCTCACACTCTTGTTTGCCCTCTGCTTAGGAGGCGTAGCCAGCAGTTGACTTGGAGCAAATGTTTGTGGACGGCGTTGCTTCTCATCTAAGAATTTTAGGGTAAAAATAATTCAACCTAATCATCCCATTTGGCAAAAATACACGCCATGCCTACAGTAATATAACTCTACTTATCGTCTTTAGTCACCAAGGAGTCACTTATTAGTCCTACCTATCTCACCTGTTATGTTATGTTAGGTTATCTTGATTTTATATCATTTTATTGTTTTTAATATTATTAATATCTTAATAACAATTTAATAATTGTAATATCAATAAGAATATCAACAGTATCAATACTATTAGTATTAGAAGGAAAAACACATTTCCTTCCAACTGAAGGAATGAGAAATCAGGTGTTTTCAGTAAGGGGTTCTTCGTGACTGAATGCATGCATGAAGAAAAAAATCACAAAAACTATAGGGGACAGCACATCTATCTGTAGTCATTGGGTTAAGCTATCCACATGTTATAAATACATGGAAATAACACATCACCTATCAACTGTAAAAAAAGGAAAATGAAATAGTGAAGGGAGATTAAACAAAGAGAAAAAAATCGTAGTTCCCTTTACCATCAATGCATCATATCAAAATTACCTGCTTCATCTTCATCATCAAAATCATCAGCTGCTTCTTCTGATTTTGAATCATCCTTTGGTTCTGTTTCCTTTGTCTTTTCAGGCTGTGATGACTTGGATGCTTCATCATCTGATGCAGGTGCAGATCCTGATCCACTTCCATCTTTACTTTCTACAATAATAAAAAGAATAACAATAATCATAGCTCTTTTGTGTCTTTGTGAAGACACATACACACACTGACACATATATTCTGACAAACTTTACCATGATATAAATGTTCTATAGATCAAAATACAATGCATACAGTATAACATTAATGCTTATTGGTTAGTTCAGGTCGTGTAAAATGTGTTTACTGATTGTGTTTACTGAGTGTTGTTTGTAAAGAGGTAGGAATATAAACATGATTTAATGCACTGTAGCAGTACACTGTGAGTGTGTGATCCATGTTTTAATGCACCTCATATTTTGTTCTCCATTTTTTTAGGATGATTTCCGATGATTGTTTAAGGCAAAATAACACTGCAAAGGGTCACCGCACACAAGTGTTAGCATGTGCTTGGCCTACATGCTAGCAGAGCAGTGGCTTACGTAAGCCCAATGCCCATCCTTTGTCCATGCGATTACCACAGGGCAACTGGATTCAAGGGGTTGATGCCTATGAGTTTATTGTGTAGCTGGTATCTGTTTGTTTATGGACTGAAAGGGCTCACATCAGGGTGCATGCAGCTAAAATTAATGTTGAGGAGGTAGATTTAAGGAAAGCTAATAATGTGCTGATAAATAACTGAATTTGCATTTTGGAGACAAAATGCAAAAAAAAAAAAAAAAAAAAAAAAAAAAGAAAGAAAGAAAGAAAGAAAAAAAAAAGCAACAGAAGAAGAGGAGGAAGAAAGTAGATGTAAAATGAAATGTATAAAATGTAAAACAGGATAGGTATACTTACCATACACTATTAATTTAGCCTACATGTTTTACAAACTACCTGCAATAAGATTTTAATTACCAGTATCATTTTACATAGATTCTTAACCTCATCCTACACAACACATACCTTTTCCTTTCTTTAAGAAGTTATTGCGCGATGAGCGTTCCTGAAGGCGGGCAGACTTTTCTCTCTTGGTTAGTCCCACCTTTTTCATATATGTTGGATGGCTGAAGTCCCGATCATCCTTCGTGTCATCTACTTCATTTTCACTATAGAAACCATCACTGTCTGTGGAATCTGACCCGGCTGATCAGGGAATGAAGATACATATTAGCTATGTTCTTGTTTCTTTTCCTTTTGTTTCTGCATATCTTCACTTACTCACATTCATGCAACCATGTATGTATGCACATGCATGCACACACACACACACACGACACACACACACACACACACACCACACACACACAACACACACACACACACACACACACACACACACACACACACACACACACACACACACACACACACACACACACACACACACACACACTCTCTCTCTCTCTCTCATGCACACGCATAGAAAATTAATATCTTTCTAGGACGTAGGCAAGGCTGCATTATCTGGATATTTATTGATAAGCTTCTCTGTTTATAAAAAAAGAGAACATTATAATGGCAATGATAACAATGACAATAAAGCAAATTGTTAGGTTGTGGTAAAACAGGAAAAATTTAACACAAACATAATTTACTGAGCAATACGCAAGAAAAAGCAGATGTACATAGCACAAAATTTCAGTAATCACAAATATCTAGTTGGTATTAATGTATTCACATGAAGACATTATTTTACTTCAGCTGATGAGAAACCCTAAAAAAAACTATAGACATTAAAAGGTTTAATACCAATTGCACTTCCTTCTACGGAGAGCTTGCTATTTTCTTCCTCAATATTCTCAACTTCTTCCTCATATCCTTCTTTTGCATTTTCCATGACTTCAATGTAATCCAGCTCAGCATAGTAGTCATCTCCACCCACTATCATCTTGCCTTCCTATTAGGTAAGAAAAAAGTTTTGAATTGGAGCTTCTCATGACGACAATAAATTAAGGTAATCAAATGAAATGCATATGAACATGAACTTTTTCCATCTGTCTTTAATGTCTTAGAATATCAAAATTCATAATTCTGTAGAAAAGTTATGATTGAGAAAGAATATCTACAGAGTGCAATAGATACATTTTACTGGTTTTGATTATATCTTCATCAGAAATACAATACATTTATTTCTGATGATGATATAATTGATACTGTTCATTCTAATTCATATTTTTTACGTTTGTTGCAATGAATATGTTCATACATTATTCTCTAAATTCTGATAGTTCTTAACTGGAAACCATAAAATAAGGAAAATCCAAACCTCATTAGCAATAGTCTCATTCAGCATCTTGCCCACATAAACACAGATGAAGCCTCCTCTAGGAATGTCGTGCAAAGTTCGAACGCCCCAGCCTCGACGTGCAGTTTTGAAGAGCTGCAACTTTAGTCTCAGTGGGTGTTGCACAACACGATTTAAGCACATGTTGCTGCACTTACATCTGTAAGGTTACTTATATTGAAAATGACTGAAGATAGGAAAACAGTATAAACAAACAATACAGTTGCAGAATATGCTTTAGCAAAACTGACAACAAGTCTGACTGTGAATTACCTATTTACAGAATACTTATATCATTCCTAAAATTGCAAGAGATAGTACAAAATACTCATAAAAAACATACCTAGAATTGCACTCATAAATACCGCTTTGTACTTGTTCAGACAATCTGCGGTAATGATAACCTGTATTGGGGTTCTCGGAGCGATCCAAAATGCGGGTTCCTTGGATTGTCAACTGCCAACAAGGGCATTTTGATTTGTCCTGAAAGAAAGTGATTTATCTTATTCATTGTTTATAATAAAATGACAAACAAAATAATGCAAAAAATAACCCTCAATAATGTAAATGTAAAAAAAATCCAATTCGGATTTCATCAATGTTCTCCCACTCTCTAAAAATCATACATACTAAATAGTAGTGAAAGCTGTTCCATGACTTTAAAGTGAAAATTTTACCACACATAACCAATGATGATTTTTTTCCCTATCATCAGCAGTAATACTTTACTTCATGTACGTTGTGCTATCCTGAAAACAGCCATCTCACTGGTAATAATTACATCATGCTTCTATTACCTCAATCCAATTATATTGCTTAGCATGCTTCTAGAATATAGACTTAAGAATACTATTGGATACTTTTGTAGGGATTTTGGAAAAAAGTACTCAGGCTTCAGTATTTCACACAGCCATAAGCCAGAACTTTAATTAATGCAGATATGTCAAGAAAGCACTTGTGCCAATTGCCTACATTTGGCATGGCATATCACATTCAAGTGTAACCTCTGAAGGCCTTTCGACATTTTAGCCTAGGACGGGAGCCACTAGGTCAGTAACAAAAATAATAAAATACACTGGCATAAAGAAAAACATAAAAGAGAAGCAGGAACACAAAAAAAAATCATGGGTGTTGAAACCAATAATCTCAAATTCTTACCTGGCAATCATCTATACAGTCGCAACAGACTAAGAATTCTGGATCTAGGTTGAGTGGAACATGTTCTGTTGGAAGGCGAACATTGCTGTATACTAGAGTCTGAGGGGCGGTTTCGTCCAAGGAATTGACGCACGAGATCTGTACATTTTCTTCTCCAAGGGACACATCCTGAGAATTAGATATAGATGAACCATTAGAAGTCATCTTGTTATCATAATAAAAATCATGACAGTGACAAATATCATCATCCATACTAGAAGTGATAACAAAAATAAACTGCCAAATATTAAACAGAGTTTAAAATGCCCATAAAACCTAAAAAAGTGAAAAGAAATGATCAAAGCCTTTTATGTTTAATGGAAATTCCCCAAAAAGGGAGAAAAGAAGCTGAAGAAGAAGAAATCATAGTCCTGAGGGATAGAAGAATATGAAGATGCAGTAAAATTAACTGACTGTAGAGAAATTAACAATAACAATAACGGAAACATTTTTGGTAAGTAATTTTGAATAACATTAACTCTTCCAATATAAGTTCCTCACAAGAAGAAGAAGAAGAAGAAGAAGAAAAAGAAATGGGATTTCAGAATTCACAGTAGATCTGGAGGGAGTTGCCAGTCCAGCATTTCAAAAGAATTCCGAAGGCCAGGGACCTTTCCAAGCCAATATTCTGTCGTCTCATGGCAGAGGGCACTGACAGGTTTTAACAGTAGAAGACGAAGAAGTGGAAGAAGAAGAAGAAGAAAGATTGATATTAACAAATTCTTCAATAGATAATAAGCATTAATAAAGAAAAGAAAAGAGAAGAAAAAAAACTATAATAATCATGATACTAATGAAACAATAATAATGCAAATAATAATCTTCTGCAAAGAATTATAATGAAAATATGTCTTACAACAAATAATAATAACATCCATAAAATCATCTCCAAAGCATAATAAATCATAGCAACAAAATATCACCAGTACAAAATAATAATAATAATAATAACAATAATAAGAGTAATAATAATAACAATAACAATAACAACAACTCAAAATATACCTTAAAAAACAAATGTATCACAAATGGGCAAGAAAAAAGAAAGAAGAAGAAGAAGAAACTTAAAAAATCATTGAAATACTCATGAATATTGTTGCCATACATTCTAACCTCAAAGAATACTTACATCAATGTTGACAATCTTTTTGAATGGTTCCCATTCATGAGAGGTATCCACTGCCAATTCAAAGGAGAAACAGTCAATCTCAAGGTTGGATTCAGTATCAAGGAGATAGCGGAAGACTTCTTCTACACTGCGCAGTCGTCTACCGCAAGGAGCTACATAATAAACTTCATTCCGTCCCATTGTTCTTCGACGCTGCTTCACAATATGTCTGTTTTGGAGAATATAGATAAGCATTATCACTTTACTAGAGTTGGAAGAAGAAAAAGAAAACCAACAAGAAGAAAAAAATCATTCATACATTATACATATGTATAAATATAAATATATATACTTTTACAATATTTATAATAGCATTTTCAAAAATGTTCATTCATGAAAGTGACACAAATCCATCAGCTACACATTACTAAAAGAAAAAGAAAAAGAAAGAAAGAAAAAGAAAAGGAAAAAGAGAGCGAGGGAGAGAGAGAAAAAAAAATATATATACTAACCTGTACCAACCAAACATCATAGGATATAAGAGGGGTGACAATCCCTTGTGATCAGTCATGTTATCACCCTTAGGACCCAAGCACTTATTCGAACAGATATGTCTCATGAACTTTATGGTTTTCTCATGAAGAGTATGTTTCTGCAAACAAGAGAACAGTTATTTGGTTATGTAAGTCTTTGCTCCCAACTATACTGCTTTTCTTATCAAAATCTAAATGAGCAATACCATTCAGAAAGATAAAATGAAAAGCTTAAGTACAGAAAGCTGCCTGCTATGACCACAGATGGTATCAAAGAAGACAAGAGTGAAAGTGCACCATGACTTAATCATTGTTCTTGGCATTCCTAAATATCTGGCAGGCCCTTAGGATTGGCTTCTTATTGTGCATTGGCTGTCAGTGTTATAAGAACTTGCTAGTTTATTGTCTTTCATTAGTAAATGCAAGGAAAAAATGAATGTTTGGGTAAGCTTCTGATGGTCATATCTCCTCCCTGCAGCATATGAGTAACATTAAAGTTGCAGTGAAAAACAAACTCTCTGAAGTCCAGCTGAAGTTGGCTATGGTGTCAGTACATGCCTCTAGTGACCGCTCCCCCTGTCGCTCCCCCCTCGTACACCACAAATGCCATGTGTTGTTTATTTCACAAGATTCCAAAGTGCCCTGCGCCCTGAATGAAATGAAACTGACAAAGTGACCGTAGAATATGCTATTCCAACCTTTATTGCTAGCTTACATTTTCCATGCTTTTATCCTGTTGTCTTCATGTATAAATATAAGGAAATGCTTATTCTAAATCACGATGTATGAAACCGCTTTTATCATTTATATTCCAATGTTCCATGTTTCATGAACACTCAGCAATTCTCTCCCCCTAACCACAAGGTTTATGTTGTAAAAGCATGCCCACTTTATGTGAACTATACCCTTGTTCCTACTTCACGAAACGGTCATGAGAACTGATGTTTCTAGATTTGTGTTCATTCATATTCTTTCATGTTTTCCCATTGTATATTGTTTCAAAACAAACTTTGTTCATGGCAATTCTTGCCATCTGCACCAGTTGCCTTGCCGTCTGCACCAGTTACCCGTAATAAAGACAAAAGCAGTGACAAGTTTAACTTCACACAACTTCAGAGTAAACCAGTACCTTACTTACCACTCAGCCATGCAAATACCACACACCAAGAAGAACAAGTAGAAAAAGTGGGTGGGACACCTCCCACTATCGTTACAATGCCATCAGTGTTTAGGCTTCCCTGTTCTCCCTTTCAAGACATGTCATCCACAATCAAATGATTTAGAGTGACTGTTGTACAAAAACGAATGGGAATAAATGTCTTCATAGCACAAGAGATGTATCAAACTGGTTTCAATCATATCTTTGTTAGAAATATACGCACAAGGATTATCACCCATGTCCAGCTCTGGATCAATATTCTAGGAAACGTGAGATGCTGGAGTTGAATCAATTTTCATGACCTGGCTCTATTTCTGGATATCTCTGAGGGTAATGGGACTCTATGGTGTATGATATCTTCAAACACATTAAATGGATAACTAAACAATCATTTTAGAAAGAGGATAAAAAGTGCAGATAAGTAAAATAATAATACTATAAGTCACCATTAGTCAGCACAGATACTGAAGTCTTTCCTTATTTTCTTTCTTCCAGGATTAAAGGTAAAAAAACAGTAGAGAAATAAGACATGATAAGGGCTATTATGCTTCATGGTACTGATAAAATTTCAGTCTAGCCCAGAGAGGAGTGGAACTTTAATGTAACAAATACAGACTAGGTGAATCAAGGAACAAGAGTTGACTCTCTGTGGAGAAAGTACAGCTCAAGACTAATGTGGACATCCTACCCTTCCCCTTTTAAATAAAAGTTCATAATATCTTACTTACTTTAGTAAAACCTTTAGACTCCTGTTCAATCCTTTGTTGAACTTCTCGTGGTGGA